>CM042694.1:8725000-9015910 GCA_023614405.1 Avena insularis
TCTAGAGGAAGTGTTATGTGTTCTGCTAGTCTAATAAAAATCGGGTTGACTACCTCACCATTTTTCGATGGGAACAACATGCCAAATAGGTAGAGTAAGTACGCAACCAGGTGCTTATGTACTACTTTCTCAAAAACATAATATGTGAAGTCAATAAAATTTACTAGCCAACTTATGGGGACACCTCTAGCTAACTTATCAGTGCGAGTTCTCGGGATAACGGTACCCATCAGTTGTTCAAATTCTTCCTTCCATGATGACAGTGGTGGCGACAACACGAGAGGAATACCACGAAGAGGCAATCCAGTGATCATGGACACATCCTGAAGTGTAGGTGTCATCTCTCCCCAACAAAAGTGGAAGGTGTGTGTCTCTGGTCTCCACCGGTCAACAAGTGATGTTAGAAGGCAGGGGTCCAGTTTGAACAAATGAGACGCAGATGTCAGTCTAGCGAAAGGAAGTAGTCCACTGCGAGAAAGATAAGGCACAAATCGCTCATCAAAAATCCATCGGTTCGCTAGGCCTCGACATCTGAAAGTACTTGGCCCTTCTAGCGGACCTTCCGGATTAATCCACTGTTGGCACCGATGGGTAGTATCGTACTGCCCATCCAAGAGAGGAGGTAAATTCGCCAGTCTGTACGAATGCAAAAAATACAAATTTAAAAAGTAGTACATTACATCACCAAAATCAAAATTTAAAGCATTGTACATTACAGAAATAACATAGTACAACCAAACACTAAATGTTACAACCGAGCAAATACGAAATATTACAACATTGAAATACAACATTATAACATAATACAATACGAAAGTACAGCATTATAGCGTGTGAGGGCAATTTCTCGCCGTGTGCCCAGGAATTTTACATGTCTTACACCTACGTCCTTCTCCGGCCTGGCTATGGTCCATGTCGTTTCTAAAACGCTTATCTGACGACGTCCTTTAATGATTCGCTTGAGCGCAGGGTTTGGCCACCATGTTGCTCCACCATACCAAACAGTGTTGTGATGCTCCTTAACACCCCATGCCCAGAACTCGCCATCACACGTCTTCATAAGATTATGCATGCTGAAGTATGAAGAGACATATGAATCAACGGAAATCTTCTGGTCTGCAGCCGCCCTAAGGACATGGCTGCAAGGGTAGTGATAAAGCAAAGGCTTCTTGCACATGCATTCACATGTGCTGGGTTGAGTGTAACCTCCTGCTTTTTATCCCCTCTCAAGTAACCATGCACGTATTTTTGTCTTGTTTTGATCTCCCACCTCTTTCTTAGCGAGTCCACAACTCTGCTACCATGAGTCTTTGATTTTCAATTTTTATGGCCAAGTGATTTTGCACTGCTTCAGACCATTGTTTATTCATCTGCACTCGTGCATGTGCTAGTTGAACTCTATCCGCGAAGTATGCCACAGTGCGGAACCATATTTTAGCAACTAGAGCAGTAATAGGGAGGGCTCGGACACCTTTAAACACTGCATTGTACACCTCTGATATGTTAGTTGTCATTATGCCATAGCGAGCACCATTGTCATGAGCCAGCGCCCACTTCCGAACATCCGGACAATTAACGTTCACCCACTCAGCCATATTCCTGGCCCTCCTGTGATTCCCTGCACCTGGCTTGCTCAGTGCATCTCCTGACTGTTGTCGCTTGGCATTCAATGTCATCCAGAGGGTATCGAATTTTCTTTGGTTACGCATACATCACTTTGAATGCCTTGAAACATTCCTTGTTCTGAAGCGAGAGTAAAGTTTAACGCTAGATGCCTCATGCACCACCTAGTTTCAAGATCAGGCCAACGGAACTCCATCGGTACCTCATGCTTAATTTTTTCTAGTGCACTGAGAAGCCCCTGGTTGCGATCAGAAATGATGCATACACCAGGCCTATCTCTCACAACACCATCTTTCAAGCATTCGAGAAACCACAACCAAGCTAACATGGTCTCACTCTCAACTATTGCATATGCAATAGGAAGAAGCTGGTTATTGGCATCTGATGCCACATCTACCAAGAGAGTACCTGACGAGGGTTTAACTACCCATGTCAGTACCCCTATATTGTCCGGTGAGGAAGGTACCATCAATTGATATCATAGGTCGGCAGTGGTGGAATGCTTGAATAGTTTGGATGAATGCCCAGAAGATACGGTCCAGGATGAAATGATCCGGAGTGCTACTCGGGTGGTTCTTTTCCATCCTATATACAACAGTTCCCGGGTTGGCTTCAGCAATCTGACGCCCGTGGGGCCCACCTCATCCCGTCGCTGCCACAGGCGGTAGGGTCATCCCGCCACGCCCTCTGGCGGTATGTCTGGCCCGCCACCGGCCCTGGCGGGAGGAGACACGTGTCGGCTTTTTAGCCACGTATCGGCTTTTTAGCCTCCCGTCAGGGTATTTTTAGAACTTGTTTCGTCGGGGATATTTTTGGCGATGCATGTTTGCAGGGGTATATTTGTAAAAAAATCCTCTCCGCTCAACAAAATCCTCGCCGCCGCACTCACTCACGAGCTCACTCATCATTAGTCTAAGTGTGAGGCCGCTGCGTGTGTGTGGCGGCGGAGCCAGGATTTCTCCCCTGCCGCTCCGGCCGTCCCGCCTCGCAGCCGCCGATGACCGCACAACCAGAGACCGCGGCCACTCGGAAAACGGCGGCGATGAGGAGGCCCGGCCCTTGGCGCAGACCCGTGCCGCTGAACGGCGGCCGCGTCGGACCTCCGCCTCGCGGGGCCAGCCCTCCCGTCCGTCCGCGCCGAGGCACCATTGGCATGGAGGTCCCCTTCGGGCAGCCGCCGCGGCGTCGTCGGCGTTGGATGCGGCGGTAGGGGTGCTCTGGGGACCGCGCGGCGGAGGCTGGGCGTTGCTTCCGGTCGTGGGCTGCGGTGAACGCCAAGCCGTAGATCTGAGCCGCCCGTCATGAATGAATTTGGATTTGGTACCTCTTCTCTCTTTCTCTCTCTCGCTCGCTGTACGTGCGTGCCTGTATGTGTGTGCTTGTGTTTGTTTGTGGGAACACTAGAACCAGACCGAGGGTTTTGCTGGTCGCTGGTTTCAGATCCCACCTCCTAGGGGGCCGCCTCTGACGAGCAAGTTGGGCGCCGGGAACCCTAGGGAGTAGGGATGGACCAAGTGATGTGTATTGCAACCTTTGGGAATTCTGGGGACTTGGTGGTGATCGATGGCTGTTCTGGCTGCTGAATTTCGCTGCCGTACGCTGGGATCACCACCGTCAACATCAGTGGCGGAGCTTAAACCAACAGTTGATCCACCATCATCATCATCCATTGCGGCATCTCAGACCACTTCATCTTGGAAGTTGGGATCGACGGTGGATTGTGCTCTGCTGACCCGTGCCTCTGAGCAGCAGCGTGCCAGTTCTCCGCCTCGCGGGGCCAGCCCTCCTGTCCGCTTTGCAATGCCACGCTGCCAGCATGAAGGCCAGAGTTCAGGCAGCTGTGGTGGCGTTGGCAGGGGCTTTGGTGACCATGGGGTGGAGGCTGGCTTCCAGTTGTTCCTGCCCTCTCCCTCTCCCCCTCTCTTTCTCTCTCTCAAAAAGCCGCGTCAATTAATTTGGAAAGGAGGGAGTAGATAAATTCACTTCATAAAGCTAAAATGTCTTATATTTCTGAACGGAGGGAGTAGATACATGCGATTCTGGATAAATCCGAGTCACTTATTTTTGGATGGAGGGAGTATAAGTTTTTGACATGAGGGTGCCGCCTCCAACATGCAGTTGGGCGCCGGGAACCCTCACTGAGTAGTGGTGGCAGACTTGGTGGTGATCGATGCTATTTTCTCGTTGTGGAATTTGGCTTTGGTACCCCAGGGTTAATTGCTGTCACCATGATTGGCAGAGCTTCACCACAGAATATCGATCCATTGCCATCATCATCATCGGCATCGTCACTATCACAACAATCACCTCGGTATTGCAAAAACGCCAAGAATATGGGAACACAGGAATATCTGATAGTTCTCCCTGAACCCTTTGAATCAAAGAGGACCGAGAGGTTGTTGTTGCTGCTTCTGCTGCTGCTGCTGCTGCTCTCTCTCTCTCTCTCTCTCTCTCTCTCTCTCTCTCTCTCTGCCCCGTGTAGACCTACAAGATCCCTGTGGGCCGCAACTGTTATCCTCCTGTGGAGGAGAGCGCCGAGACACACAAGATCAACATCTCTATCTATCTCTGTGTTGTGGTTGAGCCTGTCTACAGCTGCAATATATCGAGGGTTTGATAGAACCCTATGGTGTAGGGGAGGAACCAGTGGTGTGAGACTGACTGCTGATTTATTGCCTTACAAGATTTTTGTGCAACTGAGTGGGCCTTCATTCCTTTGGAATGAGTGTCCCAACCATGGGAAGTGACGGTGATCATGTAGGCTTGCCTTTGGGCATTAGGCAGCCAGCAGTGCAATTGACACTTCGCTCTAATAATCAAGAAACGGAATCCTTTTGATGGGCAGTGATGATTGACTGATATAAGCACACCCTTGAGCAATTGAGGTGCGTGTAGGTATCAAATTGGATCCTACCTCTTCTCCCGGAGCTGTTTCGATCATGTGCTTATTTTGGAAGCTCTGTCCTTGGATGGTCATTTTTATTAGTGATAACCAGGGCAGATTCTCCAAAGTAAGGACCAGATTGTTCTGGTGATGGGAGGCCCTAGGGGTAGGGTTGCATGATTGAGGAAAGGCGAATCTGAGCCCAAACTTACTACAACCAATATACTCTTATATATTGGCTGTAATAACATCTAATGTTATGTGTGGAACGGAGGGAGTAGTACTTATATATTGGCTGTAATAACATCTTAAGTTATGTGTGGAAAGGAGGGAGTATGTTGTTTTGGTTCTGTATCTGTGTTCAGGGTTTCTTTGATTCACAGGATTTAAAAATACATTGTAGGATTGCATTGTCATGCATCCTTTTATCATGGTGGTCAAGCTTGAGGGTGATGATGATTAACCGTGGCTGAATTAAATGTGCCTTTGAGCAATCGAGGCACCTATGGCTATCAAGTTGGATCCTCCCTTCGTCTCTATGATCCTTTCTGATCCTGTGGACTCCTGGTTCTGTCCTTGGACGGTCATTCTTGTTGAGTGACAACCAGGGCAGGCTCCAGAGTAAAAACGGGTTCATCTGGTGATAAGAGATGATGAGGCTAGGCTTATATGATCAAGCAAAGGCGAATCTGAGCCCACTCAAATGCAATTTTACTGGCCTATAGGAATAATGTGCTACACAGTTTCTTTAATCATTTGTATTTGAAGGTGTTGCATATTTATGCTCTAGTGTTTCTAGCTGTTTAGCTGTTTTTGCAAGTTTTTCTTCTCTTTCATACCTTCATTGCATATTTATGCTCTAATGATTGACCATTACTGATATAAGCGCACCCTTGAGCAATTGAGGTGTGTAGGTATCAAATTGGATCCTCCCGCTTCACCCGGAGCTGTTTTGATCATGTGCTTATTTTGGAAGCTCTGTCCTTGGATGGTCATTTTTATTAGTGATAACCAGGGCAGATTCTCCAAAGTAAGGACCAGATTGTTCTGGTGATGGGAGGCCCTAGGGGTAGGGTTGCATGATCGAGGAAAGGCGAATCTGAGCCCAACTTACTACAACCAATATACTCTTATATATTGGCTGTAATAACAGCTTATGTTATGTGTGGAACGGAGGGAGTACTTATATATTGGCTGTAATACCATCTTATGTTATATGTGGACCGGAGGGAGTATGTTGTTTTGGTTCTCTATCTGTGTTCAGGGTTTCTTTGATTCACAGGATTTAAAAATACATTGTAGGATTGCATTGTCATGTATCCTTTTATTATGGTCGTCAAGCTTGAGGGTGATGATGATTGACTGTGGCTGAACTAAGCGTGCCTTCGAGCAATCGAGGCGCTAGTGGGATCCTCCCTCGTCTCCCATGATCCTTTTTGATCCTGTAAACTGCTGGTTCTGTCCTTGGACGGTCATTCTTGTTGAGTGACAACCAGGGCAGGCTCCACAGTAAAAATGGGTTCATCTGGTGATAAGAGATGACGAGGTTAGGGTTATATGATCAAGCAAAGGCGAATCTGAGCCCACTCAAATGCAATTTTACTGGTCTATAGGAATAATGTGCTACACAGTTTCCTTAATCATTTGTATTTGAAGGTGTTGCGTATTTATGCTCTAGTGTTTCTAGCTGTTTAGCTGTCTTTGCAAGGTTTTCTTCTCTTTCATACCTTGCATAAATTGTGGTATTATACCCTCTTTCGTTTGTTTTTGCATCATCAAAAGAATATTCTACAATTGGTCTTTGATTCACTAATTGTATGTTTCGTAATTTTGTTCCCACCTTCTTATTTTTGGTATACAAATTGTGCAATATAATCTGCAGCACTTCCCCTATTTCAGTGTTTGCCTCTTTAGTGATTCCATCTTGCAATTGTTGTAGTCCCCAGGGCACTATCTTTTGTGGTCTCACACATGCAGAGACAAATGCTCCAATTTTGGTAAGGCCTGATGATGCTCTTTCATGTATTATAGCAACTATACCTTGCGGAAAGTCCATTTGGTTCCTGAGCTCCAGTGCTCCCTGCGTATTAAATAAAAATAAAAATTGTATTTATAAGTTTCAAAAAATCTTTGAAATAAATTCCTAAAAGTAGATAATGATGTGTCCTCGAATCTGTAAAATCTCAATTTGAAATGTTTTGTATTCTGAGATACACAAAAATGACAAAGTCTCATTGTTTTTTGATTTGAAATCACTATATGCTCAGGTCTACATTTTTTGTCATTTTTGTGTAGCTCAAAATACACATTATTTTGAATTGAGATTTTGCATGTCTGTGGTATACATCTTTGACCACATCCTAATTTATTTTTAGAATTTTTTGAAACTCATAAATATGTTTTTTGATTTTTTTTAAACCAGGATCAAAATCTCTCCCCTGGCATTCAACATTTCAAATTGAGATTTTATATGTCCTTCTCTACAGAAGCCTGTTCAAGTCATATGCTAGTGTTTGTGGTGCCGTAATTTATGCGGTTAATCTGGTGACAAGCTCAATGGCTGTTCTGGTCCTGCTTGATTTGCACGTGAAGTGTACAAAAAATATTCCGAAAATCACGTAGAGGGACTCTTTGCTTGTCCGTGTAATATTGTCTAGGCTGTCTAGGCTGGTTCAGTGGGTGTATGCTCGTTTGTTGGGGAACTTGATGAGGTGATGCAAGTAGGATTGGATTGCATGGTAATTATATACTCAACAGCTCCAGTTCTGAACCGAAATAATTGGCTGAGTTCATGAGCTGCTGAGACAAGTGGAGAAGACTTAGAGAATATTATCAAAGTTACAACATCTAATACTCCTTGTGTATTGACCTGGTTATAAACTGTGGATAATTATCACCATAATTAAATCGTGTTGCTTTGTAATTTTTGTGGTGTATGGTACACCTATTTGATCGAGCTGTTAACTTTTACCCCATTCTGGGAGCCATGCTACTGTATTGTTCATGCAAACAGTGACCTATGTTGTATATTGTGAGTTGCTTCTGTAGCCATAAGCACTTCTTAACAAGACTGGGTTAATCTAAACCATTGAACTGTTATATCCTGTATATAATCTTTTGTTAGTTTTGGAGCTGAACCATCTGTATGGATCTTGTCCTGTATGATTTCTGCCTGCAAAATTATAATCATCGTTTCATCTTTTTGGATCGTGCATCAGGTTAAATGTTGGAAAAAAACCTAGAGATGTTTATCTTTTTGTTGCGAATAATGCCATTGCAATAATTTTGTGTTGTTGCTGATTGTGGCATATATATATACGGTATTGCATCCTCTTCATGTTGTCATAAATGTTTTAGCACTGAATATACGGTATTGTGACATATCCCTGTAGAACTCCAGTGTATGGTGCACCCTAATCTGTAACCCCGAAATGATGTTCTTTTTGCAGTTCTATCATAGAATGGACCTAACTTCAGTGCGTGCGTGGAAAATAGTCATGTAACCCCAAACTCTACCTATGGTTCTGTCTCGAGTTATCGAGAAACTGAACACTTTTTGGTTTATGAAATGAAACAATGTTTGCTGTGGTGAAGTGCCCATCTCGGCACCTGCTGCCGATGCTCCAATCTTCGCGACTCGCAGACACTCCTTGGAGGACCTCCACTTTGTGCATGCGACGGCAGCCGGGTATAAGAACCTGCAATACATCCTCGTCGGGTACTTCGCTCTGGAGACTGCCTATTCGTTTGACATGTTGCTGGAACTGTGTGACAGGTAATCTCGTCCCCTTTCTAGTTGGGGTTTGAATTCACCAAATTTCTATCTGATTTTAGTTTTCGGCTTTGTAGTTTGAAACTTTGAATGACATGTTAGAGGTTGCTTTGAGGCTGAGCATCGACATTTCCTCGGAAGAACATGCAGATATGAAGAAGAGGAGAGAGAATGTCAGATTTGAGAAGCGCAAGGGCTGTTTGAAGAAGAGGAGAGAGCGGCTCAAGATCTTCAAAGTAGAGCACCTGATTTTGTGCATGTAACCTAGTGGAATGGACAAAGAGACTGAGGGTGTGCTTGAAACTTGCAAAATCTGAGATATTAGCATCTACTAAGAGAAAGAAAATAGCTTGCGACGATGATGAATTCAAGTCTATTTTTCGAGATTGTTGGTAGTAAATCAGAGTCTACTTTCGGTAGTATATAATCTGAGTCTAGTTTCAGTAGTTTAATCGAGTGTGGTCTTCTAGTTTATGGTTTTGAACATGGGCAAATGATTTTTATTGACGGTTGTTAAAGATGCCTTTTATGGTTTCTCAACAGGAAAGCGCGCTAGAGTAGACCAAGGTAAACTGGTACTGTAATAATGAATTTTCGGTTTTGCTATGCGCCTATGACCTGACGATTTATCATACGCAACACGTGTATGTGGTAAATCACAAAACTATTTTGCGGTACTGTGTTTGTTTTGTGGTATCTACTAATGATGCTCTTAGTCAATTAAAGCGGATCTGATGTTACATCTTTGATTGGAGTACCGCTGGCACACATGCTAATGAGCTAATGGCCTAATACTGTATTAACCTTGTCAGGACTCTGTTTCATCGATGCATTGCTCTGTGTTAACCTTGCCAGGTCGGCTGCGGCCTGCATCATCGGCTACTCCATGCTTTCTCTTCCCAGCTATGATCGAGGTGTGAGCGGAGAACGCCGGTATTTGTATTTGATTGATTTGTTTGTTTGTACTGGTTAGTGTGAAGTGCAACGAACCGTCTACGTCTAACATGATATAACCCAGGTTATTTGGATCCCACCCTTTTCTATGAGTTGTCTTTTCTACACTATTTGTTCATCTCTATCTTATTTCTAAGTCAAAAATGAAAAAAAAATCAGGACCTCCCAAACATGCCCATATTTTCCCAATAAAATTGAGTTCCATTTCATACATCTCGTAACTCCACTACTCAAAGACATGACAACCCTAAAAAGAATCATGCAGACATAAAAAGAATTGAAATCAAATCAATCACTATACAATCTCATTCAAATATGTTTCTTTTGGAACATTCAAAGTGAATAACATGATTTTAAGATGAAAAACAAAGAATCTTTCTTGCAATCTTCTATGCATGCTCAAGGATAATTTTTTACATGCATCGATTATGCATTTGTCCAACAACTCCGTGATGATGGTGATGGAAAGCCCACATCCGCCCAGAACTCGTCCCACAACTGTCGGTCCTCTTATTGCGTCTCATAACCAAAGTCCAATTCTCCGACCTTTCATCTGCAATGGCCGTCTCATTGAATTGCACCGCGACGTGCCCTTCATCGGATCCCTGGCCTTGATCTCCTCCGCATCCTTTCGCTAAACAGGCGGACCGATAACCCTTGGAGGACTGCGAGCAAGGGGTTCTGGCCACATATACCACCGATGACGAGAAAAGAAGGCTAGACCTGTGCGTCGCCACCAAGCGTAACTAATCGTGGACACGAACCTCTCCGCACATAGTTATTTTTTGCAGGCTCTGGACATACTTATTTAATTGCTGAAAACAATGATACATGTATTTATTAAGAAGAATAACATATGGAAGCTTTGCCGACCTAGTGAGCATTGGTATGGAGATCCACTCGGCTAGAAGTTTTAGTCCCTAGGCTTGTAGCAGGGAAAGATTATGTAGAACGTCTGCACGAGAGTGGCGACAAGCAGGATGAGAGCGGCGACAAGGGAGATGAAGGTCCATGGGTTCCCGAAGTATGTGCGCCAGAGGATGGCCCGCCATTTGTAGCTCGCCCTCTTGCAGTGGTTCTTGACTTTGGACTGCACGGTACTAGAACTTGTCTTTTGGGGCGTTGGTTGCACGGGATTATCATCGTCCACGTCCACGTACTTCTCCATGAGTGCGCCCTTGGCCAGAGTGCCGTTGAAGAGGCGTGCCAACTCTTGGTTGCTGCCGAGCATATTTTTGAGGACCACTTTGGAGCAGAGCAGCCCCACGTCCCTGGTGGACTCGATGATGTTGTCCATGAATCTCACATATGCCGTCACGCAGGGGCGTACCCACATAGAGCTAGAGGGTGTCAGAGGACACCGGGTAAAAAGCATATTTCTTAACTATACTTCATGTTTGTGTACTGTGTGACACCCTAAAATAAAATTAATAATGTGTATCACTTCTACTAGGACATCGTCTCAACATCTTCCTGAGTCCGCCCCTACCGTCACGTGGGTGTTGAAACGGCGGTGGAGTCGCTCGAACGCCATGAGGTTGAGGTAGAGGTATTCGGTGGAGTCGTCCACCGTCACCCGTGGCATGGTCAGTGCCCTACTCCACTGAATCATGGTGGTCCTGAAGTGGACGTCGACGAGGCTGTTGGTCATGCTAGCCCTAAATTTGATACCCGCTCCGTGCATCTCCATGGCCGAGGGCATGATGTCTTCTTGGCACTCCGACAATCTGCTTCCTTTGTAATAATACGGTGATTCTGCGGAATTGTGTAGGTAACACTTTGATGATATAGTTCTAGGGGGTGGAGCACAAGCTTCACATTGTCGATCACCCTCTCTAGAAGTGCAAGATCCCTCCTCTCCTCGTTAGAAACAACATCTTGATGCAATGACGCGCGCAAGAATTTCAGCACCCTACGGTTAGTTAACAACACGGGATACACTTAACGGTGCCCATCTCAGCCTCTAAACCAAAATTTCGGTTATTTCGTATTTCTGCTTATCTTGAAAGTTGTTCTTTTCGGGAAAAAAAACCTAGGTCACATCAGTTGGACTAGTAGCACAGCCTCACAAGAATGTACTTATTTTTGCATAGCAGGCATTATGGTGGTTTTGGAGCAATGGATGATCGTGCTAGGCATACCGGTGTAGTCTTGCTCTCCTGAACAGACATAAGCTTGTGTAGAAGTAGTAGAGGCAGTTGGTTCTCAAGCGCCAGCATGTCCGACCTGATAACCGGCCACATGGAGCGCCTGGAGAAGACGGGGTCATGCGTGTCATAATAATCGCTGTGGATGGGGCCAGACTTGTCACAATCATCTTGGATAGCCAGCAGCTCCAACAGGAAGCAGCCGTCCATGACCATCATCTCCACGAAGCGCTCTTTGTTGTTCTCTCCTTTCCATTCGTCGTCCAGGTCGTGGCCGTACGCTTCCTCTAGTTTCTCCGCCACCGCACGGACGGCGGTGATGATCGTCCCTCAGGGGTTTCCCGCTCCGGCTGACCAAGACCACCACCGCGCGGAACTTGTGCTCCTTCATCCGCTCGCGCAGGTACACTGCCGGCCATTGTGGTGAAGGGGGCCCAATGACACCACTTGCGGCTTGTAGGCGTCGCTCTTGTTCGAGTCCTGGAGCCACTCTGGCACCATGTATATATATTGCGATGACCAGGATTTGTATCGAAAGAATTGTTCCTTGCCATCTGTAAGGATCTTCTCCACGTCCACCACCCAACTTCTTGAGTTAGTCATAGCAAGGAATGCTCCGGCCCTGTCACTGCGTTAATTCGTCCATACTTTGTTAATTGAGAAGCTAGCTTCGCAAAAAGAATAAATGGTCATAAATAGTGAATGAAGAACATGATGATGGGATGATGCTCACAATTCTTAGTTCTCATTCATATTAGAAAAACTATTGTTATATGACAAACTGGCACTTAGTAAAAACAATATTGAGTTCATATTCAAATCAAATTTTGAATTCATATTCTCAAGGTGAGGGAATAGACATTACAATTTGGAATTTGAACAAATCAGGTTTATTTACAGTGAAGTCACTGTGTAAAAAGTTATGTGCTAACAACAGGAATAGACATTTTAAACATTTAGGGAAAAGCTCGAATCTCACCAAAAACTAAGATATGGTTGTGGCTAATTTGGCACGACTCTATTGCAACAAAGTACAATATGAGCAAGAGAGGGTGGGTTGGTGACCTAAAGTGTAGATCTTGTGATGAAGTAGAAACAATACATCATTTATTCTTTCCATGCCCTATTGCAAAATATGTGTGGAGTGTGGTTGGAGTTTCTTGTGGAGCCAGAAATAGAACTGTAAATTTTACTCATTATTTCTTTTGGATTGCAAATGTGTTGAAATGCTCTGCTAATCTACAAGTAGTTGGTTTGGCTACTTTGTGCTAGACACTTTCAAAACTAAGAAATAGAGCTTGTTTTGATTTTAAGTTGATAAAATCACACCCGAAATAATAAGTTATGCTTGTTCTTTCTTGAAATATTGGGCAGGTTACAAAAACAGGGGGAAAAAGTCCCTTTTGTCAGGTGCTAACCAGCTCTAGGAAACTGCTCTTCGCCTGCATGCATCTACATCATTGACATCGAGAATTCTGGCTATCCAGCCAGTGGAAGATCTTTCTGGCGACAAAGCTTGAGCTACTCCAGGCAGTGAAAAGCCGGGGGTTATCTTCTCTGGTATTTGGGAGCGGTGCCTACTCTGATGAAGCCATTCAGAGATTAAGAGAAAAAGAAACAGTTCTTGTTTAAAAAATGTTGTCGATTATATCGGTTATGTAATAAAACAGCAGTGGAAGAAATGGAATTGACAGGACAAGGAAGGGAAAACAGAATTTTCCCTATCAATAATGAGTACTACCAATGTGCACTCATAATTAATACGTAACGAGACCAAAGTAAAAGGAGCAGTAACTTACAATTAACTAGCCAGAGAAGTTCAAACAGGATGAAGCCCGATGGTGCCTTTAGCAGTGTACCTATCGGCTGGGGGCCACTCTACTCTTTTCTCCATGGATATATTCTATATATTCTTTGCTTGCTGTCTCGTTGCCGACTGAATCCCTTGCCTCTCCTTAGAAAAAGAATGACGTGTACACCATTCATGACGCTCTCACATTGTTCCCTTGCACAAAGATTATGCTTTGCTTTTTCTAAAGATGATTCTTGCAATAAATTAGACATCTGGATGTAACATAGGTACTACTCCATCCGTCCTAATTTAGACGACATACACATTTTTCGAGATTTATGTTTGACCTTTAATTAGAGTAACAAAATATGGATTATATGTCACAGAAATTGTACCTTTGAGTTTGTATTTTAATGAAGTTCTAATGGTATAATTCCTATCGCAAATAACACATATATTATTGGTAAATTTTATGGTCAAAATTAGTGCACTCAAAACTAAGGCACTACATTCATTCAGACGGAGGTAGTACCATGCATCCCATACAATGTCAACTTGACAATGATTTCATAATATGGTACAATACGATAACTCATCCCAAAACATAGCTAGAATGTCCACTACTTTCTAACAAATGAATGTATCAGTGACATCACCACCTCTACTACAAACTAAAGAACAGACGTGTAATCGCTCTCTAAACATATCATGCACAAGTCGGTTAGCTAGAGAGTATTCACATGGATTTCATTGTAAATGTGTGTTTTATTGCTATCCATTTGATTCTTGTGAATTATTTATTAGCGTATTCACATGGATTTCATTATTTGTATGATCATCTGATGTACTGCTATTATTTAAGATACATCTACGATATGGTCAAGAGAACTGGTTGGTGAGAAAATGTGTGCTCCTTTATACTTCTAGTACTTAAATATTAGAACAATATGGTCTGTGACTGCTCACATGAATCCTTTTAGTAACTGATGCATCCAGAGATATTACTCCCTCCGGTCCGTGATAGAGGGAGTATGTGGGACCCCCCGGATTATTCATCCGAGAAATCCCTGTTATGCATATTTCCACGTTTCCATGATCAGTGAGCCGTGAGACATAACCGACAGGTACCATTACAACATCTGAAACATAACGAAAATACAAGACTTACATAAGTGCCATTATGGCTACCTCATCAATAGAAGCGGAACATCGCCAAGCGCAGAGCCCAATCGTGTCTTAACCTCTGATGACTAAGCGGGAAGGCGGCCTGGCTTCTGGGCGTCACCTTAATCTCCTGAAAGTCTGGCCAAGTAAATAGCCAGGGATACAGCCGTGAGTACTTTGAATGTACTCGCAAACCACCAGGATAAGTGTACAAAGGAAATGCAATTATGGCTGTGGCGAGATAGCTCTATCTGAGGTTGCTTTTGAAAGAGCCTAAGCTAACTTTGAAAACGTGGCATCTCCATATCTTTGTTGAAAAAGAGTTTTGAAAACATGCTTCTGTTTTATAAACCAAGACATCTCCATATCTTTGTTGAAAAAGAGTTTTGGAAACCGTTTTATGGTCGAAAACCCTTTTTGAACATTTTAGACCCCTCGGGTCAAAGCAAAACTCTCGAACTCGGGTTCCCCCGGAACCTTCGTCCTCAAAGTACTTGTTTCCCAAACAAGCACAGTTTGGGTACTCCTAGCCAACACCTTTACAACCGTCCTTGACCGTGAACACGGCTATTCGAATAGGTTATACTCTGCAGAGTTTGCACACTTTACCCACAAGAATCAATACATCCACCGGGATACAACCACGGCCCACTACCTCAGTAGATGGGGGTCCGGATAATCAAACCTAACTTTTCGCTTGTCTACACTAGCAAAGGCATGCTTTTCCTGTTGGGTTTTATCTCCCCGGCAACGCGTATGTGGATCCCATCCATAGTCCTTCCTTCCGTACACGCGCATACCCAAGCCGTAACTTGGCGTATACCTTAAATTTGGTGACTCCACTTCCTTCCGTACTACCTAAGTTATACCGTCCGCGGGAGACCCAATTGTTGCACCAGACTCCTGATTGCTCAGTCTCATTCTTGCCGAGGCAAGCAACAGGCTTCAGATCCTAGATCTGGGACGCCGACCCGGAATTCTAGGGATTTCTCCCTATAAGCATGGTAGAAGTTGCCTCGGCTAAAGCGGACAAACTACGAGCTAAGCCCCAGCAACCTGGGGTAATGTGGTTGCGCGGATAAAAATTGTTCCAGTAAAGGCGTAGAACATCCCATCACAATCTTCTTTATCCTGTTCACCATTTCTTTTGTTGAAATTTCCACTGGGAACGATGCCTCTTCCCTGGGTTTTACAAAGCCGTTTTTGAAACAGTTGTAGTGGGGAAAAATCCCAAAACAGTTTGTTTTTCTCAAAATCGGGGTTTTCCAAGGAGGTAGGATGCTAGCCATCGTACTCTCGATCTAAAGGGGATAAATGATGGGTTCATAGGGGTGGTGCCTCGAAGGACACGAAATCATAACTTGGAGGAGCCAAGTTACTACCGCAGTATTTATAAAACAAGACATGCAAGTAGAGTATGCAGTTTATAAAGAAGATATAAAACAGGTAAAAGAGAACATGACATGTAATAGAGTTTAGGAAGTGGTGGCTTGCCTGTGATCAGCAATAAGTCCCTAGACTTCTTCAGGTGACCAAGAATATCCAATAATAAAATAAGAAAACACGTTCTTCTTGTCGTCAGACACTCACAATATCGTCGTCATCGGGTACACATGCAAGCAGACAATATCATAATCAATACAAGACATACTAGTATCAAATCATACAACAAACAAACTGAATGCTACTGGACTTGGGAGGGTTTTGGAGGAGTGGGATTCAAATGGTGGAATTTACAAGATTGCCACTGAGGTGTTTTCTTCTTGGAAGAAGTTGTCTAGGATAAATACAAGGAGCTTGGATTAGGGATTTGTGGTCAGTAGGTTATCAATGGATAACCATGATATCCTCAGATAGGTATTGACAAGACAAAACCATCACAAGTGGTTTCACTTGATTATCCATTTTCTAGAATTAGATATGCTTTTTAAGGTGGAATAAATTCTAGTTTAAGGAAATAATTCACCAGAAAAGTTCTGGAGCTCCAAACATTATTTCCTTGGATGGTTTGGTAGTACTCTATGTACTGAACCATCTAGAGTTGGAATTAAGTTGAAAGAATTACCATAATGCCCTTAGGAAATTCCTAAAGACAGTTCTATATGATTCTTCTTTTATTTACCAGATTAAATCTACAGGAGATATTTACCAGATTAAATCTACAGCGAAGGGTATCGGCGTTGGGCAAAGTAATGATCGGCGGTATAGCGATGGAAATGACGTCGTTGCTCTGTGAGCTTCGCCGGCGACGAGACTAACCCTAGCAGAGGGTGGCGCGGAGCGGGGAGCTCACCTGAGGGCTCGAGGATGACACAGGACGACGCGGTCGACGACGGCGAGTAGATCGGTGGGCGGCACGGTGGCAGAGGCCCACGGGAAGCAGCTCGCACGACGATGGCCGAGGACAAACTCGTCGGTGCTCGACAGCGACGGCGGAGGAGCGGATCCTGGGCCAAAAGAAAAGTACCATTAGATAGAGGGGAGCTAGGGGAGTGTGTGGGCCAACATGCAGAGAGAATGGGGGAGGGAGGAGAGAGCCTTGCTCGGTTTGGGGAGGAGGTCGAGGCTCTCCTTTCTCCTTCCTTCGGACAACACAACGCAGATGAGGAGGTGTGGTGCTCTGGGGAGGCAAGTGGGAGTGAGAGGGGGCAAATGAGGGCAGGGGAGAGCTGGGGGAGGGCTGCTGGCCATATATACCAAGAGGGAGGAGTAGAGGTGGTGAATTACCAAAATGGACATGGTGGGGAGGGAGTGCTGGCCAGGGATTGGTCCAGGGGGAGGTGGAGAAGGGTAGGATTGTAATTGGGTCGTGCTGGACCAGGTAGTGGAGCTGTGGTGATTAGTGGATAAGATCCTTGTAAGAATTGGGGTTAAATCTCCTCTTACCACTAG
The DNA here is from genome assembly GCA_023614405.1 of Avena insularis. NCBI lineage: Eukaryota > Viridiplantae > Streptophyta > Magnoliopsida > Poales > Poaceae > Avena > Avena insularis. The sequence goes on from CM042694.1 coordinate 8,742,229, forward strand.
TATAAGGGTACAATGGGGATTTGTTGGGGTGTAGCTACAGTGCTAGTCGACCAGTGGTGTGTCTTGATGTTGAGGATAAGCTTTGATCAAGATTGGATGAGGTTTGGAAGTGATTAGAGTATTGGTTTGCTTAATTGACAAATTTGATCAACTAGAGGTTTATGAAGGAAGTCCAAGGTCTTGCATTGGACCAGAGGAGAGGAGGGTACTGGTAGATAGAGAAGATCAAGGTAGACTCCTAGGATTTATTTGGGATTTTTATGTGGAGTTTAAGTCCACTTAAATCCACTTATTCAAAAAGGACAGAAATGATTTCTAGAAGATTATTTGATAAATTTTCATTGGACAGGGTTGGGTTTTGATGTGGAAGGGTCCCAAATGTGAATACACACTTAGGGGAATTTTCCCAAGATTTATTGAGGCTTAAAAGTATTTAAAACAATTATTATTCCAATTCAGCCATTTAAGAAAATAGGCAAAAAGAAATAATAAAGCTTCTCAAAAATAGGTGGGAAGTTGAGGTATGATATATGGAACTCACAAGAGCCAAAAGTTGGGGAAGTGGTTTGGTAAAAACCAAACTTTCCTTTAGGGATGGAGTTTTGGAGATTTTGACTATTTAAGTAATTAAATAGTTTTGGGGCCATAATAATTATGGGTAAATATTGATAAACATTGAGGATCAAAGTAGATGAGATAGACAAGGTTTAGAAAGCAGTTGTAACCTTGGGGAATGAAATTCCAACTAGAAAAGGATGGAAAACAATGAGTTGATGATCTAGGGTGGTGCTATTTTTATACCACCAAAACATGCTTGCATCTTGGAGCTTAGAGCTCACCTTGATGCAAGGGATAGATGGATAGGTAGACCATGTCATATAGATGATAATGGTAGGGAGAGTTTGAATTATATGCATTTGAGGTGATCTAGAAATGATGGCAAACTTTGCTGAAAATAAGGCTGCCATGAAATATGGGTCATGATGCCTTTTAAACCATGTGGGTCTAAACAGCACAGAGATCCATTTGGAGCAAGTGAAGTAGGTTCTGATAGACATCAATGAGTAGAACACAACCATTCAGAGAGTTGGTCCATAGGAGATTGGATGAGGTTGTGAGCTTCTACCAAAGTAGGTATGATGACTAGTTTTGCAGGAAATGGTATTTTCTTGTCTGCAAAACCATCATGGACAAGTGGGTTGGAGGAGGATCTAGCCAAGGGCTAAAGTGGGCCTGGGTAGTCCATAGGATGGTTAACAGGATGGCTCAAGTGCATTTCCAAAAATGCACAGGGTTTGAGAAAATGAGGTATTCCAAAAAGTGATGTTGGAACTGTTTCCAGACTTGGCCAAATTTGGCAGTTTTGAGAAATTTGACTAGAATATGAGAGGGAATGTTCTTGGAGGACTTGCAAGGTATCAGAGATTTAAAAAGTGGGTGATAGGGAAATGTAGAGTGAGTGGAAGAGATCCTTGCTTGATGTTGGTCTTCAAGGACTTGAGAACATCTAGAATGGAAATCCTCAGAGTGTATCTGATTAAAGGTTTTAGATGATCACCTAGTGGCTAGGGATCACAACAAGGTTTGCTTTATTGCTTAGGGGTTGATGATTGGGAAACACCTTGTTCCTAGTGATGAGCTTCTAAGGTAGCTCATTCTACTTCCTAATCAAACAAATCAATCAGCAGATCAATGCAACTTATCAGACAGCAGATCAAGGCAACTCACCTTATACACTAATCAACTATTACTAGGGTTCACCATCAAGCTCAGCTTGAGGTAAGGTTAGGGCATTTTGAAAAGGTTGAGTTTTGAATAAGGTGAGGGTCCTTGGTATCTCTACCAAGAGTAGAATTCAAATGCTTTGAACAAGAGTTTTGGTAAAGCTGGAGATAAGATTATTTGAGTGCTCTGTCTTGAAAACATAAGGAGAATGTATTATATATCTCTTCATAGTTTTTGTTAATAGAAGCTACCAAAATAGTTTTGGTTACATAAGCATCTTGGCTCAAGTTTTGAAATGCCAGAACGTTTGAGAATATGTAAAGTAAGCCAAGATAGTTTTGGTAAATAGCTTTTGTCAACTGAGGTTGAGGTAAGGAGTATCCTAAGATACTCTTCATAAGCACAAGTGTAAACAAGCAACAAGCAAGCAGTGCACTAAAACACAAGAAAAAGTTTTTGTTTCCTCTAATTTTTGCATTCTAGGCAACTAATCAGGATTGCTGAAATTGGGGTGTTACAGAGTACTTAATTTGAATCCAAAACTCTGTGTCATACAATGGTCCCTGCATCTTTTGCTCAAACTATGCTTCATTATTTGCAACTTTGCATCCTCTGTACCTTGTGTGTTCTATTTCTAATCCTAGGATTTTCATTTTCGTTTCCTTTTGCATTTTCTTTGCTAAGCACCAAAGCTTCTCTGTACCTTTTTTGCTAATGCTCCTCATTATCGTAAGGCTCATCTGTTCTGTTGTGTGTAATATTTACACATAAGCAAACCTTATTTTAGTTTGTACCATGCAAGGTCGCTTGGTAAGGTTCCTTGTTGCACCTCTACTCCCTTTCAAGTAATATTTCAAAGGTCACCCGGTAAGATTCTCTGTTATATAATATTTGACACATAAGTAAACTTGTTTAAGAGTTTGCCATGATCAGAATTCAGAAACTTTTTGCACCTTGTTTCAAGACTCCGCAAATACTTTTTTACAATGCTCTTGGTTTTTTTTCCATCGAAAACCCTTATTGTTCCATTTTACTTGTTTTTGAAGACAAATGGTGATGTACTGCTCTTTATCAACGGGACCGTCTCTACTCTTGTGGACTTGTAGTCATTTCTCTCGAGTCTTGAGCAATGACGAAGGGTCCATGATGGGTGTCTTGCATCTTTCACTACTTGAGTTACCAAGAGAGCATCAGGCTTGTCGACGGTAAGATGATTCTCTTGCTTCTTTGGAAAATAATGTTTTTTTCTTCTGAGCTGATTTTCTTGGATGTTTCCGATATTTTCTACGGGCCCTAACATTGTACAACTTCACCGATGTGGATCACCAGCTTAACTGGGCCGAAACTAGCCTTGCTAAGGAGTGAAACCCAGACCAACACCTGGAGGATCAACGCCTGCCGTTGGATGAGCACTCCAGCCACGCGCGCGCAAGGCACCGCGTCAATCCTCCTCCCTCGCCGCCCAACAAAACCCTCGCCGCCTCACTCGCTCACTCATCATTAGTTTAAGTGTGAGGCCGCCGCGTGTGTGTGTGGCGGCGGAGCCGGGGTTTCTCCGCCGCTCCGGCCGTCCCGCCTCGCCGTGGCCGATGAACGCACCAGCAGAGACCGCGGCCACTCGGGAAACGGCGGCGATGAGGAGGCCCGGCCCTTGGCCCAGAACCGTGCCTCCGAGCGGCGGCCGCGTCGGACCTCCGCCTCGCGGGGCCAGCCCTCCCGTCCGTCCGCGCCGCCGCACTGCTGGCATGGTGGCCTCGCTCGGGCAGCCGCGGCGGCGTCGTCGGCGTTGGATGCGGCGGTAGCGGTGCTCTGGGGACCGCGCGGCGGAGGTCAGCGTTGCTTCCGGCCGTGGGTTCCGGCGAACGCCAGGCCGTAGATCTGAGCCGCCCCTCATAGATTCGTCCACTTCGTTTCTGCCATGTTTCGATTTGGTACAATCTACTCCCTTTCTCTCCCTCTCGCTCGCTGTACGTGCGTGCGTGTTTATGCGAACACTAGAACCAGATCCATGGTTTTGCTGGTCGCCGGTTCCAGATCCCACCTCCTAGGGGGCCGTTTCCGACGAGCAAGTTGGGCGCTGGGAACCCTAGGGAGTAGGGATGGAGCGAGTGATGTATCATTGGGAATCCTGGATACTCGGTGGTGATCGATGGAAGCGCGCGTTACAGATAACGTTTCGTACCCGGGGCCGAAGGGTAATGGTTATGCATCCCCCTCTCGGGGAAGGCCCGTACGTTGCCTTCAGAGAGCTTCTCGAGGATGTCGTTGATGAAGGAGTTCATGATGGACATGGCCTTAGAGGAGATGCCGATGTCTGGGTCAGTGGCGGAGCTATGTATAGCTCAGGGGGGGCCACCGCCCCCCCAAACTTTGTATATTCATTGAAGAAAATATTTTTTTAAACTTAGATCAAAGAAAATACTCTAATTTGCCCCCCCAAATATTCATAGTTCACATTTTGCCCCCCCATAATTCTTGTGCTAGCTCCGCCACTCTGGGTGCATCTGCTTGAGCTCTTCTTGATATGTACTCACTCCGTTTCAAAATGAAATATAAGATGTTCTATAGTTAGTCCTCCGCCTCACGGGGCCAGCCCACCTGTCCGTGCTGCAATGCCAGACCACTGGCATGGAGGCCGAGTTCAGGCAGCTGCTTTGGTGGTGGCAGGGGCTTTGGGCTTTGGGGACCATGGGGTGGAGGCTGGCTTCCAGCTGCTGCTGCTGCTGCTTCTCTCTCTCTCTCTCTCTCTCTCTCTCTCTCTCTCTCTCTCTCTCTCAAAGAGGCCTGTTATCTCTGAGCATCCATGATGCATGACCTACTTGGTCGTAAATCTGGACTGTAAGAGATGCTGCTAGCTACTCCCTCTGTTCCATAATATAAGATTTTGACATGAGCGAATCCTAACTGGATGGAGGATCTGATTGGTTGCTCGTGGTTCCAGATCCCTCCTCTAAGGGTACCACCTCCGACGACCAGTTGGGTGCTGGGAACCCTCAGGGAGTAGAGATAGAACCCATGATGCAAGGAATCCAGTGGTGGCAGACTTGGTGATTGATGGTTATTTTCTCGTTGGAATTTTGCTTTGGTACCCCAGGGGTAATTGCTGCCACCATCAGTGGCAGAGCTTCACCAGAGAATATTGATTCATTGTCATCATCATCCTCGTCGTCGTCCTGTCACAACAATCACCTAGGTACTCCTCTTTGATTCACAGGATTGCAAAAATGCCAATAATATGGAAACATAGGATTATCTGATAGTTCTGCATGAATCCTTTGAATCAAAGAGGACTGTAAGGTTGTTGTTGCTGCTGCTGCTGCTGCTCTCTCTCTCTCTCTCTCTCTCTCTCTCTCTCTCTCTCTCTCTCTCTCTCTCAGAGGCCTGTTAGAGCACCTCCACTAGCATTCCCAGGAGGGCCTCCCCAGGCTATTACTCCCTCTGTTTCATAATATAAGTTTTTGACATGAGCGGAACCTAACCAGATGGAGGATCTGATCGGTTGCTCGTGGTTCCAGATCCCTCCTCTAAGGGTGCCGCCTCCAACTAGCAGTTGGGTGCTGGGAACCCTCGGGGAGTAGAGATGGACCCCATGATGCATGGAATCCAGTGGTGGTGGCAGACTTGGTGATCGATGGCTATTTTCTCGTTGGTATTTTGCTTTGGTACCCAAGGGGTAATTGCTGCCACCATCAGTGGCAGAGTTTCACCAGAGAATATTGATCCATCACCATCATCACCCTCATCGTCGTCGTCCTGTCAGAACAATCACCTAGCTAGTCCTCTTTGATTCACAGGATTGCAAAAATGCCAAGAATATGGAAACACAGGAATATCTGATAGTTCTGCATGAATCCTTTGAATCAAAGAGGACTGTATGGTTGTTGCTGCTGCTCTCTCTCTCTCTCTATCTATCTTTCTCTTGCCATGTCTAGATTCATATGAATCTACACAAATCTGTGACACCCTTTTCAGGACGGAGGGAGTACAATATATTGAGGGTTTGACATCTCAAGGCTGGTTGGTTCCAGCTCCCATCTCTTAAGGGTGCCGCTTCCACCAAGCAGTTGGGTGCTGGGAACCCTATGGAGTAGGGGCGGAACCAGCAGTGTGAGATTGACTGCTGGTTTATTGCCTTGCAAGATTTTTGGGGGAGCTAACTCGGCCTTTTTCCTATGGAATGTGTCCCAACGATGTGAAGTGATAGTGATCATGTAGGCTTGCCTCTGAGCATTTTAGGCAGCGGCTGGCTTGTGTGCAGTTGACACTTCGCTCTAATAATCAAGAAACGGAATCCTTATGAGGGGCAGTGATGATCGATTATTACTGATATAAACACACCCTTGAGCAATTGAGGTGCGTGTGGGTATCAAATTGGATCCTCCCTCTTCTCCTGGAGCTGTTCTGATCAAGTCCTTATTTTGGGGGCTGTCCTTGGATGGTCATTTTTACTAGTGATAACCAGGGCAGATTCACTAAAGTAAGTATCAGATTGTTCTGGTGATGGGAGATGCTAGGGTTAGGGTTGCATGATCGAGGAAAGGCGAATCTGAGCCCAACTCACTACAACCAATATTCTCTTCTATTGGTTGTAATAACATCTTATGTTATGTATGTAGGACGGAGGGAGTATATTATTTTGGTTCTGTATCTGTGTTCAGGGTTTCTTTGATTCACAGGATTTAAAAATACATTTTAGGATTGCATTGTCATGCATCCTTTTATCATGGTGGTCAAGCTTGAGGGTGATGATGATTAACCGTGGCTGAATTAAACGTGCCTTTGAGTGATCGAGGCACCTATGGGTATCAAGTTGGATCCTCCCTCTCGTCTCTATGATCCTTTCTGATCCTGTGAACTGCTGGTTCTGTCCTTGGACGGTCATTCTTGTTCAGTGACAACCAGGGCAGTTTCCACAGTAAAAACAGGTTCATCTGGTGATAAGGGATGATGAGGTTAGGTTTATATGATAGAGCAAAGGCGAATCTGAGCCCACTCAAATATGTGCTATGCAATTTCCTTACTCATATTTGAAGGTTTTTCTTATTTATGCTCCAGTGTTTCTAGCTGTCTAGTTGTCTTTGTGAGGTTTTTGTCTCTTTCATACCTTCATTGCATAAATTGTGGTATTATGCTCTCTTTCGTTTGTTGTTGCATCATCAATAGAATATTCTACAGTTGGTCTTTGATTCACTAATTGTATGTTTTGTTCCCACCTTTTTATTTTTGGTATACAAATTGTGCAATGTAATCTGCAGCACTTTCCCTATTTCAATGTTTGCCTCTTCTGTGATTCAATCTTGCAATTCCGTTGCCCCCCAGCACACTATCCTTTGTGGTCGCACACATGCACAGAGAAATTCTCCAATTTTGGTAAGGCCTGATGATGCTCTCATGTATTATAGCAACTATACCTTGGAATTTGTGTAGAGGACAAACTTTTATACGGCTGTCCTTCTCTACAGAAGCCTGTTCAAGTCATATGGCAGTGTTTGTGGTGCTGTAATATATGTGGTTAGTCTGGTGACAAGCTCAATGGCTGTTCTGGTTTGCACTTGCACGGATGGATATCCTGCTTGATTTTGCACGTAAAGTTTTAAAAAATATTCTGGAAGAGCCTCGCTCGTTGCTCGTCTGTGTAATCTTGTGTAGGCTGCTGGTTCAGTGGGGGTATATGCTGTTTGTTGGGGAGCTTGAAGAGATGATGCAAGTAGCAGTAGGAATGTAGGATGGTAACTATATACTGTGCAGCTCAGTCCCGGACGCAGTTGACTTGCCAAATTCATGAGTTGCTGAGACAAGTGGAGAAGACTGAAGGAATATTATGGAAGTTACCTGTCTTCTACTCCTTGTGTATTGACCTGGTTGTAAACGGTGTGTAAAAGTCACCATAATAGAATTGTGTTGCTTTGTAATTTCTGTGGTTTATGGTTTACCTATTTGATTGAACTGTTTACTTCTAGCCCGATTCTGGGAACCATGCTGCAAAGGATGGTGCTACTGACTATGTTGTATATTGCAGAGTTGCTGCTGTAACCGTAAGAACTTTTTGACATGGCTGGGTTAATAAACCATTGGATTGTTATTTCCTGTTTATAATCTTTTGTTAGTTTTGAATCTTTCCCATCATGTATGGTTGTAGTTCTATGGTTCTTGTCCTGTATGATTGGTCTGCAAAATTATATTGTCATCGTATGGTTTTTTTTTGGATCATGCATCCGATTAAATGTTTGGCAAAATCTAGAGGTGTTTTTGTTGTCGTCTGAGCTTTTCTTTACACAGAATGCCATGGGGATAGTTATGTGTTGTTGCTGATTGTTGCATATATATAGTTTTGCATCCTCTTCATGCTGTCATAATTATGTGGTGGTGACATCTACCTGTAGAACTCCACTGTATTATGCACCCTAATCTGTACCACAAACTGGTGCTCTTTTGCAGTTCTTCTATCATAGAATAGACCTATCTTAAGGCTTCAGTGCATACCAAACCCCAAACTCCACCTATGGTTCCTGGCTGAGTTATGGAAGACTGTACGCTTTTGAATTGAAATAAAGTTTGTTGTTCTAAAGTTCCCAGTTATGAACTTGCTTATGTGTACAACCTATCACATTGTAGGCTCCTTAGCCTGTTCAGGTAGCTGTGCAGGTTATTTTCACCGTATGAGACTAGATTAGAACAACCGATTTGGTTAGAATTCTAGTACTCCCTCCGGCCCGAATTAACGGCCGCGAGGGCCATTTTACAAAAACGTCCTGGTGTTTTTCCCGACAAACAATTGCTTCCTTCCCCGTATTCTTCTTCCTCTGCTCGGCTCCTGCTATGCTGAAGCTTCATCGATGCTCTCGCGGTAGTCTCGCCGCAACTCGCCCTCACCCGTGCGGCGACCTTGCTAGCGCCGCGCCCTCCTCCCGTCCACTGCTCCGCCGACACCGCACCGCAGCGAGTGGCCTCTCAATCCATGAACCCTAACCATACAGTAAAACTCGAATCTTGCGGAGATTTGGGGTTCTCCGGTGAGGCGGATCTGACGATGAGGCAAATCGATCTTGTGGCGCCGCCAGCTTCAACAAGCTACGGGGATAGTGGAGGCTGGTTGTCGCGTGTCCTCGTCAGGTGCAGGGGAGGTGGAGGCTTGTCCTAGTCCACACCGCTGCCATCACCCATCTCCTTCTTGTGCATTATGGCGTCGTTGACCTTGTCTCCTCCAGCTATAGGTACAGTTCTTGCTCCCTGGTAGTGAGGTCCCTATCCCCTCCCCTCTACCATATATTCTTCACAGATTTGTGGATTTAGGTAGGGCTGATAGAGGTTACCTGGTAGCAAATATGGTTGCTTGGTTCCCGAGCTAATTATCTTGCTAATGCTACTGGTCCAGAGTAATTAGCTATGCGACAAATCACAAGGAAACCCAAAAATCAGCTCACAGTAGTTTGCAATTATTGAGCTAATTACTCTGTACCAGTGCTTGGCATCTACCACAAGGAAATATTGACGGTACTAAGCTACTGCTTGCTAATGTTATTTTGTAGTTTCACAACATTCAGTAAAGTAGTACTAGAGGATAATTAGCTCATGCATACTCATGTCCTTTCTTTAATGAGGATTGGCACTAGAGGAAAATTAGTTGTACACTAAACTCAATTGAAAATTTGATCGACCAAACTTCAGCTCTGTCCTTTCTGTAATGCGAATAGAAGATGCAAATGATCTTGTTGTGCCTAGAACTGTGTATGCTATCTCTTTATAAAGGCCAAGAATTTTATCTCTGTATGCTTATTGTAACTGTGTATTGGAATTTAGAACACCACCCAGTAACATAAATTTAACCAAGTACTGGTTTCACTTTCACCTAATTTCTGCCCTAATATGACAACACACACATGATTTATTCTTGTTTACATCTACTCGTTTGTAACCATGGAGTACTGTATTTGAAAGAGGGAAACAGGGGACTGGTTTTAGCACTATTCCCTAATTTGTAGAAACAGGGGAATATGAGAACAAAGATAATGACACTGATCATTTATTCTAATAGTGCATCAACTTGTTGACCTGGCTGTAATTATAATTTAGAACAGAGAAAGTAGTATGGTACCATAATGCTTATTTCTTGTATAATCTAGGAGTGTTGGCAGGAGCTAAACTAAACCATACGACAGTGCTTTAGTGTTGTTTATACCTAGCCACTAGAAGTATCGAACTGTCTTGTGATCATGCTGACTTCTCATGCTTGTGCTAGGAACATTATCTCATGGACAGCTGTGATTTCTGTCTTTGCACTTAATGGTTTTTCTCGTAAGGCCCTGGCATGGTTTAAATCTATGGAAGAGGCTAGCTTCTATGGTTTGACAGGGTGTTTCCATGCTGGCTATGAACAACATTCTTTCTAAATGGATAGCGGTTTCAGAGACGAGCAGATCCCTTTCATTGGTATACAGTGGACTGTACCTTGGTTTAGTTACTGGCCTGACATTTTCACCATTCTTGATAAGCATCTGGTTTGCACTGTGGCAACGCAAGGTAAGATTACCATTTTTTGGCACTAGTTTGTCACTATGTTGTTTTGGCCTTCTGTGTTTTATGCATATATGATGCCTGATATGGATAGATTAAGGGAGAAATGCATACCAGTGTGTTACACATTGCAAGACAAACTGCAATGTTATACCGAGATATTGCTCAAGTATGTATTTTGTTATCTAGTTAAAAAATGGCAGAGATATCCCCACATGAGTATGTGCACTGGATGGCCCAAGCTGCCCAATCATCATGTCATTTTGCTATTCTTTCAAGTTCAGGAAAACAAAACAAACATATGAGTACATTCTGCTACTCTTTCAGGTTCAGTGAGCTTGTGAATGCATAGTACCTAGTCACCCATTTTCTTCTTCTTTTACTGCAACTACAAATATTGTACTCTTATGCTAGTCACCCATTTTTCTTCTTCTTTCACTGCAGCTAGTCACCGAGAGTAGCTATGATTCAGTCATAGGAGTATCTGTTACTTGATGTATCTGCTAGGAGTACATAGTAGCTTGTGTGGATCAGTGAGCTTGTGACTGCTTTATTTGTTACTCTTATGCTACTCCTATGACTGGATCATTATAACATCCTATGCTACTCCTCTTCCAATTCTATTTTACATTTCTTTCATGGGAGTATTTCTAAATCATGTGCAAGATCTCGCGTAACTATGCCATGATCAGTGAGAACATGATCAGATGGAATGGGCTTCATCACTTTTTACACTTTTTACTGTTGGAATTAACTTCTAATATGCCATGTTTGGAACTAGCTAATCTTTCCAAGTGGGTACTACCACTTTGACATGTTTGGAATTAGGTGATGTTCTTGGAGATTAAGAGAGGGACAGAAGCAACTCAACAACAACATCAACAACTGCTTCAGCCCTGAGGTGAGACGGACCTTGGCGTCGACGGTGCTGGCCGGTGGCAGCGCAACTGCCAGGCGACGGATGAGTGCCTGCTAGAGGCCGCGGCAAGGGTGAGCACCTGCTGGAGGCCGCGGCGATGGATGAGCTCCTGATGGAGGTCGCAACGAGGAGGCAGGAGGAGCTCGACACAGTCCTTGCTGTTAAGGTCGTCCACATCTGCGACAATGACAGCGAGGACCTCACGGCGGCGGATGATGACGGACTGGACCAGCTCCACTTCCCCGAGGTTGTGGCGGGGACGAGTGGAGCTGGACTGGGTCTCCGCCTCAAGACGACGTGGGCGGATCGAAGGGTGGTGGGCGCCGGGGATTGTGGGGAGGCGGGCGCTGGTACGGGATCGTGGGACGGCGGACGCCGGTGATTGCGGGCGCCGGGGGATCGCGGGCGGCAGGCGCTGGTGATTGCGGGCGTCTGGATCGCTGGCGCGTGGCGGCGCCGGATCGCGGGCAGACTGGATTTCCAAATTCCAATTTTAAAATTAGACTAATTTGCAACGACTTGAATACGGTTTGGAGTTTTTTGTAAAAAATATTTTGAACTAAGCTGGCGAACACTAATTCGGGCAGGGAGTATTAGCTAAAAGCATGGAAGGCAGGAACATGAGCATGGTCACATGAGAGGAACAGTACGAGCCACTGGTGCAACCTTTGCGTGTCGTGGCGTTCTATCTTGCTGCGAGCACGCTGACCGGGATGGGCAGACTCGTGGCACTTGCGGTGGTGTTGCTGTCTCTGACCGGTATCCATGTGCACGAACTAGTTCCACGTTTCTGGGTTCCTGTTTTCTGCAGCTTGGGAGTGTCAGGTCAAAATATTGTTTTCTTCTGAGTTCTGACTATTTAGCCCCATCGGTATACATCTGATGCGCACCAGTGTCGCCCCTATCCACGGTCCCATGCGTATAGGGGTTACACAAATTGTGTTGGCAGTGCAATGTATATACAACCATCTTTAGGCCTTGTTTGGAGTATATTTTTAAAAATTATCCCCACAAAATCCCAAATCAGGCTAGTTGGTCAATATTTTCCTATAGTCTAGTGTTTTCTCTCCAATTACCAATAGGTTACCCCTACCTAGCGGATTATGGATGGGGGTTTTAAGATGAAGACCAGGTTTTCACCGGACCCCTCTCAGGGTTATCCCTCTAATCCCCACAAATCCTCTACTAGTATAGTTCTAAGCCAATTTTTTCTGCTCGTTACATATGGAAACTAGCATTCGGCTCAGGAACTGTGCATGGTTTGTCGAGGTCAAAGGCTGGAATCATTGACACCGCCGGTGGATGGCTTGTACAGATCACATGATGGGCTGGAGTAATAGCCCCATTAGCCTGCCCAATGCGCAGATTCCACCAGTGTGCAGTACGTGCTCAATTGGCTGCTCTGGTCTACACGGATGTACCTGCTGGATTTCGCACGGAAAGCGCGCAAGATTTGTTTCGAATTTGGCCTAGCAGACTACTCATTGCTCGCTCGACCGTGTAGAATCTTGTCAATGCATGCTGGTTCGGTGTGGGTCTGCTCGTTTGTTGGGGAACACATGATGAGGCTCGATGCAAGTAGGGAGTACATAGCACGTAGATGTACTGTAACTGTACAGCTCGGGTCTTGGATGAAATGATTGGGTGAATAATTCACGAGATGATTGTGAGCGAGACAATTCTAAGAAAGTGAATGTGGATAACGATAAAATTGAGTTAGCATACGTACGGCTGCCTCCTCCCTCCCGTGAGAAAAAGAGGCGGCGGCTAGGGTAAAAACCCTAGCAGCCGCCACGATCTACTTCGTTCTCGCCATCTGCGACCGAGTATCGACGGGTCCCCGTCTCCTCTGCTTGCCGCTCCGGCGACGGAAGGAGGTGGGGACCTCGGACCTGCGCTCGACGGTGTAGGAAGGTCCCTAAAGTTAGAGTTTGGTCATCCGACATCGTCGTTATGGTAGCTATGACGGCGTTGTGCGGGACAAGAATATGGTATACCCGCCTCCTCTTCCACCTCGTCGGCGACGATCCTGCTGCTGGCGTTGAGGAGGGTGAGGATTCGTCTGGTCGCCGCTTCCATGGAGTGGTGGATCTCGTCCAGTCTACGTGTGTTCTGGATCTCGTCCAGTCTACGTGTGTTTTAGTTTTGGTGTTACAAGTTTTGGATCAATTCAAGGGTTCAATGGCGACAACTTCATCTCTAGGGCGCTGGTCCTTAGGGGCACGCGTGCGAGACTTCCATTGTCATCAACAATGGCATGCGGCTCCGGTAATGGCGGCGGGCGAATGACGTCGGCGTCTCGCTCTAGCGGCAGTAGTATTCGTTAGGTGGTCCAAAGACCTCGATGTAATTTTTATTATGTTTAGGATACTTTGTACTTCTTATGAACTCATGAAATCGATCCGGATCTTTTTCCGCAAAAAAAAAGGATAACGATAAAATTACTCCTGTATTTGATTTTTTGAAACAAAGCGCGGGCATATATCTAGAGCTTGGCTCTGCAATATGATCGGGACTGGACAATGTGATGCCACCTTTTGATTTATGGGGACTGGACAATGCTCAAATGGGGAGCATGTAGATGTACTGTACAAGTGTACAGCTCGGGTCTTGGGATAATGTACATGATACTGAGCGAGGCGAGTCGAAAAGAGTGAAGGAATATCTCATACTACTACTTGTGCATCGTTAGCGTGGAGGAATATTATTGGTAGCCTGTACCATTTTTTGAGCTCTCGGGGCAGCCCCCGTGTGACTACGCTGTGGATTTCGTTATGGCATCTTCAACGCTACACGCTAAATTTTGGCGTTGTAAAAACTGTTTGCAGCCTGTTGTATATGTTTTTAGCGCGCATGTGTTTGCGTTTCACCGGGCCCTGCATTTTATAGCGTGCGCCAAGTAGCGATTCACCAGACGCTGGAAAATACAGCACGCACACTCGACACAAATACCAAATCCATACAAATATAGAATTCAACCAGATCAAGCACACATATACATTCACCAACAAGTCTAATTATTATTACAAATTATTCATCACTAATACAACAAACATTTTCAACGCTGTCAAAGAAAAACAGTTCGGTGAGCCAAGTAGAACTGGTAAGAGAGAGGAGAGAGTAGGCGCTCCGTGGCTAAACCAATCTAGGGTTTCTTCCCTCCGTCGACGATGCCACCGGTTCGTCCCGCTTCCAGAGGCCTTGGGGCCTTGGAGGCGTGGCTGACCACGGCCTCTCGCCGGTAGGAGGTCTCGTGTTTTGTTTAGACTGTTTTCAGTGTCTTCTTGAGGATGTTGAGGTGGTTGCTACATCCTGGATCCAGAATAAGGTCTTTCCCGTCCTATCCTCGCTCTGGTGGTGCGTCTAGCATCAGTGAAGGACGCGTGAAGTCATGTGTCTGGCAGATCTCTTTAGATCCGACTATTTTCCATATTCGTTGGTGTGGTTTGAGGTCAGTTTCTCCCGATCTATGTTTGTCATCATCGGCGATGGTTGATGTTCCGGTGCGTTGGTCCTTTGTGGCCTTAGCACAATGACTTCCCGACCGTCTACTACATCAGGCTCTTCTATGACAAGCTTTGCCCGACTCCGATGATGGAGGGGCGATGACGACGGCGCGCCTTCGGCTCGTGCTAGTGTATGTAGTCGTCGCTAGGTGGTCCCATGATCTATTTGTAATTTTAATTACTTTTAAAACTCTTTGTACTGCTGTTGATGATTATTAATAGATCGGTGGAATTTCACAAAAAAAATTACAACAATTGTGCATCAACAATATAACAAATAATACAACAAATTGTTCATGAACAATACAACAAACATACAAGACACTATTATTGTCCATTCCATTTCCACCACTCCTCGATGAGATCTTTTTGAACATCATCATGCATCTCACCGCACCAATGGAACGATACGAGGCAATGAAATGGGCCACCCTCTCTCTTTTCCTCCTCACTTACACGGGAACCCCCATCAAGTCATAATAAGAGTAGTCTAAATTTTGGCCACTCTCATCCTCTATGATCATGTTATGCATGATCACACAAGAATTTATGATATACAAAAGAATATCTTGATCCCAAAATCTAGCCGGTCCTCTCACAATTGCAAATTGGGCTTGCAAAATCCCAAATGCGCTCTCCACATTTTTCCTAGACGCTGCTTGTGCATTGTGAAATTGAAGTTTTTTCTTACCTTTTGGCTCGTGAACCGGTTTCACAAATGTTTGCCACCTTGGGTAGATGCCGTCATCAATATAATATCCATAGTTGTATGTGTGGTTGTTTGCTACAAACTCCACCGGTGGAGTTTCACCCAATGCAATCTTTGTCATAAGTGGAGACCGTTGAAGCATATTAATGTCATTGCAAGAACCCGGCATTCCAAAGAATGCATGCCAAAACCAAGTTTCCTAATCATCCATGGCTTCAAGGATTATCGTGGAATCCTTTTTGTGGCCTTGGAATTGTCCATGTCATAACGAAGGACAATTCTTCCAACTCCAATGCATACAATCAATAGATCCAAGCATACCTAGAAATCTCTGAGCCTTGTTCATCCCAAAATTATAGATGTATCTACTGCATTGGGGGATATCAAGTATGTGGCACCGAACACTTGCACAATTTCTATTGCAAAACGCTTCACACACTTGATTGCTTAATTCTCTCCCACTGCCAAGTGGTCATTGACTAGATCCGTCGGAATACCTTATGCAATCATACGCAAGGCGGCGGTCACTTTTTGGTAAGTGCTATGACCAAGTTCTCCGGAGGCATTCCTCCTTTGCTCAAAAAGCCGATCCTTCTCCTTCACCTCCTCGGCAATGTGCTTGAACAATTTGATGCTTATCCAAAAAAGGCGATGAAAAAATATTTCTTGGGGTATATTGGATCGTCCACAAAATAGTCTCAAATAAACTTGTTGTGGCCTTCAATCTGTTCCCTCCACATCTTCTTCCGACGGAAAACGGAACCATCGTACTTGGGCTTTTTGTTCGCGTGCAAAGCCAAGAGTATGACTAAATTCTCCTCTTCTTCGAGGTCAAATTCTTTGTCAGATGAATTATACGAAGAGCTCATCTACAAAAATATAATCGAACTACTATTTAATATAGAAGCAAATCCTATCTAAAAAAGGGTGGCGCGGCGGTGGCTACATACCTTACGTGCAATTTGTCGAACATCACACATGCACCCAGCCGACGGTGGTGTTCGCAGAGCGCCAGAGATGCTCGCGTATTGGCGCTGTTACGCGTGGACCAACTCTTGTCTCTTGTGTGTCGCGGCGACCAAGGGTTGTCGGTGGATCTCGGAGCGGCGCAGAGGCCTAATTTGACGCGGTGACGCGGTGGCGAAAGGTCTCAGAGACAGCGACGCCAGAGTAGGTGGGGAAAAGGAGTTCGTCGGACGCGCGCGTGGAGTTTTCGGTTGTAGTTGGGCATTTGCGCGCTTGTCGATTTTTTCTGCGCGCTATAGTATGTGCCAGATATGCGGCGTGCGATAGCGCAAATTGTAGCGCACTAAATTTCTTTTACCGTGCACGCTAGTTTAGAGCGCCTGCTGAAGCACTAATTTTGGCCAGCCGCGTGATAAATCGGTAGTTTTTCTAGCGTGGGAGCGTTTTAGCGTGCCTACTGAAGATGCTCTGGTGCATTTTGCAAGGTGCATCAACGTTAGACTGGCCTGGGGGAGCCAAAATGGGCCGATTGGTTGCCTGGCCTAGCTCCACGTTGTGGCTAGCGCGGCCGCCAAAACATCACCGTGCCAGGCCTGCTCAGACTGTCGATTCAACCATTTCTAACGAGCCACCCTCCTCTCGGGCTCCCTGGATGCAAAAAGCAGCGTAGGTTGCATGAGCGGGTCCTTTCTAGTGAAAAAGATAGCGAGAGGAATTCGGTCACCTGCCTCGACTTCCCTCTTCTATATCTATCCTCTCCCAAATCAAAAAACCCAATTTCCATCCATCGAGCTTGAGTCCTAGGTCGATAGAAGGCAAGAAGGTAAGCGGTGACGGTGAGGGCAGATGGGGTGGTGCAGTCCGAAATGGCAATGATTGTGGCAACGACGACTAGGATGCTACTCCCTCTTCCTCGATCTATTATCGCCGTGCTCCATTTCTACCAATGATTGTATGTATTTTCACCTCCTCAACTTAGTTGGATAGATCTGTGAAGTTGCAATGCTAGATCTTCCTGGTTGTAGCATAGTAGTTTTTACATATGTGTCTTCTCATGTTTCCTATGTGTTCCTATGGCATTGTAGTGTGTGCAAATCGATAGGGATGCTTGTGCTACAATAGTATGATATTTTGTGCTATGTTCTACTCCATCTTAATTTCATGCTTATTGTAGCTTTTCAGTTCCTTGTTACATAGCTATAGATCTTTGAAATCGTGCTTGCATTTTACAATTTTCTAACATGCATTTCCAATGTAGGACTCCGATTATGACTTTAGCTAGTCTCTGGTGCCCGTGGGTGAGTCGCAGGTTCCTTCCTTCATGGAGGATTCTATGCCATTGGCAACACCTTGATCGGTGGCACAGAATTCCGACATGTCACATTTTGCATAGCAAGGATCCATGTCGTTTGATACTTCTCATAGCCATGCGGTATCAATTGCTTGAAAGGTGGCCGCAAGGCTTGCCAATGCGCATAAGGCTTCTATCAAGAGAACCATGAAATGACTTCCCTTCATGTCGACCTTTGTCCTAGAAAAGATGTGCTTAATCATCAAGAGCGGTGTGCACACTGACAAGGGCTTCAAAAATCTATCTTACTACTTGTGTCAATGCTCTGTTTGAGCATTGTGGCGCTGAGGTGACATCTACGTGGGTGTACAACCACCTGCTGATGTAGAGGGTCAGGTGGATTCATGTGAGCAAGTTGAGAGATCTGAGTGACTCTCAATGGTGCGAGGAGACCTGCAGTGCTCCTCGAGAGTTCGTACTATGAGGGGCACATCACGATGAGAATGTTGTATTGCACCCTATTTTCGATTGATCGTCACTCAACAAAGCTATGCCGTCTGAAACTAACACAATGTTTTCCGATCTTAGGATCACGCCAAAGATGTTGAGTTTCTGAATAAGCCCATTGCGAACTATGTCGAGATGTAGACCATATTCTCCTTTGGTCTTGCCACCGACATGTTTGCCATGGGCTCAAATGAGCCTATGGGTACACCCGCGCCTGACTATGCTAACACTCAGGAGTCCGAGACCATCATCCTGGATGGCCCCAACAAGCCTGTTGATGCCCCACACCAGCTCTAGGGAAGAGGAAGAGGGATGCCCTCACTGATAATGAGCTCATGGCCTTCGACAACATGACTAACGTGGTCAATGATGTGGCACAATCCATCAGGTACACCAATCCCACTGGCTATGCACCTAGACCTGTACAACACAGTCATGGAGATGGTCGGCTTCACAGAGGAGTCCCTTATGGCGGAACTCAGCCACCAGGCAGAAAACAAAGTTCAGTGCACGAAATTTGTCCACATGCTAGAGCCGCACGTGGTGCTCTAGTTGAGGTCCTACCTTGAAAAGTACTATGATAAGTCATAGAGGTTGGGTTCGTGGCCTGGGGGGTGGGAGGCATGCGTGCTACAACTTCTGATGATGAACTGATGATGCTGTACATTTTGGTTAGCTAGAGCTTCAAAACTTCTTATGACATGTATATTTTAGTGATGATCAAGTGATATATACTAACCCCTCCCGTGATGGTGAATTTATTGATGCGGTGGTAAGATGACACCCCTTCTAATATGGTGGTAGGATAAAATTATAGTAGTAGTATGATGAACTTGTGATCCTATTTTGGTAATTATCATGCATGCTCCCCTTAGTTTTTGATGTGTGTGAACTTGTTAATCGTTTTTTATGATAACATTGATACTTGTGATGTTGCGGTGCCTATCCAAGCTTTGTGCATGGCTGATCAGGTTTTGACATTGAAACAAGGAGCAGTTCAGGGCCGAGATAGTAAGATGATTCGTCTATGATCGTACGTAATGTTGGTAAGCTCACCGAAACTAAAAGTGTGGTGCGAGCTTATGTGGACAACCAAATATCTATCATTTGCAGCGGTAGAGCAAAAAAAAGTGTAGCCAACCATTAAAGTGATGATTCTTTCCCATCCAATATATAACCTAATAAAATGTGGATAACCAAATTAGGTGGAGAAAATGTAGATTAAGCCATTTCTCCGGGCCTTTCCCCGAGGGTAGGGAGACGAGAAATCATTTTTTGAAATGGGTGCTTTATTACTTATCAAGTAACGATTACACCTGGCCTCTGCATAGCTAAGATGCACACAACCAATCAACCACCAAAGTAAACAAAAAATACTAAGCCAACACTATAACAAATACTGTTTTAGTAAAAGGCCTAGAGCTATGGATGATTAATCCGCAAATCACGCAACCATCCATGTCGGGAAAAATATCCCTGCCGTATCCTCCAATCGCGTACACCCCTCCACAAATAAGTCTTGAAACTCCAACCTTGTAGAGTAGTCCATAAGCAGAGAGTAGTCGTGACACGGTAAATAACCTTCAAATGAGAAGACAATTTGTTATTAAAAATCTTGTTATTTCTACACATCCATAGCGACCAAATAATGGCAAGCGTTCCCGCCCTAAATAAAGTCCTGTATTTATCATGAATCCCATGCAACCAGTTATCAAATACATTGGCAACTGAATTTGGAGGAGATAAACGAGAGGCTACTTGGATGATTGACCATATAGAGCGAGTGAATTTACAATGGAAAAATAAATGCTGAATTGTCTCCTCATGGTGACAAAAAACGCATTGTGTACTTTCATGCCAATTCCTCATTACAAGATTACCTTTTGTAAGTATAACCCCCTTACGAAGGTACCAAGTGAATATCTTCGTCTTAAGAGGGATCTTTATCTTCCAAATTTTACTGTTATTATCGAACAAAATATCAGATTGTATCAGATCTTTATACATTGAGTCAACGGAAAATTTACCACTTTCTAGTAATTTCCATTTATACTTGTCTACACCATCCAACAACTGTATCATGGATAATTGTTGTAATAGATTATTCCAAAATAAAAACCGAGGACCGATAAGATTTCTTCTAAAAGACATATTCAGAGGATTAGATACCATTACAGTGGAAAGTGTATGTCCTTTATGCCTAACAATCTAATATAAAGCCGGATATTGTTCACGAAGAGTAGTGTGGCCAAGCCACTTATCTTCCTAAAATCTTATCTGTGATCCATCCTTGATATTGAAAACACCAAATCGGAAGAAATGTTTTTTGGACGCCATTAGTCTAGCCCAAAAGTGTGAATCACCGGGTTTCCAAACCACTTGATACACAGCTTTGGAGCTAACATATTTCCTCCACGAAATGGTTTTCTAAACACCATATTCTATAAGTAGCTTGAAAAGCCATTTACTCAGAAGCATAGTATTTTTTACTTGCAAATCATGTATGCCAAGTCCACCATATTCTTTCGCTCGACAAACCACATTCCATTTGTCTAGTCCATACTTCTTTTTTCACTATCTCCCTGCCAAAAGAATCTTGAGCGGAAGTAATCCACTTTGTCCAAGACACCTTTCGGTAACTGGAAACACGAGATCATATACAGTACCATATTTGTGAGTACTGAATTTATGAGTACAAGTCTTCCTTCGAGATATAATAATTTACCTTTTCAACTATTGAGATGTTTTTGAAGTCTTTCCTCTACGAGTTTCCATTCAACATTTGTGAGATGCCGATAATGAATTAGTATTCCCAGATAGTTGATTGAAAATTTTCCCTGCCCATAGACGAATAGCTCAGCATATAGGTGAGCCTCGTTTTGAACCTCGCCAAAACAATAAAAATCACTCTTATAGAAGTTTATTTTCAGTCCGGAAAGTTGCTCAAAAGCTGAAAATATCAATTTCAGATTCCTAGCTTTCTCTAGATCGTGTTCAATAAATAAGATTTTATCGTCGGCATATTGAAGAATAGAAAGTCCGCCATCCATAAGATGTGGAACTAATCATTCAATCTGGCCATCAACCCTAGCTCTCTCAATCAAGATTGCCAACATATCTTCTATTATATTAAATAGTATAGGCGATAGTGGATCCCCTGTCTCAATCCCTTCTTAGTCTGAAAGTAATTGCTAGTGTCATAATTGACTTTTATAGCAACACTACCTCCAGACACAAAAGAATGTATGAGAGCACACCACTATTCAAAAAAACCTTTCATACAGAGTGTTTGCTGAAGGAAAGACCAATTAACTTTATCATACGTCTTCTCAAAAATCAATCTTGAACAGTACTCCATTTATTTTTTTGGAGTGTAGTTCGTGAATAGTTTCATGCAGGATTACTACACCATCTAGGATGTTTCTACCTTGCATGAAAGCAGTTTGAGAAGGACGAACAACATGGTCAGCCACTGAATTTAGTCTAATGATAGCAAATTTTGTGAATATTTTAAAACTAATGTTAATACGGTAGATTGGATGATACTGTTGTATTTGTTCTGCATTATTAATCTTAGGTAATATATGTTGCCAAAGTTTAGTCTAAAAAGATCAAGCTGGCCAATTTGCAGAAACTCAAACAAATTCATTAGATCCTCCTTGATGACCTCCCATATTTTTTGATAAATTCTGCTGTAAAGCTATCAGGACCTAGCGCTTTGCTATGTTTCATTTGGAAAATATATTCATAGTTAGAAAAGGTTTGGGACTCTCCTTGATGACCTCCTCCTCCATATAAGAAGAGGTTAAAAAATTGTTTTCCTCCACAGAAACTTGGGGGATATCCATAGTTTGGGACTCATCCAAAAAAAGGAATTCTCTGGAGAAGCCCCAAACAGTCGCACAATCTCTGCATTTGATTGGCTTTTAAGCTCAGTCTCTTGTGAAGATAAATGTATAACTTCCATAGAGGCCTCCAAGTCATTAATAATAGATGAAATGCACATTTTTCCTTTTTCAGGATTCTAGCAATATGGCTAGCCCAACCACGAAGGAATTTGTGTAGAGCACGCATTTTATTATTCCATCGTTGTATAGGTGTTTGACCGCTGACCGGTTTCTCCCAAATGGCTTGCACCATCTCATGGAAGCCATCGCAAATCAACGAACCACATTCAAATTTGAACTCATGCTTAGTTTTTCGTGGCAGCAATCCAACAGATAAAAGTAAAGGATCATGATCTGATAAAGCCTCAATACACTCTAGAGCGTGAACAGCTACCATAGGGAACTTATCTTCCCACTCGGTATCCATAAGCACTCTATCTAATTTTCCGTATGTAGGCTCCGAAAGACTGTTATCCCAAGTAAACTGTATTCCTAACATCGTAACCTCTCTCAAGTCCAAGTTTTTGATGACAACATTAAACAAGAAAGGCCAATGTTCATCGAAACTCCCCCAACTTTTCTCGTGAGAAAATCTTAGCAAATTGAAATCACCACCTATCAGTATAGGATACAGATCGTCCTTTGCCAGATTCACCAATTCACATAAAATTTTAGCTTTATAAATATACTGGGACGCACCATACATAGTGACTAGAGACCATGTGAAGTCATCAACTTTGTTACGAATATGGAGTTTGATATAAAAATCTCCAATAGAACTAGCTAATACCTCCATAGTCTCATCTCTGGCGCCAAGTAAGATACCCCCAGATCTACCACGAGGCAGATGTGAAGTCCAAGTAAACTCCACTCCCCATAAAGGCGACTGAGTAAAGTTTGCAAGAATTCACGTCTACCTGTTTCAGAAATACCCAGAAAATCCAACTTATAATCTCTTACACAATCCGCAAAGAACAAATGTTTATTCAAGTCTCGAGGACCTCTCCTATTAGAAAACATGCCATTCATTGAGAAACTATAGGAGATTTGGATACATAGGTTCTCTTGTGAGACTTCTGGCCTTTTGATTTTCGACTAGTTGATTTAAGTTCATACATCAACGTAATCTCATCATAGTCCACTTGCGAAACTTCACCAACTAAGTGAGAAAGGAGTTGACCATCTAATGTGGCATGCAACTCCGCCTCTGTCGATAAAGAGTTGGGAACAACTGAAAACCTTAGGAGTAACTGTTAAATGGTCAAACTCCATATCTCTCAAAAGAAAACTAGAAAAAATAACTTCCTTTATAGATCTACCAATGTTAACACGAACATTGGCTAGCTTATCAATAATAACTAGAGTAGAAAAATAATGGAACGATTTTGAAGAATTCTTTATAGCTTGCGAATCAAGATTCTTCTCCGCCTTCCTCTGCATGGCCTTGATCATAGAATCCTCATCCATAGAAGACGCCCCAAAGGCATTGGTCCCAAGATGAGAGCTCCGACGTGATGGAGTCCCATCAACCGGCACTGTGCATGCAAAACCAGCACCACCTTTCGATAGCATGTCGGTAGGCCCTACCACAACCGCATCATGGAATGGACCTAATCCCTCTTAGGCCGGGCATCCCCCAACATGCAACCGCTCCACCTAGTACGGAATAGCACAACGCCCTGCCACCTCGCCTGGGCTGCTAGGGAGTCGATGTCCCCACCCCAAGCCATCGCCAAGCCCAGCTGATCACCCGCTGGTGCGTCGCCTAGACCAGAGTGCATGGACGGGTCTCGCTCCTCCTAGGCCGCAACCGAACCGCTCGACCCCTCCTGGGCTGCGATCGAGCCGACCGAACCCTCCCGGGACATGACCACCGCCTAAGCACCGTATTGGGCCACCTGGACCGGACCATCACCTCCGTGGGTGGCCAGCCCCTCCCGGGCTAGCCCCTGCGTAGCAGTGCCATCAATCACCTCCATCAGCACCGGTTCACGACTTTCCGTAGTGGGTCGTGGAATCAAGCGCCCCAGCACATTTGGTCTACAACGAGCCGGAGAAGCTGCCAAACGGGATGCAGTATCCACGTGAAGAGCCTCCTGTAACTAGGATGGCGTGACATGAGGTGATACACCGAGTGTAACCGCAGAAGCCCTGCTCCCACGAAGAGGGGAATCTAGAGGTAGTGCATCTAGAGTTCCTTTCTACGCGGAGTAGAAGGGGTAGCATTGAAAGGAGTCACCGCAAACACATGCAAAGGAACCTGTCTTGATGAAAAGATGGAGCGGAATTCTTTTGCCCAGTGGAGGAAGAATCCACCCCATTCTTAGAGGAGACAATGGCCGGCTCCGAAGTGTCCATCACATCATCTCCAAGGTTCCCTCTACCATCCTCCTCAGATTCATCATCATTCTTTTTCCACAAGAAGGGTGAGAAATCTAGTTCCAGGATGCACCCCTCAGGCTCCCTTCTAAAACAAAACTCATAGCCCTTCAACTTGATCACATCATGAGACGTAAGATAAAAGCCCAAGGCATCCTGCTTCTTTAGAAAGAAAGTGCCATCGAACATAGGAACTATAATACGGACTACACCCATCCGCCTTAGGATCAGGAGATCCACATCGAGTGTATTACCCATATGAAACCCAACGGCCCACAACCCAAGGAACAAGCAGAAAATATGGGGAACCCCCTCCACATGCTACTGGACCTGATGCAACTCACACTTATGTGGCACCTCCTGAGACCTGTGGACAGAAACAGACAACTGGGTCTTGCACGGCGGCATAGAAAATTGACTCCCACCCACTCTGTCCAAATCCTAGAACAAAGGAAAACTAACAAAAAAGGCATTCTCCCATATGTCAAAGTTTCCCACTTCCACTAGGACCGGACCGGGCACCTCCTCGCAATCTTCTCCTCGACCACATCCGTCGGGACAACCTCACCAGTTACTTGAACCAAGTCAATAGGTGTTTGACTGGGCACTAGATGCTCGCGAACCACACTGTCTAGAATCTGTGCAAACAAAGTCTGATCGTGGCCAACACCAACCATGTACGCCGAGGGTCGAGGCTGCTTCAGAACAGGGCACCTCAAAGTCGGATGGGCTGAGAAGACACAAATATAGCAATAGTGCACCGCTTTACAATCCTTAGTAGCATGAGTGTCAACCGCACACTTCCAGCACCTGACAACCTTTTTGTTTTTCTTAGCAGTGGCTATAGTGTTTGACACAACATGTATCTCCAATGGAGTCACTCCAAACGAAGTAGCATAGTGCGGAGGCTGGCTCTGCGATTTTTGAAATTTAAAAATGTAGCACATTGTTGGCTTCAGCCTGGCCGAGTAGTTTCAGTCGGCTCGGGCCTGGTCGAATAGGCTGTTGACTGACAACCATCATGTAATCGGTCAGGCCATGGCCGATTGGTCCAATCGATCAGGCCCAGGCCGATTGGTCTTGGTCCATTCGGTCAGGCCCAGGCCGACTAGACCATTCGGTCAGTCCATCACCGCTATCTATTATTCAGCTTAGCCCTGGCCAAATATTGCATGATCAAGGCAAAGCACCACGTGATTAACCTAAACCTAGATAGTTGCAGCCCGCCGAGTTCTCACGCCATTTTCTCTCGCCGAATCTTTTGAGTGCTTCTATAAAACATCAGCCACCCGATATATTTTCATTCACCATTTCATCAGTTCATCCTATTTTTCTCTCTCCTAGACTTCACCATGAGTGTGCCTTGTTCAGACCCTAAATACATGCCGAGGAAGATGAAAGATGCAATGTTGCCACCGGGGGTTAGAGCGAAGAGGTGTTGGTGCGGCCATCTTGCCAAGGTGAAGGAGAATGAGGATTTCTTTGACAAGATGGGCATAACTTTTTCATGTGTCCCAACTATGACCAGAGCCGGCCCCGTCAAAATAGTTCATCACACGAGAGGCCTCCGATATGTTCATGATGAATATGCTTTTTTACATCATTTATTTTTCCTTTTATTCATACCATTAATGTGGTTGTAGTCTTTTCTGCCTCTCTGCAAGTGGTACCATTGGCCACGGAGCAACTAGCCTGGTCCTTGCAGGAGATTGCGGATAGGAGTCGGCGTGCATGGGCTAGCTTTCATGCTGAGGAACATGCTGAAAGGATTGTCGCGAATGAGAAGAAGGATCAAGAGAGAGAACTGAAAGAATTAAGAGCGGAACAAGCTCGAAACCGCGAGCTGAATAGGAAGACAAGGGAGGAAGAGGAGCACTTGGAAGAGGTGCATAAGGAGGCCTGTGTGGCCGAAAGGTAGAGATTAAGGGAAAGGGCTACTGAGGTGCAAGCAGCAAAAGAACGTGGAGACAAGACCGGAAAGTACCCGCGCTGGACTCAGGACTACTAGGTGTATGTCCTAGAAGTGATGTATCTTCATTTTAGTTGTAGTATCATGAAGTATCTTAATTTCATCATCAGTGTCTTGATGTACCCTAATTTTAGTTTTAGTTTTGAGATCTATTCCGCACTTCAGAAATAATGTATTTGTCCCCTCCAAATTCTCTCGCAAAAGAGTTCCCGCCAAAATTTTCCCGCCAAATTCTTCCCGCCAGATTCTCCCCGCCATTTATTCCCGCCATTTCTTCTATTTCCACACTATAAAACCCTCACCTCCCTCAGATTTGTCAGCACATAAGCTTTTTCCTCTCCTACAAATGTCTAGTTCTCCTTCTGATCATAGGTTTGAGAGGTGGGAGTACCTCGATCTTTTATGTTTGGGTAGAGAGTTTTCGATAGACGAAGCTCCAGTTCCATGGGACACTCTCATTAGTAGTGACGTCCTCCTTAATGAGCTGGATGAGAGATTATTTAAGAGCCATCTCTCCCCAGCGAAAGTGAAAAGTGTGCGTCTCAGACCTCCAACAGTCAACCAAGCAGGTGAGCAATGACTGGTCATATAATAGGCATGTAGAGTCTCCAGTGTCCTCAACCAGACGAGCGAAAGGTAAAAGCCCATCCCACTTCAACCTGTATATCCAAATAACGTGACAAATCATTCAGTGTGTCCCAAATATACTCATGTAATCAATGACTAAATAAAAATCGTACCTAGAAACCCAAGCCGAGTGTATCCTCCAGTGTACATTAGGAGTGCAAGTGACCAAGGGCTCGAGGGAGTTAGGCTCATCCTCCAAAATTCTAGCACGATGCTTCTTTTCAATGTCTACACCGAGCAACCCGTATCTTCTCGCCATTGCTGCACATATTACAAATACTAACATAGTTTATCACATATTACAAATGAAAACATAGGTCGTCACATATTACAGATATTAACATAGTTCACATATTACAAAGTAAAACATAGTTCATCACATATTACATATATTAACATAGTTCATCACATATTACAAATAGTAACATAGTTCATCACATATTACAAATAATAACATAGTTCATCACATATTGGTTCAACGCCTAGTTTTGCCCATGTCCTCGACCTCTTCGACCCCGGGTACCCCGTCCTTGTGCAGGTACTATGCCTGTACCAAAAGCGGGACAATTACTAGCCCTATGGACAAAATCATTGCATAGAAAACACTGCCGAGTTGGGCCTCCAGCTTTTGATTCATCCATATCATTCTGGATGTGCCTACACTGACGTCTACCTCTTCCTATTCGCACTAGAGCAGGGTGGGGGATGTACTGCCTTTCACCAGGGTTCACCGTGTTGAAATTGCACACTACTCGAAATCCTGACATCTCACCGGTCTAGGTATTGACCACAGATTCTTTTAGGTAGTAGGGAGACACGAACGAGATTGCGTCCATCCCTAGCTGCCCACAGGCAGCAAGCACATGCGAGCAAGGTAGGTGAAGAAACTTTGGTTTGTTGTACGTGCACTCAAAGGTTGTCCATTGCTCATTTCCAATCTTTACCTCATGTGTCCATAGCTCATTACCACAACCAAACTTATCGGTGGGTAACCGCACCTCAAACCTTTTTTCTTCATTACATATGGCCACGAAAGTGTGTGTCTGAGATTTTGCCATGTTTTTATCCATGTAGTCCATAATATTTTCACATAAACATGTGTTCGGATTGTTCAAGATATGCAACTGAGCTCTCTTTCGTCTATATCTGAAATATTTAATCGTGCCATGCAAAATACCCTCGACAATGGCTGTAAGTGGTAGAGCCCTGTTACCTCCGAGGACAAAGTTATATTAATCGGCTAGGTTTGTAGTCATGACACCATACCTAGCTCCATGCGTGTCATGTAGCAAAGACCACCTCTCCAAAGGCTCGTGCTCTATCCATTGTTGGAAGTCTGCTCCAGTAGCAGCCTATGCAGCTACTTCTGCTTGATGTGCAGCTATAGCTGCGATTTGTGCCGCTTTCCTCGCCTTAACATGTTTCTGAGTGAAGTCATCGAGATGTGCACGTATGAAATCATACTTCCATTCCTAATTCTGCTTACATAATTTTTTGAATAGATTCATCAGGTTCTTATTCCTGAACTGTGAGAATAAATTATCTCCCAAATGGCGCATGCACCAACGGCTCTGCATGTCGAGCCAGGGTGTTTGTTCTTCAGGCCCTGGCTGTGTAAAACGCTTGACCGCATTGAGTATACCTGCATGCTTATCGTGAATGATGCACACATTGGGCTTATCTTTCACAACTGCTATCTTGAGCTTCCTGAAGAACCATGTCCAAATTTCAGTGTTTTCATCCTCCACAAAAGCAAATGCTAGTGGGACAATTTGATTGTTCCCGTCTTCACCAATGGCGGTAAGGATCTGACCCTTATACTTGCCAGTGAGAAAAGTGTCATCTACACATATAACTGGTCGACAATGACTGAAAGCTTCGATGCATACAGGGAAAGAGAAGAACACTCGATGAAGCACCTTCATGGATGGGTCCTCTGGTATCACATAGTATTGGATGTCGACATAGGTGCCTGGGTTCCTATCCGGTAGTGTCTGGAGTTGTCGGACTATAGAGTTGTACGAGTCTCTGAATGAACCAAACATGTCCCAAGAGCTCTTCGCTTTTCCCTCCAAGCCTTGCCGTAAGAAATGTTGTACTTAAACCTGACCCTTACTTTATTCATTATAGACTTCACTTCCATTGCTTTGCACTCCACTATCTTCGTGTAAAACAACCGGGCCAGAAGAATGGAGGAGAGGTTACGATGATCTATAGGGATAGATGTAATCATACATGTGTGCATCACTAAGTCGCTGACCAACCAATTTGTGTCGTACTTAGGGAGATATCCATGCACCCTAGCTGGACAATTTATATCCATGCATTCCATGGTCAAGTATTTTTTATTGGACACCGTTGTACTAAAAACCCTCTGTGTGGACTGCCCAAGCAATGATTGCATCTTGCAAATGCTTCTTGTCTGGATATCTGGCGCACTGCACAATTTTATTCTTGTGATATTCCCACACAGAATCATGACCGGCGTTAATGGTCATTCCATCCGAGATGTTTTGATTCCATGATGTAGGAATCGACACATCCTATCCGTTGTCTTCTCCATACGAATCATCTGAATCATCGGAATCACCACTTTCACCATCCATGTAATTCTCATCTTTCATCAAGTCATGTATGTGTCCACCTTCCTCGTCCGCATCTGCCTCTCCACTATTGTATCCTGCACCCCCAACCTGACTGCTCTACCTTGGTTCGTAATCACCACCTCCTCCTCCTATTTGACTGCTCTGCTCTGATTCATAACCACCACCTCCAGCATTGGACATAGAGTACATCTCGTAACTGGATTTAACACTATGGCCAGGGCCGTGTCCACCATTGCCTCCAGGAGAATCAATCTCCTTCAAGACGGGAAGCACTAGTGCGAGAGGGTGTATGTGCCTGTCCTGGCAGCCTTTTAACCACATAATCCAGTCTCTGTTATGATTTACATGCCTCAAAATCCAAAAAATATTCTTGCTGGCCTTTGTCCACAATGCTTGGACACTGACGGTGTATGTTTCGAGGTTATATCCTAAATAGTCTGTCAACCGTTCCTTCAACTGACTAACACTCCATGTTTGACGGGCAGTAAAATCCAACTCTGTATACTGAAACTCACAAAAATCTGCTCCATAATCATAGTATTGAATGTTTGCAGGACCGTAGTAAAACATGAACTTCACTATATTGGACATCTTTGCTGACATAAAAAAAGGACAGCCCTACGCGTCCCCCGGGGGATATGTGGTTTTTATCCCCCGGGTCCCCAGCCAACCA
This sequence comes from Avena insularis, assembly GCA_023614405.1. Classification (NCBI taxonomy): domain Eukaryota; kingdom Viridiplantae; phylum Streptophyta; class Magnoliopsida; order Poales; family Poaceae; genus Avena; species Avena insularis. The sequence continues at coordinate 8,772,507 of CM042694.1, forward strand.
CGTGTCCGTTTTTTGAATTCAAAATCCCGCTTTTGCTACATTTGCCCCGCTTTTGCTACATTGTAGCAAAAAAGGTTCAGTCCAGAAAATAAAAACAGATCGACCTCACGAGATTTCGACCGTGTAGCAAAAAAGTTATGCTAATGTAGCAAACCCGACCTCACCGGAGACTCGCCGGAGGCTTTCGCCGCTAGACCTCACCGGAGACCGTGTAGCAAAAACGTTACGCTATTGTAGCAAAAATGCAAAACGGTGGTAGCAAAAAAATTGAACTAATGTAGCAAAATCGACTTCGCCGGAGAATTGCCGGGAGATCTCGCCGGAGACCTCGCCGGATACTTCGTAGCAAGAAGTTTGTGCTATTGTAGCAGAATCAGAAAACATATGTAGCAATATAATTATGCTAATGTAGCAAAAACCGACTTCTCGAGCAAAACTTGTAAGAAAAATGCCATGTAGCAGCGCCGCTACCGCAGTAGCAACACCGTATGTAGCAGGCGGTCGTCATGTGTAGCAGGGCCTCTCGCCGAAGGTAGCACCACCGCTCACCGCAAGGTAGCAACGACTGTCACCATAGGTAGCAACACCAGAAGTCGTATGTAGCATGTTCGGTCATGGTGTGTAGCATCCCCGCCGTCCGCACATAGCAATGCTGCCAACGTTGGAGAGAAGCATGATTCATGGGCGATACCATGGGAGGTGGCGGGCAGCGGCAGGTGCAGTGGTGGAAGCGGAAGAACGGCGACGAAGCCACGCATCCTCCTCGACGCCATGGCGTGGCGGGCGGCCAGCGCCCCCATGGCGCGGCAGAGCGGAGCAGCGGTCCTCCCATGGCGCGCGGAGCAGAATGAGCTGGGAGGCGGAGGGTCCGTCCATGGCATGGCGTCCCATGGTGCGGCGGAGCGATCGCGGTGGAGACGGGCAGCGTGGTACCCTCCGGCCAACCGAGAGGGACGGCCGGGCGCCGGCAGGACGAGGCGGCGACGCGGCGGCGATGGTGCGATTCGTGAGAAAACACGGGATAGAGCTAGCTAGGAGGAAATAAGATTAGTGAGGCCCACCACGAGTCAAACCGTAGCCCACCACGAGTCCTCAGTGTGCAACGCAACGGAAGGACGCGACCTGGGGGATCAGATCGTTTGATCCCCCGGGGGAACCGTATCATTTTCCATAAAAAAATTCAAACTAATCAATTAATTATCGACCGTGCGTACAACTATCCACACATATCCTAAAAAAATGTACTAATAAACTATGTATAAATATACGGAAATATTATAAAAAAGGTACTAATAGCCTGCCAAATATTCCCACAAATCCAACTGTCTAATATTCAAACGGCGAGAAATACTAACTTAACCAGCACACAAATTTTTCCACTAATCCACCTACCAAATATTCTAATAGCCTACCAGGGACAGGCGCTGCTTTCTTTCTTGCACCCCATCCATCCGCTTTGTTCTTGTCACGGCATCGACCGTTCCCTTCGTTTTCTTCGAAGACTTCCAGAGACGGCGCACGCGTTGCAACCGATGATGCTGGCTGGTCAGTTTGCGAGCACTACTGCTGCTACCACCAGCAGCTCGATCGTGTGGCTGGCGAGAAAATGCCTGCATTACAGCACACGGATAGGAACAGGGATATAGATGGCGCCATGCTCTGGAAAAAATTTGTATGGGAGACACGGTAAGCAATGTTCAGTATTGCAAAGTAAAATCTTCCATCCATTTCATCCACGACAAGGGACAACCAAACAAACGTGTAAACATTGTGGCGCACGACGGCACGGCCGTCTCCTCTCAAACTCGGATGGACCCGCGCGTCCTCCTTCTTATACTCTACACTAGCAGAGCAGTGACGCGAGCGAGCTGCAGAGTGTGGAGGCCGGCAACAATGGCGGCACCACCTACCTCGTCGCGCCACGCCGTCATCCCGGTCCTGCTGCTGCTGTTCCTCCTCGCGGCGTCCGCGCCCGCGCCGGCAGCAGCGGCGGCCTCCTCCAGGCGCCCCACCACGCGCTCGCCTTTCCCCGCGGGGCTCGCTCCTCCGAGGCGCGCCGTCGCGCCCCCAGCGGCGGACGGCAGCGGCAACGCCAGTACGGCGGCGACCAAGCCGTTCACGGCGCACTTCTTCCCGCAGGAGCTGGACCACTTCACCTTCACGCCCAACTCCTCCCGCGTCTTCGCCCAAAAGTACCTCCTCAACGACACCTTCTGGCGCAAGCCCAACGCCACCGGCTCCGCCGCCGCCGCGGGCCCGCTGTTCGTGTACACGGGCAACGAGGGCGACATCGAGTGGTTCGCCACCAACACGGGCTTCATGTTCGACATCGCGCCCCAGTTCGGAGCGCTCCTCGTCTTCATCGAGGTACGTACGTACGTGCCGGCGTTCTTCTCTTTCCGCCATGGCCGGCCGGACGAGCTCGGCCTCGCCGGTCTCTGTCTGTCTGCCGTCGGTAATAATCCCGCCGCATGGCATCGCATCTCGGTCCAAACTTTTGGCTCTAGCGTCCGATTCGCTCGAGACCGGCAGAAAAAATAAATCCAAAGGCGATCGCACACAAGGCATCATTTGTTTAAGCTCAATTGAAGCTCTCTACTCCTGTACTACTACCAAACAGTAGTGACAGTAATGGATCACTGACAGTCAATCATGGATCATGTCTGCGCAGCACCGGTTCTACGGGGAGTCGATGCCGTTCGGGAACGACTCGTACAAGTCCGCCGACACGCTGGGCTACCTGACGTCCACGCAGGCGCTCGCCGACTTCGCCATCCTCATCACCAGCCTCAAGCAAAACCTCTCCGTCCCTGACGCCCCCGTCGTCGTCTTCGGCGGCTCATACGGCGGCAGTGAGTATATACACTACTGTAATCCTGCATATTTATATATATTTCCTCTCCGTCGTGGGGTCTGAATCTGATACTAGTTTGTTCCCCACGCACGAGCACGAGGCCACCAGTTCAGAGTTTTGTCACGATTAGGATCGGCTAAGCTAAAAAAAGTGAAGTAATGTTGTTTTGTGGCTGCTGTGGCCGGCTGTTGTCTGCAGTGCTGGCCTCCTGGTTCAGGCTCAAGTACCCCCACGTCGCCATGGGAGCCGTGGCCTCCTCCGCGCCCATCCTGCAGTTCGACGACATCACCCCGTGGTCGAGCTTCTACGACGCCGTCTCGCAAGACTTCAAGGTAGCAACACACTACCAGAAGTCCAGAACACCACTCCATGATAGATAGCTTCATCATGTTTTTCAATTTTTCAATGGCCCACGCTCGCCGGTCAAATTATTGGACGGCAGATCGACCATGCACGCCTTGGGTTGACTGACTGACGGCGCCGGTTGTTCTGAATTATTAGTACTACTCGTACTGACCTATTTCACCCGTTGTCGTCCGGTAGCATGTCTCTCTTCCTGTAGCTTATCAGTACCTTGTCACCTTAATGGTTTTCAGTTGTTGATAACGAAACAGTGACCCCCTTTCATGGGCATGCTGCTGCTGCTTAAATGCGTTTGGTTAGAATCATTAAATAAAGTAGTACTCGTATATGACATTTAAATGAGTGATTTGAAATGGCGCCGGCCAATGATGTGGATGTCTAGGTGAGGTCTTGACCGAGTTCATGACTTATGATGCATGCAGATGTTGTCATGTTGATTATATAGACTGCGACACTTAACTGCGCCCAAGGACTATCGACGATAGGCTGTTGCGGAGGTCCTCAATTTGCCTGAAAATACATGTTTCCATGGAAAACTCTGATTAAGTGGTTTCCCAGTTGTATTCATTTTGTGCACTGTGGATGACTCAGCTTTACTAATAAGGTAGTAGAAACAAGATAGATTATGAGTCACCTGCTAGTGACATCTTCTGTCTGGTTCAATGCTTGATTAGTCCTTGTCCCAGGCTGAGCTTTCCATAAGAAAAGAAAAGACAGATGTTTAATCGGCCGATTGTAACATCCAACTAATTTTGCAGTCTGAGAGCCTCAACTGCTTCAGTATCATCAAGTCAGTCTGGGATGTGATGGATGCCAGGGGATCCAACGCCACAGGCCTACTGGAGCTCAGCAAAACCTTCAGAGCCTGCAAGTAAGTTTGTCGATGCCATGGTGCCGAACTAGAAAAGAATGCCATGGCTCGGACGAATCATCCATGACAACTCGGGTTTGATAATATTGTTTCAGGACTGTGCAATATGTCGGATCGCTGAGCGACTGGATGTGGACGGCGTTCACCTACACGGCCATGACGGACTATCCAACACCGGCAGATTTCCTGGAGAATCTGCCTGCATACCCTGTCAAGGAGGTTAGTCACCTATTTCATTAGTACTGTTATATACTATCTGAACTAAACCATATGAATGTGCAGAGCAATAGCAACATGACCTCTGATGTATTCACCACAGATGTGCAAGATTATCGACGCTTTTCCTGCGGGAGCAGACGTTGTCGACAAGGCTTTCGCGGCAGCGAGCCTCTACTACAATTATTCAGGTGACCAGAAGTGCTTCAAGGTGGAGGGTGGGGATGATCCCCATGGCCTCAACGGCTGGGGCTGGCAGGTAGGAATGTGTGGTGTACTGATAGCACTGCAAGTCTGACAAGATCATATATGTATGTCTTTTTCTGAAAACAACTTGTGCGTAGGCCTGCACCGAGATGATCATGCCGATGAACGTGTCGAGCGAGAGCATGTTCCCACCATCCGGCTTCAGTTACGAGGAGAGGTCCGAGGGATGTTTCGAGAGCTACGGAGTTCGGCCGAGGGATCACTGGATCACTACCGAGTATGGTGGCACGGTATGTATTCTTTGAGATTTATAGTGCTGTATAAATAAGAACCGTCAGAAGTCAGAACCAACAATGGTTGGGTTGCAATCTGCAAGTGCTCATATGGTACTGTACTACACTTTTGGCAGAAAATTTATCAAGTTCTGAAGAGGTATGGGAGCAACATCATCTTCTCCAACGGGATGCGAGACCCGTGGAGTCGGGGCGGGTAAGAATAAAAGATTTCAGCAACTGAATTATTTAGTCATGTTTGGTAGCTTCAGTCATTCAGGTAATATTTTCTCCATAGCAAACACTAGTACTAATAATTTTCCTTTGGAAATGCTACCAGGGTGCTTAAGAACATATCATCCAGCATTGTTGCTCTCGTCACAGAGGAAGGTAAAAACATGAAGCTGCAGAAAAATACGCAAGGTTAAAAGTATTCTGAAAACTTACTGACACATGGCTACTTCTTGTGATGTTGGTGTTCAGGTGCTCATCATTTGGACTTTAGGTCTGCAACCAAGGAGGATCCAGACTGGGTGGTAGAGCAGAGGAGGCAAGAGGTTGAGATCATAAAGGGGTGGATAGATCAGTATAACCAAGACCTTGCGGAGATGTCGCAGTAAGAAGGCGGTAGCGGTGGTTTTCACGGTCCGAGGAAAAGAAATATTTTAGCTCCATGGAGAATACAAGGAGTTTCTATTCTTCTTTCTACAGGGTGATAGACATAGAAAAGTAATGAAAGATGACACACCAGTGCAACTACAAATTCAATAACTTCTGTCACTTGACATCAGAAGTTGTAAAACCTGAACATTCACTTCTGAAACTGCTGTACCATGCTTTTTACAGTACTTTGCAGGGGGGCATCTCAGGAACAGAAGCAGCATTATTTCACTGGAAACAAGTAGATGAAAAAACTGGTTCCATTATGACATAACATAAACTGATGTCCATTCTAGAAAATAAATTGATGATCATCCACGACGCATATAGCCAATTATTACTCACGTATGTCCTCTTTGACGCCGGGTAACATAGAGTTATTTATTTATGGTGCACATTAACAAGCACCAAATCTGACACTGAAGCTGATGTAAAATAGAAGCCCACGCCTTGCTTCTAACTAGCCTACTACAATTCGGCAGTTCACATGATTCCAGCATCTGTCCTGAACACAATGCAGAAACATGTCTCGCGCAGGTCGGAGCGAACAAACAGACGGACTTAATATTCTCCACCAAAGAAAGCATCGTCGTCTGGATTGAAATCCTGCAGCGAGAAAAGAAGTTCAGATTCAGATTACACCTGATCTGCTCAGGATGAAGTAGGCAGACAGAAAGAACGAGAAAAAAAAGTTGTTACCTGATTTGCCATGCTTGCAAAAATCTGCTGCAGGAACAAGTTGCTGCTGTTGGTTGGCTGATCATTAGGAGCTTGCTGATCAGCTGGGTCATCTTGCAGAGGGAGAATGCCAGATGCACCCCCTCCATTGGGCACCTGCGCTGCCGACGCGACAGAATCGTCCTGGGCCATCTGAGTCGGCGGCCCGACAGAGCTGCCCGTCCCAAGGCTAGGAAATGGAGAGCCGGTGCTTCCACCATGGACCATCATCTCTACTGGACCTGTGTTGCTTGCTATGCTGAACAATGGCGTCATCTGCACACTGAAGTCAGCCACTGGTGTGGCGTTGTTGCTGCTGCTGAAGATTCCTGTCATCTGATTCTGCTGCTCATTCTGAAACACGGCCATCTGGCCAGGTGAGGCTCCAAAGCTTGGCAGCAGCTGGCTGATCTGGAGCATGCTCACCTGCGATGGGACGACGGCAGGTGCTCCATCCGTAGGACCAGGAACGCTCGATGGCCCCGCATTCTGCCAGGGAGAGATCTGGCTGATCGGTCCTGGAGGCTGCACCTGCACGGCCGGGACCTGGTTCACATGCTCACCATCCGGTGGCATTTCTTCGACGGAGGAGGGCAACATACTGCTCGCCTCCAGCAGCTTCTCACGCAGGACGCCGACGTAGGCTTTGGTAGAGCGGTTAGGATGAAATGCATCCAGCATTGGGCGATCTTCGGATGAGCCGCCGACGGGAGGTGCCGAGGTGCGGCGCCTGCTTGCGTCGGGCTGCCACGCCGCGGCGTTCCTCGCCATGTGAACACCATTGTCCATGGACCGGTTCCTGGGTTGGATGGACAGACCGTGAGGTCCTACTATCGACGGAGCTGAGCAGGGCTTGTTTGAGCGGCAGCAACAAACGGCTGACGACGGCTGTACCGGCTGATCCATGTCCATTTTATCAGTCGGATCAACCAGAGGATTATACTTCCTTGGTTCTCCAGCGACCCTTTTAAGAGCGAGCCTGTACTTCTGGAATGACAAGATGGGCAATAATATACTATATGAGTTTCATGCTCTTAGGGAAACAAATGGAAGACATGTGGGAAACAGAAAGATGTGAAGGTGATGCATGGTTTGAAAAGAGCTACAAAATGTGGGGCATGCATTATATCGTACATGTCTTGCATTTCCACGGAGGAAAATCAATTAAAATGTTTCATACACATGTCTACATGAAAGATGCATTACTAAAACTTGGACTTATGTACCAAAAATTGTCAGCTCTGAAAGAATATGAACAAAAGCATAGAAATAAAACATAAGGCTAGAAATTAAACCTGGAGGTGGCTCGCAACACACTCCCTACTAAGATTTTTGACTTTCATCATTCGCAATATTGCCTTTGGAACCGCATCTGCATTTACATAATCCAAACATTTTGTTACTTAAGACAAATATTCCAAGAACCAGAAACTTTGTCTTCGTAAATAAGCAGCGAAAGAATCGTAAAAACTTACTATCGACACCGAGTCGATTGATGGCTTCGAGGAACCTGTTGTGCAGCTCCCCGGTCCATGACACCCTTGGCTTCTTCTGGGTGCTTGGTACCCTCGTGCTCCCCCTGTTCTCACGAGAGTCATGTCCACCATTTTTATTCTTCTTTGACCGCTTCTTACTCTTCTTTGCGCCACCCTTCCTAGAAGTTACCCGTTGCACCATCCTCTGATCGGTATCATCACTGTCACTGCTGTCGTGGTTCACAGCGACATGGTTTTTCCTTACGACATGCTGCCATATGTTCTTGAGATCCTTCATATTCACGGGTTTCACCAAATAGTCGCACGCCCCATGAACTATCCCCTCATAAACGGTCTCCTTTTCTCCATTCACAGATAGCACTGCATGACATATAATCAAGAGAATTATTTTTTGAATGTGGAAATTTAGAAAACTGGAAATGTTTTGTAATGTTTTGTATCAGATATTCTAGATCAGAAAAAAGTGTATATTATTTTTCAAATGAGACACACAATTGGGGTAGCAAATGTATTACACACGAATGATGAACAAAAAATGCATTACGGCAACAATCAATTAGATGCTTCAAAGCGAAAAAAGGGATAAACTTTACACTCGGTAGAACTGAATAGAAATAATGGTTATACAACTAACAGTAACACAATGCATAAAAACCACCACGACATGTTCACAACTTCTAGTTGTTGATGAACCGCATGATAAAGTATCGCTGTTGACATTTCACCAATTTTCCCTAGCCTATATGGTAACATATCAACGCATGCAATTTTCTAAATCACATTAAGTGGTCATCTGACATTTCAGTATTTATATATAAATGGCATGTCAAACAGTTTATCAGTATTACAATAAATAAACATGTGTAGTATAAAATTGATTGAACTAGAAATTTATATGCTACCCATGCATGGTAGCTCCACTCAATGCATCTGCTATTCTCCGGTTTAAATAGATTTAAAGACCGTCAATTGGATTTACAAGGTATAAAAAAGGTCTTTTTAACATAGATGGAAAGTTGGTTGAAGCGAAGTCTAGTAATGAATTATTGGAAGGCCCATCATGGGTCTAACTGTGCGTATTAGTTTATTTTAATTTTTATATAAATGGTATATAACCTAGACTTCATGTATTAGGTATAAAATTACAAAAATTAAATTACATAGAACCTAATATCTTTGACCACCAACCCTCATGAAACCGTCGCCACCCTCCCACCACCAGCTAAATCATGTGTCGCTCCACCTCCACTCCACCGTCCGTCTGATCTGACCGGTGAACGGTTAGATGGGACCATGTTGATGTGACCCAAAATTGGATCGAATTCTTTAGATTCTCTCCAAAAGACCACATCTAAATCTTGTCCAGAAGGGTACTACTGCATATTAGTCACCGCCTCCCATGCCTCCTAACCACAAGCATCACCACCATCTCCTCCCTCCCCATCTCTTAGCTTATTTTCACCCATATCTTCTACCACCACGCCCTCGTGAACCGCCACTACAGACGGTCCCGTCCTCCCACCTAACCCATGGTCGTTCTAGATTCGCCCACTTTCCCACTACCATCCGATCTAATAGATGAACTGTTACATGGGATTCCAGTGGTCCGGATCAAAACGGGATCCAGTTAGTTCGTTAGATCATATCTACCAAAAATAGGTCATGCGTGCACATTTGTGCACGTATGGTCAGACTGGTAAACGGTTAGATGGGACCATATCGATTGGACCAAAAATTGGATACCAGATCTAAATCTTGTCCGGGAGGGTACTAATGCCATATTGCCATATGTGCACCACCTCACATGCCTCCAAACCACAAGCATCCACTATATCCTCGTCCTCAGTATCTTAGATTAATTTCATTGAACCGCCACAATAGCCGGTCCCATCCTCTCACCTAACCCACATGTCGCTCTAGACCCACCATGCTCCCCCGCCAGCATCCGATCTAACAGATGAACATTTACGTGGGATCCCAATGGTCTAGATCAAAACGGGATCTCGTTCGTTAGATCCTCGCTACCAAAAATAGGTCATACGTGCAACAACATATTTGTGTAGGTACATGGTTCCTAGGATCCTTCTAAATTTATAAAATCTCACTCACAGCATGCGTGCTAGGTAAAGAAAGAGAAACTTGGACCTGCTACTTGGAGGCCCTCTATATATATAGAAACATTGCAAACCCCAGGACCGAGGACTAGTAATAAACGTTCTTAATGACCATGAATAGATGACAACAAACAAATAGCTAAACATGAGCTGGCAAAGCTGGCTGTATAATGAGCAAGGGAGATTAATAATTATACTGATGACCGGGAGATCCATCTCGAGGCCGATGAGCTCGAGGAGCTGGAAGCCGTCCATGTCCGGCATGTGTAAGTCGGTGATGACCAGGTCGAACTGCTCCTCGCCTCCGTCCTTGAGCATCTCCAGCGCCGTCCTCGCGTCCGTCACCGACGTCGCTGCAACAAATCCAAGGCAAATATTATTCCTAGCTTCGACAAGTTGTAATGGGTTACGGCAAAAGGAGAGGAGGGAGATCAAGAGTGCTGACGTTTGTACTTGCAAACGCGCAGGAGGCCATCGAGGACCGTGAGGCAGACGGGGTCGTCGTCGACGGCGAGTATGCGTAGCCCCGCCGGGAACTTGTCCTCCTCCGCCCGTCCCTTCCCATGCCTGTCATCACGGCCGGACATGCCTCCCAGTCCAGCTTCTTGCAAACAAACATATATATATATACAAGGAAAGAAACACTCAGAATTAAACAAACACATAAAAGGAAACATCACCAAGAATCCCGGAAAACCTCTTATAAACCCTACCTTTCTAACCTTCCTCTAATGGCTTCCTCGCCAGAGACAGACAGAGCAATGCACAAGACAGTGAGCGGAGAGGACGGTCGATGGTCTCCAGGGCGTGTGGGGAGTGCCATTTTATAGGGCGGTGAGCAAGGTCGGGGGAGTGGGAACCTCTGTGCGTCGGACTGTGGTCCCAGCCTCCTAGGTGCTCGCTCTCGGACGTACTGCAGCAATCTTCCACCACTATAATTATTTCTCTTTGCTGCGTTAATGTTTCTATTTCTATCCCCAACATTAATAGCTCTCGTGTCCGCTTGTGCCGTCGCCCATGGTAAACAAAATTTGGGCTGCTGGTTTTGCCCACTACGAACCAAAATTTGGAGCGGGGCTGAGATCACCGGCTGCAATGGAGGGCTCCTGTTCATTGTTGGAGATGGAGGAGAGAGAACGGTCAGACCTTCCCTCCTATCTAGCCTCATAAATGTGGGGATTAATACTTGTACTACCTGGGCATAATTAAGTTGCTTCTTTTGTTTTACTTGCCTCTTCCTTTTGTGAATTACTTGTACTACGATGCATACGCAGTAGGGAGTAGAAAGTCCTAGGCCTGCAATGTGTGGGATTAATACTTGTACTACCTGCGCATAATCGGTCTTTTGGTAAATGGTGAGGCTTGAACTCGTACTTGTGAATAATTAACTTGCCCCTTCCTTTTTTTAGCTACTGCCTAGGTGGCATACGTCCTAAGCCTAACAAACAACTGTTTTTTCTTGTGAATTACCAAACATGTTCAGTAAAATTTTTCTTACCAAGTGAAACATAATGGACATGTCCCAAATCCATACCTTCTAGTGGCCGCCAAGTTGCAATGGACATGTTTAAATCTGTTATCTTTTAGTTCGATTCGATGAATTCCCGGGGTCAAAGGCCAAGACATAAGCTAAACTCAAAAGATATATTGTGTCAATTGCAACATTTGTTTTTCGGGTGAATCAGAATCGTTGCCATTATCTCAAATCCGTACATTATCAATGTACTAAAAATGTCTGTCTAATCATTTTTAAGCAAACAGAAATGTGCCACGACTTACCGTCGGATATAAATGATTGTACGAAGTCAACGCATCACGTCAAAATGAAGAAGCGACAATATAACTGAAATTGGGATTAGAGCGTTTTGTTCAGCAATCGACGCGATCACGTGAAAATGAAGAACCGACAAAATAACTGAAATTTGGATTAGAGCATATCGTTAAGCAACCAACGGTTACCATGGAGGTAAACATACCTGCCTACAAATTAACACAGATTCATGTGTAAGAGGTCTACCACAACTACATTTACTTGTGAAGACTTTAACAGCTATTCTCTTATTTTCCCCCAGAAATGTTGGAGAACAATGATATACGATGAATTACCACGGAGCTCGCATTGCTATTTAGGTGAGTCGAGACCTCAGTTGCATAAGTCTGCTATGAGATACAATATGTTGAATTTTAAGATTTAAGGAATACATTAAGGTTTTACCATCTTTGAGGTGACATGTTTATGAATACATTCAAAGTTCCACACACATGGTTATGAAAAGAATGAATTTTTGAAATCGATGAAACCATTGGCGTGGTGCTTGTTGAGGTGGCACACATGGTTGGGAAATTGAGAATCAACAAAACTAGATGGTTGCTCACAAAAGACAAGCTCATAAATATTATTGTGAAGGAAGGCATATGCATATGCCATTCTTGAGATGTGGCAAGACTAAGGACAACCCTGACTATTGCCGGTTTGACCACCGAGCTAAAAGTCTCGTCATAATCGACACCGGGTTGCTGACTAAAACCACGAACCACCCATCTTGCCTTGTACCATGCCAAGGAGCCATCATGATGCAATTTATGCCAAAACACCCACTTCCCGGAGACCACATTGATACTTGCAAATTGGGGAACCAAACACCTCGTATCATTATGCGTTAAAGCATGAAATTCATCTAGCATTGCAGTATGGAAATTAGGGCCCTTAAGGGCTGATTTATAATTGGAGGGAAGTGGAGAAATATGGTGGTGTAGGTAGAAAGAGAGAAGAGCTTGCGAGGTATCAAGTAACCATCTATTGCTCGTGTTAGCATCTTGTGTGAGTTCTATGGTGGATGTACCAGAGTAGCACTAGGCGATAGTGCAGGATGATGTGGCAGAGTCGGAGTGGCCGAAGCAGAGCTGGGTGGCATCGAGGACAAGGTGGATTCCTGCACAGGGGAGGTACCGGGGCCCATGGATGATGATCCCGAGGATGATGCTGTCGGGATAGTAGTGGGGGTAGGTGGAGTTAATGTCGGATATGGTTGCGCTGACGTGGTTGGTGGAGGGGATCTAGAGGTGGATACGCTGCATCGACGTGCGCTGGTTGGTTAAAGCGGAACTGGATCCAGTGGAGGAGGATTTGCTGTGGCACGAGTTGGTGTGGCTCTAGTGTGGTGGTTATCAACATAAAAAAGGGAAAGGAATCCTCGTCGAAAGTGACGTGCCAAGGAGATAATAATGTGTCGCGTGGCCAAGTCCAAGCACCTATAACCCTTATGTTCACATGGGTAGTCAAGGAAAATGCATCGGGTAGAGCATGCGGCCAATTTATATGGAGAGGTGGCATATAGATTTGGAAAACACAAGCAGCCAAAAGACCATAGGTGATCTCAAGAGGGATGTCTACCGAAAAGGAGAAAATGAGGTGTAATAGAATTAATTGTGCGAGAAGGCCTAATATTCAGGAGATGATGTTGCTGGGCTGGCAGCGGGGATAGATGGAGTTAATGTCAAAGATGATTGCACTAATGCGGTTGGTGGAGGGGATCCGGAGGTGGATACGATGCGTCAACCTACACTGGTTGGTTGGAGCAGAACTAGATCCAAGGAGGAGGATTTGTTGTGGCGCAAGTTGGTGTGAGTCTAGTGGGGTGGTTAGCAACATAAAAAAGGGAACGAAATCCTCGTCCAAAGTGATGTGCCAGAGAGATGATAATGCATCGTGTGGCCAAGTCCAAGCACCTATAACCCTTGTGTTCACATGGGTAGCCAACGAAAACGCACCGGGTAGAGCGTACAACCAATTTATGTGCAGAGCTGGCATATAGATTTGGAAAACACAAGCAGCCAAAAGACCGTAGGTGATCGTAAGAGGGATGTCTACTGTAAAGGAGAAAATGAGTTGTAATAGGTTGCAATGTTTAACTCTTCTACCCAAATATCTCTAGGGAAGTTGTCTTTGATGAGAAGGGTTCTAAGGACATCATTCGTGGTACAAATATGACACTCTGCTTTTCCATTTTGTGGCAACATGTGCGAGCAAGATAAATAGGAGGAGATACCGTGCGTGGAGATGAAAGAGTGAAGAGACGTGTTGAGGAACTCACCCATTATCACATTGGAGACATTGGACAAGAATATGAAATTGCATATAAATATACTGAATAAAGCGTTGGAGGTGAGAAGAGGTGTCGGATTTGTTGTAGAGAGGGAATGTCCAAGAGTGGTGATTATAGTCATCAAGAATTAGAAGGTAATAACTGTAACAAAAAAAACTAGGAATGAGTGAAGTCCACAAATCATAGTGACATGGAGGTGGGAAAAGGTAAACGAGTGTGGCATCCTAATTGGCATGCCTCACAAAAAGCAGTAAATAGGCAATGGAGTGGTAGTTTTGGGTGTAAGAATTATGCCATCCACATAAAGCAGTAAATAGGCAATGGAGGAACTGCTGTGAAGGATAAAAAGAGAGGAATCACACTTAGAAGAAACAAAGCCAATGGAAAATAATGAAGCTTTGAAATCGATGAAACCAATGGCGTGGTGCTTGCTTAAGGCCATAAAGGGACTTGTTGAGGTGGCACATATGGTTGGGAAATTGAGAATCAAGAAAACTAGATGTCTGCTCATAAAAGACAAGCTCATCAATATTACCGTGAAGGAAGATGTTTTTGACATCCAATTGATGCATATGCCATTGTTGAGATGTGGCAAGACTAAGGAGAACCCTGCCTATTGTGGATTTGACCACTGAGCTAAAAGTCTCACCATAATCTACACCGAATTGCTAACTGAAACCATGAACCACCCATCTTGCCTTGTACCGTGCCAAGGAGCCACCATGATGCAATTTATGCCAAAACACCCACTTTTCGGAGACCACATTGATATTTGGAATTTCTATTTTCGTGCCCTTGGTTTGTTAGTTGTACTCAATTTTCCTCAGCCGCTTAGTTTTTCCTCACTTTTGCCCATCTCCTTATACGAAACTCTCACATGGTCTGAAACTCGCCGTCCGTCAGCCTTGCCGTTACGTGCTGACAAGTGGAGCCGCGTTCAGTCGGGTCCCGTAGTGGACCCTCGCCGTTACGTGCTGACGAGTATGGTCATGTTCAGTCGGGTCCCGTAGTGTACTCTTGCCGTTACATGCTGATAAGTGGGGCCGTGTTCAGTCGATTCCCGTAGTAGACACCTCTCTCAACTTATCCAGATCAGCATAGGACCCACAGCTTATCCTTGTGAGCGCCGGACCCACAACTTATCCATGTGAGCGCCGGACTCACAGCTTACCTAGGTTAGCATTGCAAGATGGGATCCCGAGCCAGCCCCGCGCCCGCGTCCATCCCGTTGCTTCATTTTCATATAGTAAAATGTAATGCATATACGAAAATTATACACCTTTGAACTCTTTTAAATCACAGTTAGGACATGATAATGTTGTGCTAATAAAATCCTGATCATTTATGATTTTCATGGAGTGAAAATATAATGCATAAACTTGCGTATACAAAAATTATACACCTTTGAACTCTTTGAAATCGCACTTAATACACGATAAAGTCGTGCTAAGAAAATCTTGAGAGATTATCATTTTCATAGAGTGGAATGTAATGCACAAACTTGCATATGCAAAAATTATAAACCTTTAAACACTTTTAAATCGCACTTAATACGTGATAATGATGTGCTAACAAAATTTTGAGAGATTATTATTTTCTCCCCCATTTTCGTAGAGTGGAATGTAATGCATAAACTTGCATATACGAAGTTTATACACCTTTGAACTCTTTGAAATCGCACTTAATACGTGATAATGTTGTGTTAAGAAAATCTTGAGATATTACCATTTCCATGGAGTGAAATATAATGCATAAACTTGCGTATACAAAAATTATACACCTTTGAACTCTTTGAAATCGCACTTAATACATGATAATGTTGTGCTAAGAAAATCTTGAGAGATTACCATTTCAATGGAGTGAAATATAATGCATAAACTTGTGTATACAAAAATTATACACCTTTGAACTCTTTGAAATCGCACTTAATACGTGATAATGTTGTGCTAAGAAAATCTTGAGAGATTACCATTTCCATGGAGTGAAATATAATGCATAAACCTGCGTATACAAAAATTATACACCTTTGAACTCTTTGAAATCACACTTAGGTCATGATAATATTATGCTAATAAAATCCTGATCATTTATCATTTCCATGGAGTGGAATGTAATGCATAAACTTGCGTATACGAAAATTATACACATTTGAACTCTTTGAAATCGCACTTAATACGTGATAATATTGTGCTAAGAAAATCTTGAGAGATTATCATTTTCATAGAGTGGAATGTAATGCACAAATTATACACCTTTGAACACGTTCCCTTCAAATTATATTCAAGTTCATTTGTTTATGGAGTTAAAGTACTAGTGACATACTCGTTATTTTGCATGGATAGAGGGGTGCCCCCGATAGATATAGGGGTTATCCTGTCCGCTAGATCACAGAGGATCAACAGTTGGTGGGCACGATCCGTGTGACAACTCTCTTGACCAATCAGAGCGTAGCAGCGAAGATGAGCACATGTGCGAGAGTTGGATACAAAGAGAGGGGAAAACTGAGTAACACTTAAGAACCAAGGGAAAAACTGAGTAGAACTTAAAAACCAAGGGCAAGACTGAATACAACTTGCAGGTAAGACCATAAACAATACTATCATAATGAATCAATAACATGTTCAGATCTAAAATCATGGCACTCGGGCCCTAGTGACAAGCATTAAGCATAACAAGTTGCAACAAAGTCAAAAAGCACTAATAATAGATACTAGGCACCATGCCCTAACAATCTGATGCCATTACATGAACGATCTCATCCAATCCCTACCATCCCCATAGCCTACAGCGGGGGATTACTCACTCATGGATGGGGGAAACATGGATGGTCGATGGAGAAGCGATGGTGATAATGATGGCGATGATCTCCTCCAATTCCCCATCCCGGTAGTGTGCCAGAACAGAGTGTCTGGTCCGAATCGCGGAATCTAGTGGTGGCAGCGCAGCAGAACTCTTTCTAGAAAAACGTCGAACCCCCCTTGGTTTTTAGGTCAAGAGGCAACTTATAGGCGAAGAGGGAAGTCGAGGGGGTGACCGAGGCGGCCACATCACCCCCAGGCGCGGCCTAGCCTGGCCCGAGTGGCTAGGTGGTGAGGGCCCCTCGTAGCCCTCCTCCATCTCGTCTTCTGGCTCCGTGAGTCTTCTGGTGAAATAGGATTTTGGCATATTTTCCTGGATTTTTCCTGATAGTTGATTTTCTGCACAAAAACTAGACACTAAGGTAATTCTGCTGAAAATAGCGTCAGTCCGTGTTAGTTGTATCCAAATCACACAAGTTTAGAGGAAAAACAATAGCAAAAGTGGTCGGGAAAGTAGATACATTTTGGACGTATCATAGATTTGCAAAAGTTTCAGCCAGGTCAATGAGAAGGTCGCTCTGGCGGGTTGATTTCACCACCACATCGTCGATGTAAACATGGATGTTGCAGCCAATTTGACTTGCAAGGCACTCCTGCATGCACTGTTGGTAGGTCGCGCCGTCGTTCTTAAGGATGAACGTCATGGCTGTGTAGCAGAAGGCGCCGAATGGCGTGATGAACACTGTTTTCTCCTCGTCCTCGACCACCATATTGATCTGGTTGTAACCAGAGTACGTGTCAAGGAAGCACAACAAATTCGACCCCGCGGTCGAGTCGATGATCTGGTCGATGTGGGAAAGGACGAACTCCTCCTTCGGGCAGGCACTGTTAAGGTTGGTGTAGTCGATGCACATTCTCCAAGTGTTGTTCTTATTCAGCACTAGGACTAGGTTTGCCAGCCACTTGGAGTACTTGATTGGCCGTATGAAGCATACAACGAGTAGACGCTACACTTCTTTAGCGACGGCCCGGCGGCGCTCTTCATTGAAGGGCCACATCGACTTCTTCACATGTCGCGCTTTAGGGTTAGCATTGAGTTTGTGCTCAACGAGTTCCCTCGGGACACCAAACATATCAGATGGTTTCCATGCAAAGATGTCGCGATTCTCACGCAGGAACTCAATGAGTGTGCTTCCTATGCGGGGCTCATGTTGGTCCTGATGGTGACCTTCTGGCTGGAGTCGCCCGGGACGAGCTCGACAGTGCGAGTGTGCATGGTCGCCTCGAAAGTTGCTCCCCCGGAGTTCTCCAAGGTGGGCTTCTTCAGGATCGTGGGGTCGTCCTTATCAATGTTGCTTGCGTATTTCATGAGCTCATCTGCGTGGTTGGTTTCCTCGGCGATGACTGCATTGGCGAGATGGGCGCCCTTGTCCTCGCACTCCATGGTCATGTCGGGGTCGCCGTGGACAGTGATGATCCACGTGGTTCGGGGAGCTTCATCATGTTGTATGTGTAGTGCGGTGTTGCCATGAACTTGGCGAAGGCTTGTCGCCCCAGGACGCGGTGGTAGGGGATGCGGAAGTTCACCAGCTCGAAGACGATCCGCTCGGTGCGAAAGTTGGCTGGTGTGCTGAAGGTGACTGGCTGCGTCACCTTGCCAGATGGGTACGCCTTCCGACCGGGGACGATGCCATGGAAGGTGGTGAGAGTCGGCTCGATCATGTCTGCGAGAGCTGCAGCCTTTTGAAGGTATCTAGGTAGAGGATGTTGATGGAGCTTCCCTCGTCCATCAGGGTCTTGGGGAGCCAGTAGTCAGCCACTTTGGGCTTGAGCACCAGGGCGACTCGCCCGGGATACTCGATCTGCGACGCGTGGTCCTCGCGGCTCCAAGTGATGTTCTGCTCAGACAAGTTGAGGAAGCAGGGGATGTCGACTTGGGTCACCGCATTAACGGTGAATGCGCGGGCGAGCACCTTCTTCTCGCACTTGGTGCTGAGCCCGGTGAACGTGTGCAGTGAGCCGGCTGCATGGCCGAAGCCGCCATTGTTGCCGTTGTCCCGAGGGGGGTCATCATTGTTGCACTCCTTTGCTCACCTTGCCTTTTCAATCTCTTTGAGAGAGTGGAAGTCAGCTATTTTTTGGGTGGCAGGTTTTCCTTCCC
The DNA here is from genome assembly GCA_023614405.1 of Avena insularis. Classification (NCBI taxonomy): domain Eukaryota; kingdom Viridiplantae; phylum Streptophyta; class Magnoliopsida; order Poales; family Poaceae; genus Avena; species Avena insularis. The sequence goes on from CM042694.1 coordinate 8,791,342, forward strand.
TGCTGTGGTAGACACAAGGCTAGGAGAGTAGAGCTACGGGGTCGAATTTCGGCCTGGCAGCGTTGTTGGCATGGTAGTTGCCACTGTCGCAGTAGTTCCCTCTGTCATGACGGAAGTTCTTCGGGTCGCGCTGCCCATAGCCGGCATTGGCGCCGAAGTTGACTCGCCCATCACCGTGGCGCTTGTCGATGAGGTGAGTGTTGCTATAGCGCATCTCGTGCTATCTCCCGTTGGTGTTGCCGCCGGTGCGGCGTCTTCCCCCGACTCATTGTTGGAGTCTTGATTGGGATCCTCCTCTGCGTAGCGCTTGGCGATCTCGAGGAGGCCAGGGATGTTGTCGAGCGTCCGGTAGACCTTCTTGATCTTGGCGACCAGGGGCTCGTATCGGCACGCGTTCTTGAAGCAGTGGATCACCGTGTCCGGGTGGATGCCGGAGGCGTTGATCCACAGGTCCTGCCACTGTTGCACCTAGTGGCAGGTCGACTCGCGCTGTCCCTGGATGCTGTGTTCTAGATCCTCGATGGTGGTGGCACAGGTGTAGGATCCCTCGAAGTGCCTGAGGAAGGCCTCTCGCATGTCCTCCCACGAGTCGATGCGCGCTGTCCACGGGGAGGGTGTTGAGCCATTGCCGGGTCGCCCCTCCATCATCATGAGGAGGTAGCGAGCGGAAAGTAGGTCGGTGTGGCCGGCGATCCCCATCTCCATGAGGTATGTATCGAGCCACACCGCCGAGTCGTATGTCAGGTCGTACTTCTCAATCTCCTTTGGTGCCTTGAAGTTGGCCGGATACTTTTCGCCTCAGATCATTGGTCCGAAGCATTGTGGGCCGACCTGGCTGAGGGAGCCCCTTGGCTCCGGCTCGCCACGGTTGGTGAGGGTGTGCCTCAAGTCGTTTGGCTGGCACGCTCACCAAGCCTGATTGTTGACAATGTGGGTCTGCACGTCGATCGGCTGGCTGTTGGCAGCGACCGTGTTGTTCGTGGGTCGCGGCTCGTTGGTGGAGAGCATGGGATTCGCGGCCCACGGTTGGAGCTGCAGGGGCTCGAGCGGTAGGCAATTCAGAGTGTTGGCAATCGTTGGACGACCGCTTGAAGCCGCCCTTCTCCCCGATGAGCGGGAGTACTGATACCTTCGATCCGGATTATGGATGTAGTGTAGCTTCTTTTGCCCTAGTAGACCTAGGTTATCGAATCCTCGGGAAGCGAATGCATAGTGAAGTTACTTTAACGAACCTTCGGAAGTTTTATAATTCCTTTTGTGTTTTTACCGGATCAATAGCTTGCGTCTTTTTGTTGTTGTTGATGATGGAGAGAGAGAGGGCCTAGGGCATTCGGTTTCACCTATACCTGTGAAAAACATCTGATGGAAATAAAAGATAGAAATAAAGTATGCGTGTACTTGTTAGAGCAAGATAAATTATATGTGGGCAGTGCATCCATAATTGCTATTGCCTCCGCAACCTCTTATAGCAATAACCTACTAGTATCATCCATAGAAGAAATAGAACTAATGATATGCATAGTAATGTCACTGTTAATCCCAAGCAAATCCCTCATATACAACCGTACTACCCCTTCTGTCACTGGGGTTCCCAACCTTCAAATCAGTCATCACTCATACTCCCTATACCTGGCTCAACCCTCGGGGTGTTGGGTACCTGACAAGTCCTTCGATTGAGGCAAGAGAGGATACAATAATCATCATGTCATACAAACTAATACACGATCCCATCTATGATAAATAACATGCACAATTGCTACATGGCTAGGCTGAAGCCCTTAGCCCCAGGAGAATTACTCACACATAGAGATGAGATCAACAATCATAAACATTGTAATGAAAATCATAAGATTGATAGCAATAGTCTTACAATGTCGCCAATCGGAGAAGCTATCTACTATTACAAGTGGTGGAATATGGCTATGGAGATGGAGAAAGGTTTGGAGATCTGAGGCGGATTTTTGGCGAGGTATGGCTTCTTTAGGGCGGAGCGAGCGTTGTTTTCCCGTCCCTCGAGGCTTCTTTATATAGGGGTCCCTTCACTAAAGTTGTTCTTTTTGACCTAATGGTGGCGACACCAACTATACGACCGGAGCTATACAGTCGGAATTTTTGCTCCGGCCGTATAGTTGGTCGTTAAAGCGTCTTCCTCTGTTGTATGGCTCCTAGTTTCTTCTGGTTGTTGGAAATCTCATATATTTGACTTTAATGTAGTGATTCCCTCCTTTAAACGACATTATCTGCGCTGAAAAAATATAAAAGAAAGGATTGCATACCCCTCTAAATATTAGCATTAGTGGCAGGGTTTAGAGAGATATTTCATCAAGAATATGATTAATATCCAGTTTAAATGTGGACGTAGATGGCTATATTTCAGAGCCATCAACCTCCCCAAGCTTAAACTTGATCGTCCCGAGCAAGAAAACCAAAATCAAAAAGGAACTCATCATTTAAACTGAAATAATGAGATGTTGATCTTACTCATGATTAGTTGTCTCATGTTTCCTCCACTTCATAAATCTGAAAAACTTTAGCATAGATAGAGTAATGGCAAGCAGATCATACGGGTTTCATGCATCCTTATAGCGCAACAAAACTATTGTAAACATGGATGATTCAAATGAGTAAACTTTATTCCATGTCAAGTAATCAACTCATAGGCTTGCCTTTGAATAGTAAAGTATAATCATGTAAATTAAGAGTGTGAGAGTTGTCATGAAAAATATATACTAGAGTATCTCAATTCTCCCACATCAATAAATTAAGACTTTTCAAGCACTACTTTTCTATTCATTGTCCTTCAAGAATCTCAGTTTTTAAGTAATTGAGAGCATGCCAAAAAATTTATTTAGTTTATCGGGCTGTGATGGACACTCATGGCATCACTAAGGTTTTTGTTCCTTTTGCATAATGATTTCTCATAACAGCCAGAGGAGTGATTCCATCATGATTACAGCTACCTGGGAATACCAAGAATCTTATCCACTATCGCATTGCTGCTACAAGTGTTTAATCAACTCATAGCCGAAATCTAGGAGTTTCCTCCATGAAGATCGTTCGTAGGCCAACAGAGTTGTTGGCATGCCATGAAGTTTGACACACGTAAAGCTATATCATTCTTATAATTAACAAGTCAAACTTTGGCATGCTCACAAAACCCGCTAAATATTAATTCAATCGAACAAATAAGTCATTCAGCATTTTCAGTGGTGTTGAGTGTCTCTAGAAATAAGCCTTCAAGACTAAGCACTACGAACACCCAAGCCTTCAATTGGAAGACTTTTTCTTATTACAATTGTTTAGCAATTTTTAGGCAAGACTTGGTTAATTACGAGAGCTGGAACAAAACATACCCAATTAAATACCCATGCAAACAAAAATCTTACTACATTACAAACACTCACTCCACCAATATAATATCTCAACATTTACTACTAACTAGCATAGGTTTCTCAAACTTCAAAAGTGGGGAGTCATAAGGCATTCCTCTCATGTTTGGTTCCACTTCTCTCTTCCTTTTTTATTTGTTTCTTGGAAACTCGAAGTTGACCACTCTCCTGCAAATATATGAAGACCTCGAGGCAGAAAGAAAAGAAAGAGGGAAAATAAGGAAAAATGGAGAAATCTTTTTGTAGTTTTTAAGAGAGGGACTTCAAAGAATAGAAAATTGGCGGCAAAGCTCGGCTAGAAAATTTCGAAAGAAAAATAGAAAGAACTAAAAATAAAGTGTTGGAGAAACCTACACGAGTGCTTATAAACTCAAATAAAAACACAACCTCTAAAATAAATAAAAGCAAATGAACACCACGTAAAGATACATGAGGAAACTTCCCCAAGCTTAGGCTTTTGCAAGCCCTTCAATTTATTGTGATGGCGAGAAAAAGTCATTACTCCAGTTCGTGAATTGATTTGAGAGGTTACTTGTTGATTCTCAGAGGTTCAAAGAGAGGCTATGCATCCTCTCCACAATCCCTCCAAGTCCTTGGAAATCTTGGTATGTAGCGAACCAGGTTTGTGGCTGCTCCTCTTGATAAGGAACTTCTTGCTCCTCCTCTTGGTCCTTATCCTCATATTGGTCCTCATCCTCCTCCGGAATCTCTTTCTCGGGTTGGTGCTGCTCAACCTGCGAATCATATAGCAAACGCCCTTCCTCAATAGAGAAAAGACCATTAGGCAAAGGAGCGGGATAGATACGCCCAACTCCAGCAATATGCAGATAATAAACACCACCTCTCCTAGTGCGCATTCCACAGGCTCTCAAAGTGGAGAAACCAACACGTGTCTCACCTAGCACAGGTTGCAACTCACCTAGGTCGAGGCCTAGGGCAGTGTCAAGCACGGTGATGACGCCTCCACCAGTGATTGGTCCTTGGCTTTGGGAGGCTTGGTGCTCCAAGTAGCGTACAAGGATGGTGCCCAAGTTGAGTGACAAGCCATAGTTGAAGTAAGCAGCCTTCGCCAGGACTAGGATGGCCTCCTCGTTTAGTCTCGTGAACTCATTACATGCCTGCAAGGTGTTAGCAATAACATAGAACAAATAGCGAATTACAGGATATTGAATATTCTTCCCCTTGTTTATTCTATTAGTGAAACTCATTCTATTATAGTATTGTTTGGGGGTAGGTTCTAAGACAGTAAAGGATGCGCGTAAAGCATGAATATCATTGTTTGGCAAATTAAAACATGCGCACCATTCATCTAATGTTAAAGTGTAGTTGTTGTTCATCAGATGGAAAGAAATAGTATCCTCTCCTTGCCATTGTTTAACGGTGCTTTGCAACGAGCTTAAAAATTCAATGGTTAAGCGGCGATAAGTAGGTACATCATTGTACACAAAGTTTTACAGTCCAACTCTATTGCAAAGTAAATTGAAGTCATGAGTAATACTGAGTTGGCTTAATATAATGGGGCAAGCCCACTTGCTGGCCTTCACTTCGCGGTTCTTGATCCTGTTGAAGCGATCATGATGGGCCTCATTCTTGAACCATATCCCCATGCGTTCCTGAGCGATAGCCCGAGAAGCGCTAGCGGTGGCACGAGCATGAGTTTGGCTCATTGTGTTCATCATCTAAAACATTGAAGAAAGGCAAAAATAAAACTTTTTGATCCAACAACAGTAAGTGCATCATATTCCTCATCATAGAACACTAAAGAATCGTCCTCAAATAATAATCTAGGCAAGAAAATCATGGCAATTGGTTCATAGTAGGTCTCACCCTAGATTGACAATAAAAATAGATCGAAGATAAATTTGCAAAAAGTAATTGGAGGATCGGAGGAGAAACATACCTGGTTCACTTGTGTGCGAGAAAATCGAACGAAATTGAGTAGAGATGGAGATCTCTTGAGGTTTTGAGAGAGTTTGGAGGTAGAAGAAAGAAAAATGATTGAATTTTTGGAGTTGGAGGTACCTTCCCGTATGATTTTATGGTCAGACACAACTATACGGGCGGAACTATACGGTCGGAACAATGTGTTCCGGCCATATAGTTGGCCTTTTGTCAAAAATTTAGGGTTTACTCCTAGCGGCGCAGCTATACGGATGCAATTATACAGGCGGAACAAAATGTTCCGGCTGTATAGTTGGTCGTTAAACTGTCTATCCTTGTGAAAGAAAATTTGCAAAGGCATCGATATCTATACGACCGGAACTATACGGCCGGAATTTTTTATTCCTGCCGTATAGTTGGTCGTTAAACTCTCAGTACATATGATAAATTGTACAAAGGCATTGATATCTATACGACCGGAATTTTTTATTCCCGCTGTATAGTTGGTCGTTAAAGTTTCAGTATGTTTTGTAGAAAAAATTTCGATGGCAAAGATATCTATACGGCCGGAACTATACGGCCAGAATTTTTATTCCCGTCATATAGTTGGTTATTAAACTCTCTGTGTGCATCAACAATTTCCTGTTTCTTCATAAACTATTTCTTTTCCTGCAACTTAGTGATGTACCTTGTTTTTGACAAAAAATTGACAGTAAATATTATCGACCAACAATAGCATGAATAAAGCGGAATTTCAAGTACTACCAAACTTCTTCTCCTCAAATGGAGTTTTCTAGCTCTCTTTATTAAGCATAAACTTAAACTAAAACTAAAAACTTTACTCAAACCTTTATTTCACATGGGTTGCCTCCCATGGAGCGCTCTTTTATGGTCAATAGCTTGACCTTGATGATACTCACTTGGGCTAGATGAGCGGAACATCCACTCCAAAGTAAGTGGCATTCAAAGTGATGGACTCCTTTTCAACATGCTTGGCTTTCTTCTTCCTGGGGAAATGAATAACAAAAGGATCCCATGAAGACAATTGCAACTTCACATTCCCTTCATGCAGATTAATCAAAGCCTTAATAGTTCTTAAGAAAGGACGGCCTAAAATAATAGGAGCAGTAGCACCTTCAGGCATGTCAACAATAACAAAATCAATGAGAGCGGGACAACCTTTAATGTATACTAAAGTATTCTCTTTAATTCCTATAGCTTGTTTGTAGGTAGAATCTGCTAGATGCAATTTTAACTCAGTAATTTCAAAGGAGCCAAGATTTAACTTGTTAAAAAGACTCTTTGGAATTGTTGAGACGCTTGCACCTAGATCACAAAATGCAGCTATCTCATTGGTTCCAATTTTAATCTTAATAGTATATGTCATCTAGTTTAACAGGCATTTTTTTAGCAATTTTCTTGTATTCTTCTTCAAGCTCACGTACCTTTATTACTACTTGATTAACAAAATGTTGGTACCTAGCTTCCTCACTACCTTCACTTACCGGAATCTTGACGTTGATCCTTTTTACGAGATCTTCAACGGTGTAGCTTGGTGAAGGAGCATTACTATAATCAAGTTCTTTAGGCTCCTCCCTTTGGATCCTCATCATTTTGAGTTCTTCAACTGGATTGGGCTCAGCTTTACCTGCAAATTTAGCTAGAATGAGAGTTTGACTCTCGGTTATCTTACCTAGTTGTGCCTCAACGATTCTTGTTCTTTCTTGGAGGGCCTGCAAATCATTTCTCAAAGTAACAACTTGGTTAGATAATTTACCAAGCATGGCATCATGGTTCTCCGTAATTTTAACAAGAATATTATTTTGTTCATTTTGTGAGTCTATAAAAGACTTAAGTGTTTCTTGGAGACTACCATTACTAGTTCCCATATTATTATTAGAGTTACCTGCAGGACTAGCATAATGTTTTTGAAAGTTAGGATTGTAACTCTTCTTCCAAGCAGGGTTATAATCATTACGAGCTATGAAGTCTATTTATTCAATATTTGTTTCAGGGGTGGCTCTTACCTGGGTTTCCTTAACTTTAACGGCTAGTATGAGCTCATCCAACTTGGAATTTAGTTCTTCGTTCTCTTGTGGTGAGATAGAGTTCACCTTCTTCGTGTTTGATCTTTCCACATGCCATTGGGCATGGTTGTCTTGCATATTGATACATTGCAAATGTATCTATAATTTTTGATGTTCCATGCTTGGTTTTATCCACTTTCTTGTGTTTTGTTCCAACTTTGGAGTACTTTTCATATGATTTCATGGACTAACCTATTAACAAGAGCCACAGTGCCAGCTGCCTATTTTCTGCTGTTTTTGGTTCCAGGAAAGTCAGAAAATGAATATTCTTGGAATTGGACGGGACAAAAGCCAAAGTGCCTATTTTTCCGAAGGGATGAAGTGCCAGAATACGAGACGGAGAAGGGCCAGGGAGCCACCACACCACCTGGCCACGCGGCCAGGCCTGGCCCGCGCCAGGGGGTGGTGTGGCTGTTCCCGGCACCCCCTAGGCCTCTCCTTCCGCCTATATATTGCCCTCGGGACGAAAACCCTAAGTACCCGATCAAAAAATCCACGAAAGAGTCTGTAGCCGCCGTCATCTCCATCCCTAGATCGGGAGGGATCTGAAGCTCTTCCCGGCACCTGCCGAGAGGGAATTCACCCTGGAGGCCTTCTTCATCACCATGCAAGCCTCCGGTGTGATGCGTGAGTAGTTCATCCTTGGACTACGGATCCATGTAGTAGCTAGATGGATGGTTTCTCCTCCTTTGTGCTTTCATGTTTAGATCTTGTGAGCTCCGTTCATGATCAAGATTGTCTATTTGTAATTCATACATGTTGTGTTTGCGGGGATCCGATGGACATTGAGATGCTATTTCAGATTGATTATTGATTCTATCATGTCTTTGTTATTTGAGATCTTGCATGCTTTCCGTTGTTAGTAGCTATCTTGGCCAAGTAGATGCTAGCAACTCCAAGAGTTAGTATTTATGCTCGATAGTGGGTTCATGCCTCCGTAACTGGGAAGTGATGTAAATCTCTAAGGTACTAGATGTGCTGTTGCTACTAGGGAGAAAACAACAATCCTTTGTTCATAGAACAATCGTATTGTTTACTTTACACGCAGTTTGTAAAGCAATAATCTGTTGCTTGTAACTTAATACTGGAGGGGGTTCGGATGATAACCTGAAGGTGGATTATTAGTCATAGATGCAGTTGAATGGCGGTCTATGTATTATGTTGTAATGCCCAATCAAGTCTTAGAGGAGTCAATATGATTAGTATATGCATGTATTGCTTTCTCGGTGTTTGTCAATTGCCCCGCTGTAATTTGTTCACCCAGCATGTTATCTATCTAAGGAGAGCCACCTCTAGTGAACTATGGATCCCGGTCCTTTTTCTTTACATACAATCTATAAACTGTTTCTGCTTTGTGTTTACTTTCTGCAAACTATTACTTCTTTCCATTCGATACGTTTAATCCTTTGTTTTCCGCAAAACACGGTGAGATTGACAACCTCATCACAAGTTGGGGACAAAGTTCTGTGGTTGTGTTGTGCAGGTCTCCACGTTGCTACTAGCACCGGTAGTGCGCCTTGCCAAAGCTCAGCTAGCAACACCTTTGGGGTGTTTCCTTGCTCCTACGGGTTCGATTAAACCTTGGTTTCATAACTAAGGGAAAACTTACTGATGTGCTCATCATACCTTCCTCTTGGGGTTCCCAATGAGCTCTACGTCGAAAGTCGAGCGCATCAAGACATTTTCTGGCGCCGTTGCCGGGGAGTCAAGGACATCTTCACAAGGGGAGTCCCTCATAACCAATCTCTTTACTTTGTTGTTTTTGTTTTGCTTAGCTTTCTTTTTTGCTTTGTTTGCTTGTTTTGTTCTTCAAAAAACACAAAAAATTAGTTTTACTTGTTTGCTTTCTTATTTCAAAAACACAAAAAAATTAGTTCCTATCTCATTATGTCTAGCCTTGCTCCTGTCACTATGTCACCCGAGGAAATGATTTTCACTTTTAAACAAGGAATTGAGGAAATTTTTAAGGAAGCTTGGTCTAGAATCTCTGATCTACATGAAAAAACTCAGCCTAAAATGACTCAAAGCTTGTTCCTTAGCAGTTTTTACCTTGGGATTGCTCTTTGCTATATATATGCCCTAGATTCTATTGTGGGAGGAGATTTCCTCCAATGTAATGAGGATGATTCTATTAATTCTATAAAGAAATTGATCCTCACTTACAACATGCCTAGCCAAACTAATATTTCCTTCGCAAAAATATTTGCTAGGTTGGACACTCTTGAGGCTAGCACTACTAGATTAGAAGGGTGCTATAATACGCTTAGGGAGCATCACGATTATGTCCCAATAAACTCTGAACCATCAAAGTGGTTCCCTACAGTAAAGATTGAGATGAACGCTAAAACTTTTCAAGCTCGCTGTGATATCATGTCTGAATTTTGCCTTATGCCCAAAGATATTTATAAATCTCTGAATACTTGGGGGCTCATTGAGGGAGAAAAATAAATATCTCTTACTAATAGTACTACCATATTACCTCTTGGAATAGCTAAAGGAGTGTTTACAAAGATCCTTGGGAAAACGATTTCTATTGATTATCTTGTTATTGAATGTGCAGGAAAAGGACAAATTACACTTGGAAGGTCCCTATTGGAACTTCTTGGAGCAATAATAGATGTGGGAAAGGGGACCATGCACCTTTCTTCTCCACCAAACAATCATATTTTCCCCAAGGCTAAGAATAAAAGTAAGAGAGGTAAGGGCAAGCAAGTTGGTTTTAATGCTTCTTCATTTGAGAACACTTGATTCTTTCTTTGCTTCTTATGCCTAACTTAAAGGCGTTAAAGAAAAGTACTTATTGGAAGATAATCCAAAAGTTTTACATGAGTCTTGGAAGTTATTACCTCTGTAATAACCTCTTCTTATCCTTTTTATTTGCTTTTTGTGCCAAGAGTAACCTCTAATGAGAGTGAAGTAATGATTGGGAAAGTTGCTGTCCCGAAATAGATTTTTGTGCTTCACCGTAAAAATTCCTGAGAGAGCTCTGTATGTCGTATTGAGCTGTAAATTTTTGTGCTTCTGCCCCAGGTTGTTATCTAACTTTCGTTAGTTCAACACTTTTTTATTTGAGCAACATAAGGTCTTCGAAAGAATTCGTCTTTACCTGCTGGTCTGTTTTGACAGATTTCTGCCATTTTCTGCATTTGCTTCTTGTTGCTTCCTTCTTGAGTTCTTTTGGGGAATTGAGCTTTTTGATGGAAGTGCTACAGTAGCTAGTGTTCTAATGGAAGTTTTTTTGGTGTTAGAACTTAACCTTGAGACTTATTTATCTTAAGTGCACTAATGTTGCTAATGAGATTGTGTGAAGTTTTGTATGAAGGAAAATTTTCAGGTGTATGGAAGGAATGAGTAATGAGATGAAGGATGGACTAAAGATCAATCTTGGGGATTCCATGCATGTCACCCCAAGAAATATCCAAGAAGTACAAGCGTCAAAGCTTGGGGATGCCCAAGGCATCCCCTTCTTCATCAATAAAAATTCCAGGTTTCTTCCAAACGCTTCATTTTTATTGTTTCATGCACAGTTGTGTTTTTCTTGGAGCGTCTTCTTTTTCGTTTTCGTTTTGGTTTTCGTTTTGGTTTTCTTTTTATTTGGTTTGCTTAGTTTTATGAATAAATTGGTTGGACCCCCTGTTTCATACATTGGTTTGCAATTAGTTTGGTTTGGTTTGGAAAAGAGTAGGAAAGTTCATGCTTATGTGGTAAAAAGAGCTCGTTTTTGACGGTGGCCTATGCTTTGTCATGCCATGCTTGATATTGTTTTGGCTTTATGCTTAGTATTCTTTGCTGTAGTATGACTTGTTATAAACAATTGAGATTGCTTAATGTGCCTTGGATGAATCATGCGTTGTTTTAGCATATTAAAGCATAGTATAGTGGTATTCTCCTTTGATGCTTTATTTGGGTTGACTTGGCACATGCTCACACCATGTTATGACTATCTCAAGTCACCATAGCCTTTATGATCCTTTAGTTTTCAACTTGTAGTATCACTTTATGCTTTAATCAATGATGTTTTGTCACTCTACATGATTATGGCCATTATTGCTCTCTTAGTTTGTCGCTCCCAGTCTTTTGCTAGCCTCCACCACCAAGTATGAGTTCCACTCATGCATCCAACTCCCTAAACCAAGTTATTCCAAATAGTCCACCATACCTACCTACTAGCTTATGCTATTCCAAGTATATTCATGCTTTTGTTTACCTTCCACTTGTTATGAGAAAACTAGTGATTAAACCTCTCACGAACTTGAAGGCACACTTTACTTTACTTGCCCTTAATAAACTTGAACCATTGTGTCTTCTATGTTGTATATGCTTGCACTTATCTGTTGGGAATTAGCAGAACCATGCTTTCATGGGGAACGCTTTAAACATTGCACTTGGTACTTGTACCTAGTTGATATCATGCTCTTTTGTATATGGATGTAAATCGATTGTGAAATGAAAGGGAGCTTGTAAGTCCATGGAGTTATGTATATGTGTTAGAGAAACGCTCAGGCCTGGTCTAATCCATGCTGACATGGTGGAAACCTGCAGCATAACCATAATGAGCTGTCTATGAAGCATTCTTCTTATAAAAAAAAGAGTCCTATATTGAGAAAAAAGAGAAAAGAAAAATAGAGATACTATGAAAAGAGGAAAGAGAGAAAAAAGCACCATATTCCTATGGTAAATAAGAAGAATGCTGAGATGCTCGTTGTCTGCTTGCCTTGTCATTTTGATATGGGGATTCTTCCGTATCATCGGGCAAGGGGTACCCCGTTGGCGGTTCTCTATGATACACATATACTTACAATGACAAGAACTTACCGGTGACTAAACTTGAGTAGCATGAGGAGCGGCCCTCGTATACAAGGGACATGCGATTTCTGACTTATACTTCGTCAAGCATGTACACATTGTTCACTTTAACCTTAATCACTTCAAGATGCTTATGATAGGGGCAATGAGAGCTGAAAGTTATAAGTACCATAATTTTTGGAAGCTCTTTATGAGACTTGAATCCCTACTTCCTTTTACAAAGGCCTTTCTTCCACCATTACATTGAGTCTCCACCTTCTATCTTTATGCACTTACTTTGAGAGCATAGTGGCCATTCTTAGTTCTATGTGCATTGTCCCAAGACTAGTTGATTGATGCATACTTTGATATTGCTTGCTTTAAACTATTGTATCTAGTCACTCTTATGAACTTTGAAGGTGTCCTATGCATTTATATTTGCTACTCTATTGAGGGACAAGCTGAATACTACTATGCTATGTTTTCTTTATGTGAAACAAACAAACGTCTTGCAAAGCATTGTTATTCATGAATCTTTTGTTTGTGCCTTTTCATGTTGCATCATAGTTTCTTTGCTTATTTCTAGAACTTTGTCTTTCATGTTATGATTGAAGTACTATGATCCCAGCTTTGAATGTTTTGCAAATACTTTGATCAAGTCTTTGATGGTGCAGGTCACCTCAAAAATTATTTCTTTTTATCACTTACCTACTCGAGAACGAGCAGGAGTTAAGCTTGGGGATGTTGATACATTGCAAATGTATATATAATTTTTGATGTTCCATGCTTGGTTTTATCCACTTTCTTGTGTTTTGTTCCAACTTTGGAGTACTTTTCATATGATTTCTTGGACTAACCTATTAACAAGAGCCACAGTGCCAGCTGCCTGTTTTCTGCTGTTTTTGGTTCCAGGAAAGTCAGAAAATGAATATTCTCGGAATTGGACGGGACAAGAACTTACCGGTGACTAAACTTGAGTAGCATGAGGAGCGGCCCTCGTATACAAGGGACATGAGATTTCTGACTTATACTTCGTCAAGCATGTACACCATAATTTGTTCACTTTAACCTTAATCACTTCAAGATGCTTATGATAGGGGCAATGAGAGCTGAAAGCTATTAAGTACCATAATTTTTGGAAGCTCTTTATGAGACTTGAATCCCTACTTCCTTTTACAAAAGGCCTTTCTTCCACCATTATATTGAGTCTCCACCTTCCATCTTTATGCACCTACTTTGAGAGCATAGTGGCCATTCTTAGTTCTATGTGCATTGTCCCAAAACTAGTTGATTGATGCATAACTTGTTATTGCTTGTTCTTAAACTATTGTATCTAGTCACTCTTATGAACTTTGAAGGTGTCCTATGCATCTATATTTGCTACTCTATTGAGGGACAAGCTGAATACTATTATGCTATGTTTTCTTTATGTGAAACAAACAAACGTCTTGCAAAGCATGTTACTCATGAATCTTTTGCTTGTGCCTTTTCATGTTGCATCATAGTTTCTTTGCTTATTGCTAGAACTTTGTCTTTCATGTTATGATTGAAGTACTATGATCCCAGCCTTGAATGTTTTGCAAATACTTTGATCAAGTCTTTGATGGTGCATGTCACCTCAAAAATTATTTCTTTTTATCACTTACCTACTCGAGGACGAGCAGGAGTTAACCTTGGGGATGTTGATACATTGCAAATGTATCTATAAATTTTGATGTTCCATGCTTGGTTTTATCCACTTTCTTGTGTTTTGTTCCAACTTTGGAGTAGTTTTCATATGATTTCTTGGACTAACCTATTAACAAGAGCCACGATTGCCAAGCTGTTTTCTGCTATTTTTGGTTCCAGGAAAGTCAGAAAATGAATATTCTCGGAATTGGACGGGACAAAAGCCAAAGTGCCTATTTTTCCAGAAGGGATCAAGTGCCAGAATACGAGACGGAGAAAGGCCAGGGAGCCACCACACCACCTAGCCGCGCGGCCAGGCCTAGCCCGCGCCAGGGGGTGGTGTGGCCGCTCCTGGCACCTCCTCGGCCTCTCCTTCCGCCTATAAGTTGCCCTCAGGACGAAAACCCTAAGTACCCAATCAAAAATCCACGAAAGAGTCTGTAGCCGCCGACATCTCCATCCCTAGATCGGGAGGGATCTGAATCTCTTCCTTGCACCCTGCCGGAGAGGGGAATTCACCCTCGAGGCCTTCTTCATCACCATGCAAGCCTCCGGTGTGATGCGTGAGTAGTTCATCCTTGGATTACGGATCCATGTAGTAGCTAGATGGTTGGTTTCTCCTCCTTTGTGCTTTCATGTTTAGATCTTGTGAGCTCCGTTCATGATCAAGATCATCTATTTGTAATTCATACATGTTATGTTTGCGGGGATCCGCTGGATATTGAGATGCTATTTCAGATTGATTATTGATTCTATCATGTCTTTGTTATTTGAGATCTTGCATGCTTTCCGTTGTTAGTAGCTATCTTGGCCAGGTAGATGCTAGCAACTCCAAGAGTTAGTATTTATGCTCGATAGTGGGTTCATGCCTCCGTAACTGGGAAGTGACAGAAATCTCTAAGGTACTAGATGTGTTGTTGCTACTAGGGAGAAAACAACAATCCTTTGTTCATAGAACAATCGTATTGTTTACTTTACATGCAGTTCGTAAAGCAATAATTTGTTGCTTGCAACTTAATACTAGAGGGGGTTCGGATGATAACCTGAAGGTGGATTATTAGTCATAGAAGCAGTTGGATGGCGGTCTATGTATTATGTTGTAATGCCCAATCAAGTCTCAGAGGAGTCAAGATGATTAGTATATGCATGTATTGCTTTCTCGGTGTTTGTCAATTGCCCCGCTGTAATTTGTTCACCCAGCATGTTATCTATCTAAGGAGAGCCACCTCTAGTGAACTATGGATCCCGGTCCTTTTTCTTTACATACAATCTATAAACTGTTTCTGCTTTGTGTTTACTTTCTGCAAACTATTACTTCTTTCCATTCGATACATTTAATCCTTTGTTTTCCGCAAAACACGGTGAGATTGACAACCTCATCGCAAGTTGGGGACAAAGTTCTGTGGTTGTGTTGTGCAGGTCTCCACGTTGCTACTAGCACCGGTAGTGCGCCCTGCCAAAGCTCAGCTAGCAACACCTTTGGGGTGTTTCCTTGCTCCTACCGGTTTGATTAAACCTTGGTTTCATAACTGAGGGGAAACTTACTGCTGTGCTCATCATACCTTCCTCTTGGGGTTCCCAACGAGCTCTACGTCGAAAGTCGAGCGCATCACATATTGTCTAGCAGCTGCTTTGCATCGGTAATATGTTTACCCATAAATGTTCCTCCAGCTGCAGTATCAAGCATATCCTTAGACACAGGATTAAGAGCATTATAAAATAAATGGAGGATTAACCAATCTTCCATCCCATGACTAGGACAGTTTCTCAAGCATTCTTTCATCCTCTCCCGTGCAAGCGCTAGTGGCTCACGCTCTTCCTGTCTAAAACCAGTAATATTAGATCGGAGTTGCATAGTCTTTGCAGGTGGGAAAAATTTAGTCATAAATAAAGAAGTACATCCCACCCATGATGTAATAGTATTTTTAGGCAAAGATAGCAACCATTCTTTAGCTCTCCCTCTTAGAGAGAAAGGAAATAGATGCAATTTGACCGCATCAGGGTCAACATCTTTTATATGCATCATATCACATATTTCAGTGAAAGTATTTAAGTGCATACCTGCGTCTTCCACAACAGAGCCTCCAAATTGATTCTATTGAACCAATCATAAGTAATGGGGCTTAAATTCATAGTCATCAGCAGCAATTGCTGGCTGAGTAATAGGAGTACGCAAATAATCATTATTGGGAGTAGCAAACTCCCCAAGCTTCTTTTCAGCCATATTTCCTATGTTTTTGGGTTTTCTTAGATAAAGAATTATAATAGTTAAAGCAAGAATTTAAAGGCTAAATAATTTTTTTTGGTTTATCAAATAAATACTGAAAACAAACTAATAAAATTAAAAACAAGAACTAAAACTAGCAAGGTTCCTAATAAGCTCACCAGGGTAGCTATTGCTTCCCTGACAACGGTGCCAGAAAAAAGGTTGATACCTTCGATCCAGATTACGGATGTAGTGTAGCTTCTTTTTCCCTAGTAGACTTAGGTTATCAAATCCCCGGGAAGCGAATGCGTAGTGAAGTTACTTTAACGGACCTTCAGGAGTTTTAGAATTCCTTTTGTGTTTTTACTGGACCAATAGCTTGCGTCTTTTTATTGTTGCCGATGATGGAGAGAGAGGGCCTAGGGCATTCGGTTTCACCTGTAGCTGTGCAAAACATCTGATGGAAATAAAAGATAGAAATAAAGTATGCGTGTACTTGTTAGATCAAGATCAATTATATGTGGGTAGTGCATCCATAATTGCTATTGCCTCCACAACCGCTTATAGCAATAACCTACTAGTCTCATCCACAGAAGAAAGAGAACTAATGATATGCATAGTGATGTCACCGTTAATCCCAAGAAAATCTTTCACATACAGCCGTACTACCGCTTTTGTCACTTGGGTTCCCAACCTGCAGATCAGTCATCACTCATACTCCCTATACCTGGCTCAACCTCGGGGTCTTGGGGTACCTGACAAGTCCTTAGATTGAGCCAAGAGAGGATACAATAATCATCATATCATACAAACTAATACATGATCCCATCTATGATAAATAACATGCACAATTGCTACATGGCTAGGCCGAAGCCCTTAGCCCAAGGAGAATTACTCACACATAGAGATGAGATCAACAATCATAAACATTGTAACGAAAATCATAAGATTGATAGCAATAGTCTTACAATGTCACCAATCAGAGAAGAGATCTACTATTATAAGTGGTGGAACATGGCTATGGAGATGGCGAAAGGTTTGGATATCTGAGGCGGATTTTTGGTCAGGTCTGGTTTCTTTGGGGCGGAGCGGGCGTTGTTTTCCCATCGCCCGAGGCTTCTTTATATAGGGGTCCCTTCACGAAAGTTGTTCTGTTTGACCTAACAGTGGCGGCGCCAACTATACAACCGGAGCTATACGGTCGGAATTTTTGCTCCGGCCGTATTACTGGTCGTTAAAGCGTCTGCCTCCGTTGTATGGCTCCTGGTTTCTTCTGGTTGTTGGAAATCTCGTATATTTGACTTTAATGTAGTGATTTGATGACCCACAAGTATAGGGGGTGTATCGCAGTATTTTCAAGGGAAGTGAAACCCAATTTATTGATTCGACACAAGGGGAGCCAAAGAATACTTATCAGCCTTAACAACTGAGTTGTCAATTCAGCTGCACCTGGAAACAATCTTGCTCACAGCCGTTTATCAGTAGCAACAGTTTTGTAGTAGGAATAGTAAAATGTGATGGCAACAAAACAAAAGGTAGTAACAAATGCGTAAATAGTGGGATTCGAGTCGGTAGGCATAGGGATGGATGGGAGGCGTTGCATGGACAAGACAATTCACATAGCAATTAGAACATAGGGCAATTGCGGATAAATAAGATAAAGCATCCAAGTACTAGACAATCCTAGGCATGTGTTCCATATATAGTCATACGTGCTGTAATGAGAACTTGCACAACATCTTTTGTCCTGCCAGCCCGTTGCGGGGGCCTCTAGGAACTACGGTAATTAAGGTGCTCCTTTTAATAAAGCACCGAGCAAAGCATTAACACTCTGTGAACACACGTGATCCTCACATCAAAGCCTTTCCTTCCGGCTACCCTGATTTACATCGCCGGGACCATAGGTTCCGGACAACGACGTGTGTAAACAACTTGTAGATAAGACCCAAAACAATACTATCATGATGAATCAATAATAAGTTCAGATCTGAAATCATGGCACTCGGGCCCTACTGAGAAGCATTAAGCACAACAAGGTTGCAACAAAGTCATAAAGCACTAATAGAGATACTAGGCACTATGCCCTAACAATCTGATGCCATTACACGAACGATCTCATCCAATCCCTACCATCCCCATAGCCTACAGCGGGGGATTACTCACTCATAGATGGGGGAAACATGGATGGTCGATGGAGAAGCGATGGTGATGATGATGGCGATGATCTCCTCCAATTCCCCATCCCGGCAGGGTGCTAGAACGGAGTTTCTGGTGCTGTTTCGTGGAATCCGGTGGTGGCGGCAGAGCGGAACTCCTTCTGGAAAAACGTCGAACCCCCCGAAGTTTTTAGGTCAGAAGGCTTCTTATAGGCGGAAGGAGAGGCCGAGGAGGTGCCAGGAGCGGCCACACCATGCCCTGGCACGGCCAGGCCCAGCCCGCGCCTAGGGGGGTGGCCAGCCCTGCCCTCCTCCGCCTGTCAGCTCCTGGAGTCTTCTAGAAAAATAGGCACTTTGGCTTTTGTCCCGTCCAATTCTAAAAATATTCATTTTCTAACTTTCCTGGAACCAAAAACAGCAGAAAATAGGCAGCTGGCACTGTGGCTCTTGTTAATAGGTTAGTCTAAGAAATCATATGAAAAGTACTCCAAAGTGTGGACAAAACACAATAAAGTGGATAAAACCCAAGCATGGAGTATCAAAAAATATAGATACATTTGCAATGTATCAACATCCCCAAGCTTAACTCCTGCTCGTCCTCGAGTAGGTAAGTGATAAAAAGAAATAATTTTTGAGGTGACATGCACCATCAAAGACTTGATCAAAGTATTTGCAAAACATTCAAAGCTGGGATCATAGTACTTCAATCATAACATGAAAGACAAAGTTCTAGCAATAAGCAAAGAAACTATGATGCAACATGAAAAAGCACAAACAAAAGATTCATGAATAACAATGCTTTGCAAGGCGATACATTTGTTTCACATAAAGAAAACATAGCATAATAGTATTAAGCTTGTCCCTCAATAGAGTAGCAAATATAAATGCATAGGACACCTTCAAAGTTCATAAGAGTGACTAGATACAATAGTTTAAAACAAGAAATATCAAAGTATGCATCAATCAACTAGTCTTGGGACAATGCACATAGAACTAAGAATGGCCACTATGCTCTCAAAGTAGGTGCATAAAGATAGAAGATGGAGACTCAATATAATGGTGGAAGAAAGGCCTTTTGTAAATGGAAGTAGGGATTCAAGTCTCATAAAGAGCTTCCAAAAATTATGGTACTTATAGCTTTCAACTCTCATTGCCCCTATCATAAGCATCTTGAAGTGATTAAGGTTAAAGTGACACAACTAAGAGGATATGCTTAACAAGTTTATAAACTGAAATCTCATGCCCTTACTTACGAAGATCGATCCTCATGCTACTCAACTTCAGTCACGAGTAAGCTCTTGTCATTGTAAGTACATGTGTATCATTAGGAACCGCCAACGGGGTACCCCTTGCACATGATACAGGAGCTTTCCCATAATCAAAATGACAAGGCAAGCAGACAATGAGCATCTCAGCGATCTTTTTATTTGCTATTTGCATAGGTTTTTATTGAGGATGCTTCATAGAGTGCTCATTATGGTGATGCTGCAAGTTTCCACCATGATTAGGCATGGCTTAGGATAGCGGCCCAGGCGTTTCTCTAAGACACATACAAACTCCATGATCTTACAAGTTCCACTTTTATTTCACACTTGTCGGGATCCATAAGCAAAAGAACATGATATCAACGGGGTACAAAGTACAAGTGCAATGTTGAAAGCATTCCCCATGAAACATGGTTCTACTAATTTCAACTTATAAAGTGCAAGCATATACGCAACAAAGAAGGACCCAATGGTTCAAGTTTATTAGAGGCAAAAAGTAAAGTGTGCCATCAAGTTCGTGAGAGCTTTAATCACTAGTTTTCTCATAACAAGTGGAAGGTAAACAAAAGCATGAATATACTTGGAATATCATAAGATAGTAGGTAGGTATGGTGGACTCTTTGGAATAACTTAGTTTAGGGATTTGGATGCATGAGTGGAACTCATACTTTGTTGTGGAGGCTAGCAAAAGACTGGGAGCGACAAACTAAGAGAGCAATAATGGCCATAATCATGCAGAGCGACAAAACATCATTGATCAAAGCATAAAGTGATAGTACAAGTTGAAAACTAAAGGATCATAAAGGCTATGGTGACTTTGGATAGTCATAACATGGTGTGAGCATGCGCCAAGTCAACCCAAATAAAGCATCAAAGGAGAATACCACTATACTATGCTTTAATATGCTAAAACAACGCATGATTCATCCAAGGCACATTAAGCAATCTCAATTGTTTATAACAAGTCATGCTACAACAAAGAATACTAAGAATAAAGCCAAAACAATATCAAGCATGGCATGACAAAGCATAGCCACAGTAAAAAACAAGCTCTTTTTACCACATAGGCATGAACTTTCCTACTCTTTTCCAAACCAAACCAAACTATTTGCAAACCAAATGTAAGAAAGAGGGGGTCCAACAATTTATTCATAAAACTAAGCAAACCAAGCAAACTAAAAACAAAACGAAAACAAAAAAGAAGACGCTCCAAGGAAAACACAACTGTGCATGAAACAATAAAAATGAAGCGTTTGGAAGAAACCTGGGATTTTTATGGATGAAGAAGGGGATGCCTTGGGCATCCCCAAGCTTTGACGCTTGTACTTCTTGGATATTTCTTGGGGTGACACGCGTGGCGTCCCCAAGCTTGAGCTTTAGTCCATCCTTTATCTCATTACTCATTTCTTCCATACACCTGAAAATTTTCCTTCATACAAAACTTCACACAATCTCATTAGCAACATTAGTGCACTTAAGATAAATAAGTATCAAGGTTAAGTTATAACACCAAATAAACTTCCATTAGTACACTAGCTACTGTAGCACTTCCCTCAAAAAGCTCAATTCCCCAAAATAACTCAAGAAGGAACCAACAAGAAGCAAATGCAGAAAATGGCAGAAATCTGTCAAAACAGACCAGCAGATAAAGACGAATTTTTTCAAAGACCTTCTGTTGCTCAAATAAAAAAGTGTTGAACTAAATAAAGTTATATAACAACCTGGGTCAGAATCACAAAAAATTACAGCTCAATCCGACATACATAGCTCTCTAAGGAATTTTTACGGTGAAGCACAAAAATCTGTTTCGGGACAGCAACTTTCCCAATCATTACTTCTCTCTCATTAGAGGTTACTCTTGGCACAAAAAGCAAATAAAAAGGATAAGGAGCGGTTATTACTGAAGTAATAACTTCCAAGACTCATCTAAAACTTTTGGGTTATCTCCCAATAAGTACTTTTCTTTAACGCCTTTAAGTTAGGCATAAGCAAAAACAAAAATGGATAGAATGGAAGTAAGCGGAGATAATCATGGTGAAAACATTGTTTTGTTCAATGAAATCCTTTTGTTAGCAAGGTTGATCAAGTCTTGATACCAAAACAATTGCATATGAGACAAAACTTTGTATTCCACTAATGATTATGTTACCTCAACCTTGATAGCAATGGTCCCAATCATAATAGTTTCAAAATTTTCTCTTGGTATGGGACAATATATTTCTCCAACTCGAATGCCCTCAACATGTTCAATTGAATTCAAAACCATAAGTCCCATCAATCTTCTTGGGGAAATAGATAGTATGTTCCTTGTCATTAACATTGAAGGTCACCTTCCCTTGATTACAATTAATAACAACTCCTGCAGTGTTTAAGAAAAGGTCTCCCAAGAATAATAGACATAATATCATCTTCAGGCATAATAGTTTGAGAGGATGCTCTCATAAGAAATATGAAGTGAAGTAAAAGAGAGCATCAAGAAGCAAATTCAAAACACATTTAAGTCTAACCCACTTCCTATGCATAGGAATCGTGTAAGCAAATAACAAAGTGACAGTCATAGGAAGATAAAACAAGAGTAACTTCAAAACTTTCAGCACATAGAGAGGTGTTTCAATACCATGAAAACTTCTACAACCATACTTTCCTCTCTCATAATAATTTTCAGTAGCCTCATGAATAAACTCAACAATATAACTATCACCTAAAGCATGCTCTTCATGATCTACAAGCCCTAGAGCTTTATCATAAACATCTTCAAAAGAAACCTTGGGAACATAACATTCATCCTCCTTTAGTAAGCATGGAGGACAATCAAATAATGTAAGGGGTAAAGAGTTACTCTCATTAGAAGGTAGGGATGGGTATCTAATCCATTCTTCCTCCTTTTGGTCATCACTCTCCTCCTCTTTTTCATCTAATGAGATTTCAGGTTCATCGATTTCTTCTTCCATAGGAGCCTGCAAGGCATTAGTCTCTTCCATAGGGTCCTGCAAGGCATTAGTCTCTTCCATTTGTGGAAAGAATTTATTAAAATACTCAAGAATATAGCCATTTTCATCCTTGTAATTGTCAAAGCAGAATTTAAGCATACCATACACCTCATATTTGTAAGGTGAATCATCAATATTTTCAAGCAAACTAGCAAGTTCAAAAGCACCCTTCCAAGCAATAAATTCTTCAATTTGTTCCGCATCATAAAAGTCATAAATTCCTTTAGCATAGGAATATTTGGTATCATTATCACTATACTCACATTGAAAAGGGAGGTGTTTATACCTCTTTCTGCAACAAGACTCATCACAGCAATAAGTAGCATTATAAGTAGAGCACACGATTCTAGCAATGGTATACAATCTATCAATTTGTTCCCATAAGTGTTTCCCTTTTTGTGACAAGAGGTGTTCCTTATAATAATATTTTTGATCTTCCGTGAACCCACCTTGCCAATAAGCTTTAGTTTCAAAGAAACCAACCATTGACAACAAGCATGATAAAGCAAGACAATAACAGACCAACGAAGATAACAACTAGAGTAGGAACTATTTTTTTTGTATTTTTGATAAAGAAACAAGCAAAAAAGGAGAAAGATAAACTTAGCTTGAACAATAGTGAATCCAAGTGGACTTGATAAATAAAGCTATGATCCCTGGAAACGGCGCCAGAAAATAGTCTTGATGACCCACAAGTATAGGGGGTGTATCGCAGTATTTTCGAGGGAAGTGAAACCCAATTTATTGATTCGACATAAGGGGAGCCAAAGAATACTTATCAGCCTTAACAACTGAGTTGTCAATTCAGATGCACCTGGAAACAATCTTGCTCACAACAGTTTATCAGTAGCAACAGTTTTGTAGTAGGAATAGTAAAATGTGATGGCAGCAAAACAAAGACAGTAGTAACAAAAGCAGTAAACAGTGGGATTCGAGTGCGGTAGGCATATGGATGGATGGACGGGCGTTGCATGGACAAGACAATTCACATAACAATCAGAACATAGGGCAATTGCAGATAAATAAGATAAAGCATCCAAGTACTAGACAATCCTAGGCATGTGTTCCATATATAGTCATACGTGCTTGCAATGAGAACTTGCACAACATCTTTTGTCCTGCCAGCCCGTTTGCAGCGAGGCCTCTAGGGAACTACTGGCAATTAAGGTGCTCCTTTTAATAAAGCACCGGAGCAAAGCATTAACACTCCGTGAACACACGTGATCCTCACATAAAAGCCTTTCCCTTCCGGCTATCCCGATTTCTGCCACTTCGGGACCATAGGTTCCGGACAACGACGTGTGTAAACAACTTGTAGATAAGACCCAAAACAATACTATCATGATGAATCAATAATAAGTTCAGATCTGAAATCATGGCACTCGGGCCCTAGTGACAAGCATTAAGCACAACAAGGTTGCAACAAAGTCATAAAGCACTAATAGAGATACTAGGCACTATGCCCTAACAATCTGATGCCATTACATGAACGATCTCATCCAATCCCTACCATCCCCATAGCCTGAAACGGGGGATTACTCACTCATAGATGGGGGAAACATGGATGGTCGATAGAGAAGCGATGGTGATGATGATGGCAATGATCTCCTCCAATTCCCCGTCCCGGCAGGGTGCTAGAACGGAGTTTACAGTGTCTGCGTGGAATCCGGTGGTGGCAAGAGCGGAACTCCTTCTAGAAAACGTCGAACCATCAAGTTTTTAGGTCAAAAGGCTTCTTATAGGCGAAGAGGGAGACCGAGGGTGCTGGGGCCACCACCATGCCTGGCGCGGCGAGCCAGCCCGCGCCTGGGGGGTGTGTGGCCAGCCTGCCCTCCTCCATCTCGTGATTCGCTCCTGAGTCTTCGGAAAAATAGGCACTTTGGATTTTGTCCGTCAATTCTGAGAATATTCATTTTCGACTTTCTTGGAACCAAAACAGCAGAAAAGCAGTAATGCACTGTGGCTCTTGTTAATAGGTTAGTCCAAGAAATCATATGAAAAGTACTCCAAAGTGTGGACAAAACACAAGAAAGTGGATAAAACCCAAGCATGGAGCATCAAAAATTATAGATACATTTGCAATATATGATGATTCCCTCCTTTAAACGACATTATCTACGCAGGACAAATATAAAATAAAGGATTGCATACCTCTCTGAATATTAGCATTAGTGGCACGGTTTAGAGAGATATTTCATCAAGAATATGATTAATATCTAGTTTAAATATGGACGTAGATGGCTATATTTTAGAGCCATCAAGTACATCCGTCCCCGTGGGTCAACTCCCGTGGCTTGCTGATCGATGGCCCTAGTGAGTAGAGCCTGGGCATACTGGATCTACAACGCGCCCTCTCCCGTGATGTTGAGATTAGCGACTGCGGCGTGCCCCGTGATGACATTGTCCATCGGGGTGGAGTACAGCGGGAGCCCGTTGGTGTCACGGGCTTGTGGTGAGATGATGATCCGCGGCTGCTCCAGAGGAGGTGTGCGGCGCGGTGGCGCTGGAGCTCCAGTCGCAGGTGCCCCAGGTGGTGGGCGGTTGCTACCACCGGGTGGTGCGTCCTCGCAGACCTCGCGCTCATCCGTGCAGGCGGGGTTGTGCTCATTGTCGAAGTTGAGGGTGCGGCCCTGGATGTTGGGGTTCAGGCGGCTCCTGATGCGGCACTGGTGATAGAGCGATAGCTTCCCCACGGTTTGCCGCTCGAGTGAAAACTTTTTGCGCTCGGCCTACTCCGCGTGTGTAGCCACCTCTAGTCGCGGGCGGTGCTCTTCGACCTCCGTCACCATCGCGGTCGGCGGGATCGGTGTTGAGAAGGGATCTGGCGGGGCACTCATGCTGCCCATCATGTAGATCGCCTTGAAGCGATTAGATCTGTTGCGGAAGTCGTCAAGCGACTCTGACCCAGAGTCAGATTCAAAGATCCCAAGGATGGAGGGGTCCTCGAAATCCTCAGCGTTGGAGACTCGCGTGATGGAGTCCTCGTGTGACGGGGCGGTAATGGATCCGGCGACCGAGGCAGGGGTCGCCGAATCAGCATCGTCGTGGAGGGCCGCGTCATTCGCGGCTGCGTTAGTCCCGACCATGTTTCTAGTAGCCTTGTCGTACTTGGAGGCGAGGCGGCAGATGGAGTGGATCTGGCCTTCCGAGAGTAGATCACGGCATGGCGGTGACCTGCCGATGATTGCTGTCTCCGTCGGGTCAACGGCGTCCGTGAAGCCGACAAACAAGTTGATGGTGCCGACCGGCATCACCGTGCTGTGCGTGATCGGGAACGACGCTGGGATGTAGCTATTGGGCAGGATCTGAAGGATCCCACCACTTGCGATCATGCGGTTGGTGGCGATTAGCCGATCGATTGGCGAGTAGGGTCTTGCCGCAGAACTCAGGCCGGACCTGCTATGCCCCATGGTAGGTGCCACTTTCATGGGAATGACCATGGCAGTCGCTACCAGGGGTAGCGATTGGAAGGATTTGGGGCAAGAGTGGGCAGCTATCGCGGAGCGAGATGAGGGCAAAGACATAGGGATTACCCTAGTTTGCCCACCGTAGGTAAAGACCTACTCCTGCTAGATTGTATTATTGAGTGAGTTACAAGGGAGGCGATCTCGGCGGCTAAGAAGCGAGTCGATTGGGTGTATGATGGCATGTGAGTATAGAGAGTACCCTAGGGAGGTTTATATAGGGGTACATCACTAGGGTTTATAGATATACAACCGAATCAGTTAAGGACTCGGAGGATTTAACCTAATCCGACTGGGCCTAACTATGCTTCTAGGCCTCCATCTTCTAGTCGCTAGGCTTCCTCTTCAGTCGCATTCCAGTCGTCGTCCTGCAGGCCCGCTCATAGAGGCATTGGTCCAGTCAAAACGTTCTTCTAGGTATACCCCATCCGGCATATCCCCATCACTCTTAGTGAAATAAAAGGGATAGATCCTTCTATAGTTACTCATAAAATACCTATGATTGTTGATGCCAAACCTTTTGTTGACACTCTAAAGATACTAAATCGTAGAATGAAGGAGTAGTGTGAAAATAAGTTATACGCATTCTAGACACTAGTATTGCCTACCCAATTTATGATAGTAAATGTGTCAGTCCAACTCATTGCATACCTAGGGAGGATGTATAACCATAATTTATAACAATGAGGATGATCTAATGCCCATAAGAATAATAGCATGTTATAATATGTGTATAGAATTTAGGAAGTTAAACATGGAGAGAGCGAAAAATCATAAACCTATACCTTTCATGGAATGTATTTTAGAAAGAGTAACTACCAACTCTTATTTTTGTTTTCTATATGGTTATTCAGGGTATTCCCAAATTGCTATTCAACCTGAAGACCAAGAGAAGACAACCTTTACTTGCCTATATGGGATTTTTTCTTATAGGTTGATGCCATTTGGTTTGTGTAATGCAACTGCAACCTTCCAAGAATATGTCTTATAAATATTTGACAATTTCGTTCAAAATTCTATGGAGGTTCTTATGGATAACTTTGTTGTTTACGGAACTTCTTTCGAACAAAGTCTCTATAACCTTAATACAGTGTTGTAGCGTTGAAGGCAAGCTAAATTGGTTTTCAATTGGGAGCGCTGCCAGTTCATGGTAAGAGAAGGTATAGTTTTCGGACATAAAGTTTCTGAAAAAGGTATTGATGTTGATGATTCTAGCATTGCTGCCTTAGAAATATTACCGATACCACAAGACATAAAAGGAGTAAGGAATTTTCTTGGGAACACTGGGTTTTATCGATGCCTTATTAAATATTTTGCTAGACTAGCTGCACCCTTGACTTACTTACTAAAGGAGGACATTCCTTTTGTTTTTGATAAAAGTCGTATCACTTCTTGAACAATTAAAAAATGCTATAGTCTCTGCACCTATTATTCAACCACCAATATGGGATGAACCATTTGAAATTATGTGTGATGCTAGTGACTATGCGATCATGACTATTCTTTGACAAAGAGAAGGCATAAACTTAAATGTTATTCAATACATAGTCATGTTTTTAACGAGGATCAAAGGAATTATGCAACAACTAAGAAGGAATTTCTAGCTGTTATTTTTGCTTCTGATAAATTTGATATTATATTATAAACTCCAAAGTAATAGTGCATACCGATCACCAAGCTTTAAAACATCTCTTAGCAAAGAAAGATGCAAATCCTCATTTGATTAAGTGAGTTCTATTACTACAAGAGTATGACTTACAAATAGTTGATATAAGAGGTAAAGATAATCCTGTTGCTGCCACTTATCACATATGGAAGATATAATTAAAGATCCCATCCCTATTAATTAATCTATGACTGGGGAATACCTTGCCACAATAGAATCGCATCACCCCTGGTTTGCAGATTATGCTAATTTTCTGGTGGGTAAATTTCTACCAAAAGGAATGAATTATAACGAGAGGAAGGAATTCTTTAATGATTTGAAATATTACCTTTGGGATGATCCTTATTTATATAGGCACGTACTTGATGAGATGATTAGGAAGTGTGTACCCGATCACGAGATGAATGCTATCTTAAAAGATTGCCATGATAGTCCTTATGAAGGGCATCATGCTAGGGACCGTACCACTGCTAAAGTGTTACAATCCGGATTATATTGGCCTACTTTGTTTAAATATGCTTATAATTATGTCAAGAATTGCGATGCCTGTCAACGTATGAGTAACATAGGGAAAAGACAAGAAATTTTCATGAATTATAACATCACTAGACTTCTCTTTGCGCCCCATGGGGCCCGGCTATGAGGCGAACCGCTATATGTCATCGTGGTGCCAAACTCCATCAGCCGTTATTGCTAGGCGTATCGCTTATGAACAGATTTGTGGATAGAGAGAGCATACACGTCATCTTTCCATGAGGCAAAGTTGTAGCGTGGGCAACACAGGAACACAGAGCAACCCATAACGCGTCGCAATATTTGCGCGATTAGATGCGTATGCTCTTATAGCCATCCGAACACCCTATCGAAGCGTAGCAAAGTAGGATTACTTAACCTGAATGACGCGTGCTCTGCAGTATTGTCTCGTCACGCCAATCAACTGTACCATCATGAAAAAAGATTATCGTGAAAAACGGAGAAGGCATCGAAGATATGAAGTTACAGATGATGCGTTCCGTGGCGTTTGACATGTACAAAAATACAAAACATTCAAAACTGTTTCACAACAATATGTATGGATTGTATGTCTTGGTTTTCCATCCCATGCCATATATGGTTATGCAAATCTTGTGACCACGTGCCAAAAGTGCGTCCGTCTTTACACGTACATGCTATATTTTTTCTAGAACGCTATCAAAATGGAGCAAAGAACACGTACTAAAAGTTGCATGTTGCATGCTCTGAAGCAGCGTGTCGTCCAGCCAATGATTGTACTACTCTCTACGGCAGTCGCCATGTGGAGAAGTAAGAAACACTAAAACTTCTTTGACAACAGGCCGTCTCCTTGCCTTGTACTTCCCAAAAACATCCAAAAATGACGTTTGAAATGACCACACATCATTTAAAAAAACGCGAACCGCACATGCAAGACACGAAGTAACACATTACGTCAGACTTTTTATTCCAAAGTTCTAGGCACACTATAGATGTACAGTGACTTAGCAAAACCGACGCAGGGAAGAAAAATGTAATCTAAAATATAAAAAAGACTACTTCTTATGCCTTTTGGAGAGCCCAACCTCGCCATCATTGTGGCAACGAATCATGCTGGTCGTGGAACCGCCGCCATGGTGGTGGTGGTCGTCGTCGCGGCGACAGAGGAGTGACCGAGCCCACAGCTAGACGCCGACTCCTCGTCTTCGTCATCCTCCTACTTCTCAGCCTTCGCCTCCTTGTACTCATTCTGGGAGTAGTAATCCGCGTTGTCCTCTCCCTCAACATCGACGCCTTCCTACCCCTTCCACTCCTCCTCGTCGTAGTCCTCATCGTAGTCCTCTTCATCATCGGTATAATCCAGCAACTAGTTATGCTGGAACTCCCTCATCTCGGCCGCCTCCCACACCGCTATCCGCTCCGCCCTACGCGCCACCATGAGCTTATCACGCCGCTTCTCCTCCGCTTCCTCCTCCTATAGCCTCCTCCACATGGACTCGCTTCTATCGCTAGAGTCGGCAGCGTCGGTGCGCTCGGTGGAGTCCTTGGTGCCAACATTAGCGTTGTTGGAAGAATAGGACTGCGTGTTCTCATGGCCGTCACTTTCAATGTGGTTGAGAGCACTATCCTTGGCGTCCTTGATGTTGGAGTCATCGGTCGGGACATAGGCGGCGGTCCCGTCATGATAGGAGGTAGACTTGTCGGTATCGGAACCACCACGGCAAGACATCATCGAGAGAGAGGGTTGTGAAAGAGGGTTTTTCCAAGAAGCCGTTTGCAGGAGTAGTGGGATTAGGACAGGAAAACAAGCAGACATAAAGTTGTAGAGCAAATAAATTAATAGGCATAACGGTGCGTGGGAGGAAGAACGTTGATTAATACCTTTTCCATGCGACATCTGGACTTACATGTATACACTCGTATTCTTTCTCAATAAGATCCTCTTTCGATACTTTTCGCATGCAACTTGTTCACATCCAACGTAGTTGTAACCAATGGTCTTGCAAGAGCAAAAGAACGTAACAAAGTCAGAACAGCAGAACACAAAAGGGGAAACCCACAAAAAAGAAAAATGAACACAAAATAAAATAGGGGGAAGCAAGAAACAACAGAGTAGCAAACGAAAAACGGCAGAAACAAAAACTAAAATGCGAAGGAAGGCAAACAAAATGGAAGCTGATACTTACATAGAACTCCCGACGTCTTCTACGATCGCTCGTATCACCACCGCCCGCGAGGTCGTCCACGATTGCAGCACCCCGAAACACGTCCTGGTCAAAAGCTCGACCAACACCAGCTGAAGCTAAACCATACGGAAACCGCTAGAGTGATCCCCAGGCTACTACGACCACACTGGAGTGTGTGAGGCCAGGTGCTCGTCGCGTGTTCTGCCGCTTAGCACACTCTCTCCTCTACCAAGCACGCCACTGTGGGCAGTCGCATCGCTGGCACCGGGTGTGTCCACTAGACTGAAGACGGGAGCAAGATAGAAGAGGAAGAGGTGATAGAAGAGAATGTCTACATCTGACAGCCACCTGTGGCACATGTTTTATACCATGTCTACTCCACGAGAAACTGCGCATACCTAGTATCTATGATGCCAGCTATGGTGTCAGAGCCTCGCCACGAGAACCCTTACACACCTAGTGTCTATGATGCCAGCTCCCGTGTTAGGGAATCACCGTGAGAACCCGCACGCACGTACCATATATGATGCCAACTCCAGTGTGAGGCAAGGTATCGCGCTGCCAACTCTTTCTTGCATGGGTCTGATACGTCCATTTTGCATCACTATTCTATGTCATAATTCACTGTTATTCATTGATATATTTCATATTAATAGATGATACTTATGTTATTTCATCTGTTTTTGCATGGTTGATGACTTTTGGAGCATATACCGCTACAGTCAGGATTCTGATGGAAAATGTGCTGTTTGGAGGCAAAATTCGCGAAGATCAGAAAATCCGGGAAAATATACTGAAAATCCTATTTTCCCAGAAGACGAAGGAAGCCAGAAGAGGGAGTGGAGATGGGCCACAGGGGGCCCACACCACCCCCTGGCGCGGGCCACCCTAGGCAGCGCCACCAGGTGGTGTGGCCGCCCTGGCCCACCTCTGGCTCTCCCCTCTGGCGTATATATTCCTCCCGAAACCCTAAGACTCGGGGAGCGACCATAGAAAGATTCCACCGCCTCTGCGGGGCGGAAAACACCGTGAGAGAAAGATCTCTCCGGCAAACAGATTTTTGCCAGGGGAATTCCTTCCCGGAGAGGGGAGATCATCGCCATCAACACCACCATCAAGCTGGACTTCATCGGGATCATCATCATCATCACCACCATCAGCACCCTCATCACCATCTCCATATTGCTGTAACAATTGGGTTGAATCTTGCATTAGTTCTTAGGGGAAACTTTCCCGGTGTTGATTACTCTTTGTAGTTGATTCTATTGAGTGAACCGTTGAATTATTGTTTATGTTCAGATTGTTATACATCATTATTCCATCTCTGATCATGATCCATATGATGTCTTGTGAGTATTTCATTTTGTTCTTGAGGACATGGGAGAAGTCATGTTGTTAGTAGTGGAATTGTGTAGAGAAAAATTCAGTAGTTTGATATTTAAGTTGTGGTGTACTTCTTCTAGTGGTATCATGTGAACGTCGACTACATGACACTTCACCTATATGGTCCTAGGATAATGCATTGTGTATTTGGCTACTAGTCGTAGGGGTTGCCGGAGTGACAGAAACCTGAACCCCCGTTAGGAAACTATTGCACAAGGGACGTAAGGGTCTTAGAGTTTAATGTTGTGGTTAGGTTTCTACCTTAATTACTTTCTTGTACTTATGGATGTTTCCAAGGGGTATAATCACAAGTATGTATTAGTCCTAGGAAGGTCGGTACATTAGAATAGGTTCACCCACACAACACTTAGCAAGCTAAAGAAGATTAATCAACTATATGAAGCGAAAGCACTTGACAGTCTTCCCATGTGTCCTCGAGAATGTTTGGTCATCTTAAGTAATACAACCGTCTTGTCCTTTGCTGCATAAAGGATTGGGCCACTTGCTGCATTTATTCCTACTGTCTTTTGTTTACTCGTACTTTGTTTACTTGCTTTATCAAAAAACCCTAAAAATCCGTTTGCTAAGTATTTGCAGAGAATTCCTGATCCATACCACTAGCCAACACCTTCTGCTCCTCGTTGGGTTCGACACTCTTACTTATCGAAAATACTGCGATACACCCCCTATACTTGTGGGTCATCAAGACTATTTTACATTGCGGGGAGTGAAGCGCTATTGGAGAGTGGAAGTGGTAAAGGAAACTTCTCGTGAGTATGGTTTATACATTAGTTGCTTTATTTTTGTTATGGATAATTTGCTGAGTTTCTTATTTGGTAATGCTACTACCACTGCTAAGGTAGTAGATGAACCACCACCTGCTGAGAATGATGCTTTTAAAATACCTACAAGAATTATTGATCGTGTTATGGATAACTACTATGTTGGGGATGGAACTTTCCACCCCGATGATCATTTACTCTTTATACACGAATTATGCGGGTTGTTCAAGTGTGCAGGTATTACTACAGATCAAGTTAAGAAGAAGTTATTCTCATTATCACTAAAAGGAAGAGCTGATGAATGGTATAAGCTACTGAAGAATGGTCAAGCTCTAGAATGGGAGGAAATAGTGCCTGTCTTTTATTCAAAATTTTATCCTCCTAGTGAGATTCATAAAGATCAGAATCAAATATACAACTTTTGGCCTCTTGATGGAGAGAGTACAACTCAAGCTTGGGGGAGATTGAAGTTACTTATGCTCAAATGTCCCATTCATGAGTTTCCCGATAATATCATTATCAATAACTTTTATGCAAGGCTCCCTCTACATGACAAGGATTGATTGGATGCTTCTTGTGCTGGATCATTCACTTGCATGGAAGAAGAAGCTAAATGGGATCTTCTGGACCGTATTCAAGACAATGCTGAAGCATGGGAGAATGACAAAGGTAGAAAGTCATGTATAAATTATGATTATGAATGCATTGAATCTTTTATGGGAACTGATGACTTTCAAAACATTAGTAATGCTTATGGTCTTGATTTACAAGTTACTACAAATTGCTTTAAGGCTTTTGCTTCTTATATTGAAATTCCAAAAAGGGGATGGAACAAGTACCATGCACCTTATAAAGATATTGTTGACTATGTTCCTGTTGGGAGTAATGAGTATTGCACTATTGATCACATCTTACCTGAACCTTATATTGAGAAGATTCCGTTCCTAGATAAGGTAAAGGATCATCCTATGATAACTAGTGTAATCACTAAAAGTGAAAAGAGAACTGTAAAACCCGATGAACAAATAAAAGTTGAACCTGTGGTAGCAATTGTGAAAGACCTTGTCACTAAAAGCATAGAAGATGGACACAGTCTTTTGTGAGGATGATTCTAATATTTTTTCACATCCTAATAGAACTAAAAAGGCTAGTGTACCTGTGCTTTCCGTTATAATTGGTGATCATTGCTATTATGGTTTATGTGATATTGGTGCAAGTTTTAGTGCTATTCCTTATGAGATTTACAGAGAAATTATGCATGAAATCAGTCCCTGCGAATTGGAAGAGATTGATGTGGTTATTCACCTTGCTAATAGAGAGACCATCTCTCCAATTGGTATTGTACGAGATGTGGAAGTTCTTTGTGGTAAGATTAAGTATCCTGCTGATTTTCTAGTACTTGGTTCAGCTGCTAGTAAAACTTATCCTATCATTTTTGGTAGACCTTTCTTGAGTACTTGTGGAGCTATTATAGATTGCAAGAGGGAGAAAATCTTGACTAAGTTTGATGGGGAATCTTATGAGTTTAATTTTTCGAAATTTACTAAAGAACCTTGTGAAGAGGAAACCCATAATGAGGATTTTAGAGTTGAACAACTTGCTTTTATTTCTCTTGCTCCTAACAATGCTTTGCAGCAATTTATGGAAGATCACGAAAGTGAGATCTTCATGGAAGAAAGGAATGAGATTGACGAGATTCTCCGTCGTCAACCCAAGATGCTTAAGCATATCTTGCCTGTAGAAGACTTGGGTACCACGTTGCCACCTAAAAAGGATCCGGTCTTCGATCTAAAACCTCTCCCTGATGATCTTAAATATGCTTATATTGATGATAAAAAGATATATCTTGTTATTATTAGCTCTAAACTTTCAGGGAAGGAAGAGGAAAGGTTATTGGAGGTTTTGAAGAAACACCGAGGAGCTATGGGCTATACTCTTGATGATTTAAAAGGGATTTCACCTACTATATGTCAGCATTCTATCAATATAGAACCAGATGCAAAGCCAGTAGTAGAGCACCAACGATGTTTAAATCCTAAGATGAAGGAAGTGGTAAGGAATGAGGTATTGAAACTCCTTGATGCTGGTATTATTTACCCTATTGCTGATAGTGAATGGGTTAGTCCTGTCCATTGTGTTCCTGAAAAAGGAGGAATTACCGTTGTTCCTAATGATAATGATGAGCTTATTCCCCAAAGAATAGTAGTAGGCTATAGGATGTGCATTGATTTTAGAAAAGTCAACAAAGTTACTAAGAAAGATCATTACCCACTTCCTTTTATTGATCAAATGTTGGAAAGGTTGTCTAAAAAGAACCATTTTTGTTTTCTTGATGGTTATTCTGGTTTCTCTTAAATTGCTGTTAAACAACAAGATCAAGAAAAAACTACTTTTACTTGCCCTTATGGAACTTATGCTTATAGACGTATGCCTTTTGGTTTATGTAATGCTCCTGCTACTTTTCAAAGATGCATGTCTGCTATCTTTCATGGTTTTTGTGAGGAAATTGTGGAAGTGTTCATGGATGACTTTTCTGTCTATGGAACTTCTTTTGATAATTGTCTGCACAACCTTGATAAAGTTTTGCAGAGGTGTGAAGAAACTAATCTAGTTCTTAATTGGGAGAAATGCCACTTCATGGTTAATGAAGGGATTGTCCTTGGGCATAAAGTTTCTGAAAGAGGCATAGAAGTTGATAGAGCTAAGGTTGAGGCAATTGAGAAAATGCCATGTCCAAGAGACATCAAAGGTATTCGTAGTATCCTTGGTCATGCTGGTTTCTATATAAGGTTTATTAAAGACTTTTCTAGGATATCAAAACCCCTCACTAATCTTCTTCAAAAAGATGTACCCTTTGTTTTTGATGACGATTGTAAGGAAGCTTTTGAAACTCTTAAGAAGGCTTTAACTACAGCCCCTATTGTTCAACCACCTGATTGGAGTTTACCCTTTGAAATAATGTGTGATGCTAGTGATTTTGCTGTAGGTGCTTTCCTTGGGCAACAAATTGATAAAAAGCTAAACGTTATTCATTGTGCTAGTAAGACTCTAGACGCTGCTCAAAGGAATTATTCTACTACTGAAAAAGAATTTCTAGCTGTCGTTTTTGCTTGTGATAAGTTTAGACCCTATATTGTAGACTCAAAAGTCACCGTTCATACTGATCATGCTGCTATTAAATACCTTATGACGAAGAAGGACGCTAAGCCTAGGCTTATTAGATGGGTGCTGCTTTTACAAGAGTTTGATCTACATATAGTAGATAGGAAAGGTGCTGAAAACCCTGTAGCTGATAATTTATCTCGATTGGAAAACATCTCTTTTGACCCTATGCCTGTTAATGATAGTTTCCCAAATGAACATTTGGCTGCAGTAGGGGTAAGCTCGCAAGGGAGCCCTTGGTACGCTGATTATGCTAATTTTATTGTCTCCAAGTATTTGCCTCTAACTTTTACAGCTCAGCAAAGAAGGAAGTTCTTTTATGATTTGAGGCATTAGTTTTGGGATGACCCACACTTATATAAAGAAGGAGTGGATGGTATTATGCGAAGATGTGTTCCAGAATATGAACAAAAGGAGATATTGCATAAATGTCATGGTAGTTCTTATGGAGGACATCACGTAGGAGATAGAACTGCGCAAAAGGTGCTGCAATCAGATTTCTACTGGCCTACCCTTTTTAAAGATGCAAGAAAATTTGTTTTATCTTGTGATGAATGTCAGCATGTTGGTAATATTTCTAGATGCAATGAAATGCCTATGAACTACTCTCTAGTTATTGAACCCTTTGATTGCTAGGGATTTGACTTTATGGGTCCTTTTCCTCCCTCGAAAGGTTATACTCATATTCTTGTTGCTGTTGATTATGTTACTAAGTGGGTAGAAGCCATTCCTACGAGGAGTGCTGACAGGGAGACTTCTCTAAAAATGCTTAAGGATGTTAACTTTCCTAGGTTTGGAGTGCCTAGGTATCTCATGACTGATGGGGTTCTCATTTCATTCATGGTGGTTTTAGAAAGACCCTTGCTAAATATGATGTTAATCATAGAATTGCTTCAGCTTATCACCCCCAAAGTAATGGGCAAGTAGAGTTATCAAATAGAGAAATTAAATCCATCTTGCAAAAGACTGTTAATAGATCTAGAAAAAACTGGGCTAAAAAGTTGAATGATGCTTTATGGGCTTATAGAACTGCCTACAAAACCCTATGGGGATGTCTCCTTATAAAATGGTTTATGGGAAAGCTTGTCACCTACCTTTAGGATTAGAACACAAAGGTTACTGGGAAGTTAAAGAACTTAATAGAGATTGTAAGCTTGCAGGTGAGAAAAGATTATTTGATTTAAGTTCCTTAGATGAATGGAGGAGTGAAGCCTATGAAAATGCTAGGCTCTTTAAAGAAAAAGTTAAAAGATGGCATGACAAGCGAATACTTAAGAGAAATTTCATGTTGGTGAGAAAGTTCTATTGTATAGGTCTCGTCTCAGATTTTTTGCAGGAAAGCTACTGTCAAAATGGGAAGGACCCTTCATTATTGAAGAAGTGTACCGTTCGGGAGCAATAAAAATTTCTTCTTTAAAAGATAATACTTCACAAGTAGTGAATGGGCAGCGACTCAAGCACTATATTGCTGGAGATTCTTACAATGAAGATGTTGACGCCTTTTAAGTTTTAACTCCGGAGAAATTTATCAAGGACCAAATTCAAAGACCTGCAGAGTCCATTTTCAAATAGGTCACAGTTCTGGTACGAAAAGTTCCACGAAAATACTATCCAACTATATTTTTGCAGTTTTCAGTCAATATGGGAAGCTGCGAAGCGAAAGAGGGACGAAAGCGGAGCCAGGATGGCTCACACCACCCCGTGGCGCGGGCCCACCCCTGGTCGCGCCACCAGGTGGTGTGGCCACTCCGGACTCCGTCTCCGACCCGTTTTCTCCCAGTACCTTCCTTTTGTTGTGAAACTTTGTAATATATAATCCCCCGGATCTCCCGAGGTTCGTATATCGTGTTTTCGTCATGTTTTTGTTTCGATCTGTTTCTGCCAGGAATTATTTTTGAAAGCTTAGAAGCACAATGGTGTCTGCCGAGGATAAGGGAAAGGAGCCTATCGAGGAAGATCTCCAAGACCTCGAGCAGGGGCTGGTACCTTTAGTCACTTGCCCTGCATCAACGGAAGCCCTACGAGTCACTAAGGAGTTCTGCGATAAGTACCGAGACTTGAGGAGGAAGGTGGACATGCTTCAATGGGAGAATAATAGGCTTCGCAATATGCTGGAAGATTTCTTCATGTCAACTAAGAAAATATTACCACCACCACCAAAGGAGTAATTCGTCATCAGGTTTAGCATCCCCTTGGTCTGTTCAAAGCTTAGGGGAGTGCCGTGGTATCACATCACAATCTTATATCTTTTTACCTTTTTATTAGAGTCATATCATGAATAGAGAAGTTATCATGTAGGATGGTTTGCATTATGGAAGTGTCCCCTCTCTCGTTAGATATGTATCCCTTAGTGTGAGTTGCCGTTATGGAATATTAATGAGAAGTTCTATCATTTACTCTTTTGCATAGCTTATATGAGTTTTCAATTTGTGGTTATATGATTGATCTTGTTGTTAGTATTGGTATCACTCTAGGATCATTGAGTTAATTTAGTTGGTTTTGGCAAACCTGGCTCGGTCAGTAGCAACACTATTTTTGAGAGTTGAATGAAAAGATAAAAGTACTCTAAAGAAAAATAATTTCATCATCTTTCTTTCTTGATTTGCTCATAAGTTTAGTATTCTCTAGTTAAGATCTTTTGTGCTTCCAAGGAAGATTGCATGTTTCTTTTTATCACTTGTATGTTTGTTTGTTTCCTTCAACTCTTATACTTTCTACCTAGCCTTGCTAGCCAAAAACCTGTACTGAGAGGGAATTCTTCTTGTGCATCCACCTCCTTAAAACCAAAACCCATGCCATTTGTGTCCACCATCCCTACCTATTAGCATTATTGCTATTCCAAGTAAATTCTTGTTTTTATCTACCTCCCAAATTAAACTTGTTATGTGAAAATTAGTGATTAAAGCTCTCACGAACTTGATGGTACACTTTACTTTCTTGCATCTAATAAACTTGAACCATTGTGCCCTTCTTTGTTGCGTATATGCTTGCGCTTTATGAGTTGAAGTTAGCAGAACCATGTATCATGGGGAACGATTTCAACACTGCCATGGTACTTTGTACCTAGTTGATATCATGATTCTTTTGCCTATGGATCCCGGTGGTGTGAAGTAAAAGGGGAACTTGTAAGATCATGGAGTTAATATGTGTGTTAGAGAAATGCCTAGGCCGCTAGCTTAAGCCATGCCTAATCATGGTGGAAACTTGCAGCATAACTATAGTGAGCATTCTATGAAGCATCCTCAATAAAAACCTATGCAAATAGCAAATAAAAAGATCGCTGAGATGCTCATTGTCTGCTTGCCTTGTCATTTTGGTTATGGGATAGCTCCTGTATCATGTGCAAGGGGTACCCCATTGGCGGTTCTCAATGATACACATGTATTTACAATGACAAGATCTTACTTGTGACTGAAGTTGAGTAGCATGAGGTTCGGTACTCGTAAGTAAGGGGCATGAGATTTCAACTTATAACTTGTCAAGCATATCCTCTTAGTTGTGTCACTTTAACCTTAATCACCTAAAGATGCCTATGATAGGGGCAATGAGAGATGAAAGCTAGTAAGTATCATAATTTTTGGGAGCTCTTTATGAAACTTGCAATCCCTGCTTCCCTCTGCGAAGGGCCTTTCTTTTACTTTATAGTTGAGTCAGTAAACCCATTCCCTTCTATCTCAGCAAGTATTTTGAGTTGTTGTGTTTCATTCATTCATATGATGATTTATTCAAGCATGTTTCTTATGTTCCTTGTTTTGCACATTGTTCTTATCTTGGTGATTACTACTTTGAAAGCTATCATTGAAAAATCAGTTATTTGTGAACTCCAGCAATTTGTCAACTATTATTCGACCAAGAGCTAAGTTTGCCATTACCAATTATGATTTACTTTATGTATCTTTATTGTGTTTCCTTTACTCATTGCAAGTTAAGTTATATAATAGTGAGTTGTCTTCTATTATGATCTATGTATTGATGAATGTGATGCTTCTTGTCTGTATTCTTTTATCGACCCTTCTCTCCATAAACCTGAGGTCATGTTTATTGAGCTCAGTTTTGCTTGGGGACAAGCGAAGTCTAAGCTTGGGGGGAGTTGATACGTCCATTTTGCATCACTATTCTATGTCATAATTCACTGTTATTCATTGATATATTTCATATTAAGAGATGATACTTATGTTATTTCATCTGTTTTTGCATGGTCGATGACTTTTGGAGCATGGACCACTGTAGTCAGGATTCTGATGGAAAATGTGTTGTTTGGAGGCAAAATTCGCGATGATCAGAAAATTCGGGAAAATATACGGAAAATCCTATTTTTCTAGAAGACGAAGGAAGCCAGAAGAGGGAGTGGAGATGGGCCACAGGGGGCCCACACCACCCCCTGGCGCGGGCCACCCTAGGCCGTGCCACCAGGTGGTGTGGCCGC
Source organism: Avena insularis (assembly GCA_023614405.1). NCBI lineage: Eukaryota > Viridiplantae > Streptophyta > Magnoliopsida > Poales > Poaceae > Avena > Avena insularis. Next base: position 8,831,330 of record CM042694.1, read on the forward strand.
CCTGGCCCACCTCTGGCTCTCCCCTCTGGCGTATATATTCCTCCCGAAACCCTAAGACTGGGGGAGCAACCACAGAAAGATTCTGCCACCTCTACGGGGCGGAAAACACCAAGAGAGAAAGATCTCTCCGGCAGACAGATTTCTGCCAGGGGAATTCCTTCCCGGAGAGGGGAGATCGTCTCCATCAACACCACCATCAAGCTGGACTTCATCTGGATCGTCATCATCATCATCACCACCATCATCACCATCAGCACCCTCATCACCATCTCCATATTGCTGTAACAATTGAGTTGAATCTTGCATTAGTTCTTAGGGGAAACTTTCCCGGTGTTGATTACTCTTTGTAGTTGATGCTATTGAGTGAACCGTTGAATTATTGTTTATGTTCAGATTGTTATACATCATTATTCCATCTCTGATCATGATCCATATAATGTCTTGTGAGTAGTTCGTTTTGTTCTTGAGGACATGGGAGAAGTCATGTTGTTAGTAGTGGAATTGTGTTGAGAAAGATTCAATAGTTTGATATTTAAGTTGTGGTGTACTTCTTCTAGTAGTGTCATGTGAAAGTCGACTACATGACATTTCACCTATATGGGCCTAGGGGAATGCATTGTGTATTTGGCTACTAATCGTAGGGGTTGCCAGAGTGACAGAAACCTGAACGCCCGTTAGGAAACCATTGCACAAGGGACATAAGGGTCTTAGAGTTTAAAGCTGTGGTTAGGTTTCTTCCTTAATTCTTTCTTGTACTTACGGATGTTTGCAAGGGGTATAATCACAAGTATGTATTAGTCCTAGGAAGGTCGGTACATTAGCACAGGTTCACCCACACAACACTTATCAAGCTAAAGAAGATTAATCAACTATATGAAGCGAAAGCACTTGATAATCTTCCCATGTGTCCTCGAGAACATTTGGTCATCTTAAGTAATACAACCGGCTTGTCCATTGCTGCATAAAGGATTGGGCCACTTGCTGCATTTATTCCTACTGTCTTTTATTTACTCGTACTTTATTTTACTTGCTTTATCAAAAACCCCTAAAAATCCGTTTGCTAAGTATTTGCAGAGAATTCCTGATCCATACCACTAGCCAGCACCTTCTGCTCCTCGTTGGGTTCGACACTCTTACTTACCGAAAATACTGCGATACACCCCCTATACTTGTGGGTCATTTGGGTCCCCTGCATAGCCTCGCCGCAAGACCTCATGGACGTCTACAGTCTACGCTACAAACCGCACTATCTGCTCACGATCAAATGCATCACATGCGGTCTACACTGACGTAAGGTATTGTAACACCCTCAAATCGGCCCTATGCAAGTTTTAGCACTTCCCGCCAAACCCGCATAGAAACGATTCAAGGACGCCCACCAGGCACTTGCGTGTGGGTGGAGAACGAAGTAATACCATTACACATTAGTCCATGATGGAACCCACAGAACATATATATACAACAACGACTCCATGAGTCAAGAATATAGAGATACTATACAAAGATCCAAATCACCTTAAAAACGATAGAGCGTCCGACTATAGACAAGATGCAAATGGGGCTAAGAGCCCTGAAGAATAACCAATGGCGTCCATAACCCTGCCCAGGCCAAGCCGGAAGGGTAACCCTGCTAACGACGTCGACCTCAACCTGCTAAAACAAAAGGGGTGCCGACAAAGGGCGAAGGGAAAAAGAGGAGCGTCGATCTTGAGGCGATGCAGCGAGGCTAGAATTCGGCGGCTCTCGCCTACATAGGTATGGTGGACTGAAGCGGCAGCGCAGCAGCACTAAACAACCTATAGAGACTCAGTAAAACTGGTGGCTATTAGAGAGGGAGAAGAAAGACCTATTCGGTTCCAACCTGATACTAACACCAAACATGCCCATCCTGGTATTTCCCCCTCGAGACCAAACGAGGAAGTCAGACCAAGGAACTCACATAGTAGGCAGTTTTGTTCATTCGATTTTAGTCGAAGCACTTACTAGTCACATATAGATAGCATGAGTCATCCTGAAGCATAAGTAGTGGGCAGTTTTAATCACCATTCTGTTATAGTTGGAACATTTACTAGTCAGATATAATTGTCCTGAGGAATCCCAAAACCTAGCAGCTGTTTGGCACTTCTATCACATTCCATTGGAGTTGCAATACTTACTAGGCATATATAACAAAACAACCCAGATCTAGCAGTTGTTGGCATTTTTAATATCCATTCCGTTATAGTTGAATCTGATTACTAGTCATATATTAAGTCAAGTTTATAGTACTACTTTAGTTATGCTTATCTATGATCGAGATACTGTGCTCCAAGTCGTCCATAACCGCGGACACGGCTTTCAGAAAGTTTTACCCTGCAGGGGTGCACAAATAGCAACACACACTTGATCAACCTCAGAAAAACCAACTCAAAATCCAACGAGGCATTCACGACAAAGCGATCACAGGATTCATAAAATATTTCAAGGGGCCACCCCACTAAGCTACCCGCAACAAAGTTGGCCGGCTCTAGAACGGACCTGTGGTTTTGCGGCGTAATTTGTAAATGATAGGAACCCGAAAGTGTGACTGGGCTTGTTGATACCGCGAAAATGTGGCGCGATCCAAAACAATACAGGTGCTCCACGCACAATCTTAAATAAAGCGGTAAAGCATGGCATAGGTACAGGATAGTAATAAAACCCCAAACTAGATTGTGGCCCCAAGAAATAGAAACGAATCAAGCTCTGACTCAGGGGGGGTCCATAAGGCCTCCCGGATGTGGATAGTGCGAAAATCAAGGAACATCTATCAAGTACTCGGGGTCCTACGGGACACAAGTGAGCGTGGAAGAACCAAATAACATCTATTGCCCACCGATGCCTCTGCATTAGTTATATCTAGCATTTTAATAGTTGTATTTAAAGACATGATCATCTCCACCAATAAACATCTGCCAGCACACCAACAACTGTGGTACTCAACAACACGAGATCGCACCTGAGCAAGCAACTACGATGCGCAAGGCCTGCTATCTACCAAACACAGGTAATAGGAGGTGTCCAAGGCAATATAGAGGCTGCACGGGATATAACTGGTGCCCGGAAACTAAAGCATCGGGACACGGATAGCAATAGATCAACAGGAGGAAATAAAGACTATAAATGCAAAATAGGTAGAAGAGGGTGAGATGCTCGCCTGGGAAACACTGCCGGAGATTCGTATTCGAAGAACTTGTCGATACTCGCATCCACTCATCGGTCTAATCCGCGAAGAAGCAAACACTAGCAGAAACACCGGATGCAATATTTAATACTATGGCAGAAAATCCGGCATGCTTATGATATGATGCATGGCATGGCACAGATGCGGTGCAACTAGGCAATATTAAGCGGAACCGGGTCCCGACAATTAATTAAACGGTTCAAGTTATTTAGAACCCCGACAATTTAAATGTTGTATTAACAGGGCGAAACATGGCATCGGTTCGCTACACCAATTTAAATGGAGTCCGGAAGAAGACAACAATATTCCGCATAAACACTCCATATTTAATTATGAGGTGAATCGTCAATTTAACCCAACCCACCAGATGACATGTCTGCAAGCATGATGATTTAATGATGCGACAGGTATATGTCATATTATAAAAAATAGAGGCTTAGGGTCACACATCTGGGTTCGGAAGATCTTGGGTTCCGAGGGGTTTGGGGTCAGGTCTCAGGGTCCGGATCTAGGGTTCGGTCTCGGCGGGATCGTTCTCGGACAACGGAAGGAGAGCTTAGCGTGCCGGGAAGAAGGACTTGGTTTGCATCAGGGGCGTATCGGATTCGCCCCGGTCGGTGTCGATCTTGTCATCGCGAAGATCTTGTCGGGTCCGCGCCTTCGAGTCGGTCTTGGCGTTCGGAAAGAACTTGGCATTCCGTGTCGGCGACCTTGGCATCCGGGGTGAAGTACTTGTCGTTCCTTATCGGAGATCTTGGAGTGTGGTGCCATATGGTCCGTGTGGAAGTCCTTGGTGTTCCCCCACGACGACCTTCGGGTTCGGCTCCGAGAAGAAGTGCTTGGTGTTAGGTGGCGCATGCGGCGAACATAGATCTTGTCGATGGCTCGAGATAGAAGATCTTGGCGGTCTCGACTTCACTCGTCGGTACCGGACTTTGAGGATCAATGCCCAAAATCTCGTCGAGGTTGATCTTGTCGATGTAGATCTTCTCTCCTAGCATCTGCATCGAGGTATAGCCCAACTAGTACTACTTGTCGTCGCGGAGGTCTCGGGTATTGTCAACGTGGGACTTGCTCGACAAACACAGGCCCACATGCCGAACAAAACAGAGGAGAACACCTACAGGACAACGCATCCGAGCCAAGGATGGCATGGGCTTGAGCGCGGTAGAGGACACGTCGAAGTCCGGAGATCCTGGTGATGGCTCAGACCTGCAGGGGAGGCGTGCGATGCAGCTCGGTGGTGCCGCAGTGCTTGCAAAGGCAGCAGCAGGAAGCGTGCTCGCGGGACAGGGACACGAGGCGATGCAGAGGAAGACGACGCACTACAGTGGGCCTGAGGTCGACGGTGAGGAGGCGGGGTGATGGCGCTTGCCGATGGTGCTGACGAGGTAGAGGACGGGGGATGATGTGGTGAGGGCGGCACCGGCGCGCATGGGCGGCGAGGAGGCACGTCCTGGCGGGGATTGACCGGGAGTGGCCTCGAGACGGGGCGGAGCTGGGTGAAAAGGCCATGGCGGAGGACACGCGCAGGAGGAGGCCAACCCCTAGAGCGGCAGCGAACTCTGCGAGATGGCCGAGGCGGAGGCCGGGCCGGGCGGCGCTGCTGGAGATCTGGGGCATGGAAGGCCGCGACGGGGCGGTGCCGAGCCGGAGATCGACCATGTCGGTGGCGAGGTTAGGCCGGCGGCAAGGTTCGAGAGAGGGAGCACCAGGGAGCGATGGCGACGGCGGGGAAGGGGCGGCGCGTCACGCGGGACGCGGGGCGGGGGTTGGCGACCTGAGCGGGAGGAGGCACGGCGAGCGAGCGGGGTTGGTGGGGAATCGCGGCGGACGCGTGGTTGGTGCGCGGGGATCGCGCCCAGGTGGGGTGGGGGAACGGGCAGGTGGTGGGCCAGGGGAATGCGCGCGCGAGTGGAGGGTGGAGGTTAGCGTGCACGGGCGATGTACCGCGGGGTAGGGCCAGGGTCGTGGCCGCGCGTGTGCAGGGGTGGAGCGGGAGCGTGTCGGTCGCTGGGGCTGGGAACGCGACGCGCGCGTGTGGATGGGAGCAGGAGGCGCAGGTGGCGGCGGCAGAAATGTGAGGGCGGGAAAAAAGTTGGTGGTCGGTGTGTGGCTCAGGGGAGAGGGAGTGGATGGGATTGAGTAGCTAGTGTTTGCTTAGGGTAGCTTAGGGATTTGGAGGTGGTCGGCCGAGCTTTCGGGCCTGGCGGGCTGCCTCCTAAAAACAATATCAAAATTTATTTAATTTTGAATAGACTTTTGCAATTAGTTTTTAGACAAATAAAAGACCCGGAAAAGCCCGGTGTTAAAATTTGAAAATAAGACGGGGATGTTTAGAAAACAAAACTAGGCTTTTCGAAAATAGTTTTAGACAAATCCATGCATGATGATGACGATGCTCAAATGCAATGTGACATGATGACATGAGCATGCGGTCATGATGATGCAATGCGCAAAAACACAACGATTTTCTAGTAGTGAGTTTAGCGGGATGCCACAATTCGACACCACTAACAATGGATCTCGCCCTCGAGATCCGCCTCGTGGTACCGGGAAGAAGGTCAGCAATCTGAATCTTCTCGCTTCGTGTAGATGCTCGCAACACCACTAACAAAGATTCTTGATCCATCTTGAAATCAGCGACACCACCAAGAAGGTGTTGTTGTCCGTGATCGTCGAGGGAACACTCCAGGAACAAAGGGCGAAGGCAGAGGTATCAACAAATAAAGCCACCTCTAGCTTCCATTGATGGCGTAAAATTGCTGGATCCACCGATTCAATGTACATAAGTGAATGATAAGAGTAGTCGGATGGTGATCAGTCCATCGCGCACCCAAACCATTACCCTGCACACAAGTCGGAGAATTATGCAACCAACTCTCGGAATTAGACTGAAGATCTCGACAAGCGAGGTTCAGGAACAAAAGAGTGATGCAGACTCTGCATCGGATCTGACGTAGATGAGGTCGTCGCGTCGAAAAACTCCGGAAGGCACAACAAGGAACAGAGAGGAGTCCTACAGATGAAGGATTTCTCGGATAGCATGACGACCAGATGTAGCAACACCGTTACCAAAGGAGGAAGCGATACCCTGAAGGTACGACGAAAACCCAACCACGAGAATTCCTGGACTCGAAGAAAGATAAGAGAACAGATCCAAAACACGCAGAGGTAAGAGGAGAACAGCAGAGGGGTAAGGAGTAAAAATCAGACCTAATCAGATCTATCCAACCGATTTTCAAAAATAGTTTTCACACTCTACTTCGGCCGTTAGCTAGGTTAACCTACAAGCTGGACTTGTGGGGTATCACAACTGCTGAGCTTTGATACCACTCTGTAACACCCACAAATCGGCCCTATGCCAGTTTTAGCACTTCCCGCCAAACCCGCATAGAAACGATTCAAGGACGCCCACCAGGCACTTGCGTGCGGGTGGAGAACAAAGTAATACCATTACACATTAGTCCACGATGGAACCCACAGAACATATATATACAACAAAGACTCCATGAGTCAAGAATACAGAGATACTATACAAAGATCCAAATCACCTTAAAAACGATAGAGCGTCCGACTACGGACAAGATGCAAATGGGGCTAAGAGCCCTGAAGAATAACCAACGGCGTCCATAACCCTGCCCAGGCCAAGCCGGAAGGGTAACCCTGCTAACGACGTCGACCTCAACCTGCTAAAACAAAAGGGGTGCCGACAAAGGGCGAAGGGAAAAAGAGGAGCGTCAGTACTGAGGCCAGTACAAGGCGAGGCTAGAATTCGGCGGCTCTCGCCTACATAGGTATGGTGGACTGAAGCGGCAGCGCAGCAGCACTAAAAACCTATAGAGACTCAGTAAAACTGGTGGCTATTAGAGAGGGAGAAGAAAGACCTATTCGGTTCCAACCTGATACTAACACCAAACATACCCATCCTGGTATTTCCCCCTCGATACCAAACGAGGAAGTCAGACCAAGGAACTCACATAGTTGGCAGTTTTATTCATTCGATTTTAGTCAAAGCACTTACTAGTCAGATATAGATGGCATGAGTCATCCTGAAGCATAAGTATTGGGCAGTTTTAATCACCATTCCGTTAAAGTTGGAACATTTACTAGTCAGATATAATTGTCCCGAGGAATCCCAAAACCCAGCAGTTGTTTGGCACTTTTATCACATTCCATTGGAGTTGCAATACTTACTAGGCATATATAACAAAACAACCCAGATCCAGCAGTTGTTGGCATTTTTAATATCCATTCCGTTATAGTTGAATCTGATTACTAGTCATATATTAAGTCAAGTTTATAGTACTACTTTAGTTATGCTTGTCTATGATCGAGATACTGTGCTCCAAGTCATCCATAACCGCGGACACGGCTTTCAGAAAGTTTTACCCTACAGGGGTGCACAAATAGCAACAGACACTCGATCAACCTCGGAAAAACCAACTCAAAACCCAACGAGGCATTCACGACAAAGGGATCACAGGATTCATAAAATATTTCAGGGGGCCACCCCACTAAGCTACCCGCAACGAAGTTGGTTGGCGGCTAACGGACCCAGGGTTTTGCGGCACGCTGTAAATGATTTGGGAACCCGAAGTGTGACTTGGCTTGTCGATACCATGAAACGTATGCGATCCAAAATAGACAGGTGCTCCACGCACAATCTTAAATAAAGCGGTAAAGCATGGCATAAGTACATGATAGTAATAAAACCCCAAACTAGTTTGTGGCCCCAAGAAATAGAAATGAATCAAGCTCTGGCTCAGGTGGGTCCATAAGGCCTCCCGGATGTGGATAGTGCGAAAATCAAGGAACAGGTATCAAGTACTCGGGGTCCTACGGGACACAAGTGAGCGTGGAAGAACCAAATAACATCTATTGCCCACCGATGCCTCTGCATTAGTTATATCTAGAATTTTAATAGTTGTATTTAAAGACATGATCATCTCCACCAATAAGCTTCTCCACCAATAAACATCTGCCAGCATACCAACAACTGTGGTACTCGACAACACGAGATCGCACCTGAGCAAGCAACTACGACGCGCAAGGCCCGCTATCTACCAAACACAGGTAATAGGAGGTGTCCAAGGCAATATAGAGGCTGCACGGGATATAACTGGTGCCTGGAAACTAAAGCATCGGGACACGGATAGCAATAGATCAACAGGAGGAAATAAAGACTATAAATGCAAAATAGGTAGAAGAGGGTGAGATGCTCGCCTGGGAAACACTGCCTGAGATTCGTATCTGAAGAACTTGTCGATACTCGCATCCACTCATCGGTCTAATCCGCGAAGAAGCAAACACTAGCAGAAACACCGGATGCAATATTTAATACTATGGCAGAAAATCCGGCATGCTTATGATATGATGCATGGCATGGCACAGACGCGGTGCAACTAGGCAATATTAAGCGGAACCGGGTCCCAACAATTAATTAAACGGTTCAAGTTATTTAGAACCCCAGCAATTTAAATGTTGTATTAACAGGGCGAAACATGGCATCGGTTCGCTACACCAATTTAAATGGAGTCCGGAAGAAGACAACAATATTCCGCATAAACACTCCATATTTAATTATGAGGTGAATCGGCAATTTAACCCAACCCACCAGATGACATGTCTGCAAGCATGATGATTTAATGATGCGACAGGTATATGTCATATTATAAAAAAATAGAGGCTTAGGGTCACACATCTAGGTTCGGAAGATCTTGGGTTCCGAGGGGTTCAGGGTCGGGTCTCAGGGTCCGGATCTGGGGTTCGGTCTCGGTGGGATCGTTCTCAGACAACGGAAGGAGAGCTTGGAGTGCCGGGAAGAAGGACTTGGTTTGCATCAGGGGCGTATCGGATTCGCCCCGGTCGGTGTCGATCTCGTCATCGCGAAGATCTTGTCGGGTCCGCGCCTTCGAGTCGGTCTTGGTGTTTGGAAAGAAGAACTTGGCATTCCGTGCCGGCGACCTTGGCGTCCGGGGTGAAGTACTTGTCGTTCCTTATCGGAGACCTTGGAGTGTGGCGCCATATGGTCCGTGTGGAAGTCCTTGGTGTTCCCCCACGACGACCTTCGGGTTCGGCTCCGAGAAGAAGTGCTTGGCGTTAGGTGGCGCATGCGGTGAACATAGATCTTGTCGATGGCTCGAGATAGAAGATCTTGGCGGTCTCGACTTCACTCGTCGGTACCGGACTTTGAGGATCAATGCCCAAAATCTCGTCGAGGTCGATCTTGTCGATGTAGATCTTCTCTCCTAGCATCTGCATCGAGTTATAGCCCAACTAGTACTACTTGTCGTCGCGGAGGTCTCGGGTATTGTCAATGTGGGACTTGCTCGACAAACATAGGCCCACATGCCGAACAAAACAGAGGAGAACACCTACAGGATGACGCATCCGAGCCAAGGATGGCGTGGGCTTGAGCGTGGTAGAGGACAGGTCGAAGTCCGGAGATCCTGGTGATGGCTCAGACCTGCAGGGGAGGCGTGCGATGCAGCTCGGTGGCGCCGCAGTGCTTGCAAAGGCAGCAGCAGGAAGCGTGCTCGCGGGACAGGGACGCGAGGCGATGCAGAGGAAGACGACGCACTTCAGCGGGCCCGAGGTCGACGGTGAGGAGGAGTGGCGACGGTGCTTGCCGATGGTGTTGACGAGGTAGAGGACGGGGGATGATGTGGTGAGGGCGGCGCCGGCGCGCATGGGCGGCGACGAGGCGCGTCCTGGCGGGGATCGACTGGGAGCGGCCTCGAGACGGGGCGGAGCTGGGTGAAAAGGCCACGGCGGCGGACACACGCAGGAGGAGGCTGACCCCTGGAGCGGCAGCGAACTCTGCGAGATGGCCGAGGCGGAGGCCGGGCCGGGCGGCGCTACTGGAGATCCGGGGTGTGGAGGGCCGCGATGGGGCGGTGCCGAGCCGGAGATCGACCATGTCGGTGGCGAGGTCAGGCCGGCGGCGCAGTTCGAGAGAGGGAGCACCAGGGAGCGATGGCGACGACGGGGAAGGGGTGGCGCGTCACGCGGGACGCGAGGCGGGGGTTGGCGACCTGAGCGGGAGGAGGCACGGCGAGCGAGCGGGGTTGATGGGGAATCGCGGCGGACGCGTGGTTGGTGCGCGGGGATCGCGCCCAGGTGGGGTGGGGGAACGGGCAGGTGGTGGGCCAGGGGGATGCACGCGCGAGTGGAGGGTGGAGGTTAGCGTGCACGGGCGGTGTACCGCGGGGTAGGGCCAGGGTCGTGGCAGCGTGCGAGGTGGGCGGGGCGTGTCGGTCATTGGGGCTGGAGTGCTGACGCGTGTGTGGATGGGATCAGGAGGCGCAGGTGGCGGCGGCAGAAACGAGAGGGCGGGAAAAAGTTGGTGGTCGGTGTGTGGCTCAGGGGAGAGGGAGTGGATGGGATTGAGTAGCTAGTGTTTGCTTAGGGTAGCTTAGGGTTTTGGAGGTGGCCGGCCGGGCTTTTGGGCCTGGCGGGCTACCTCCTAAAAACAATATCAAAATTTATTTAATTTTGAATAGACTTTTGCAATTAGTTTTTAGACAAATAAAAGACCCGAAAAAGCCCGGTGTTAAAATTTGAAAAGAAGACGGGGATATTTAGAAAACAAAACTAGGCTTTTCGAAAATAGTTTTAGACAAATCCATGCATGATGATGACGATGCTCAAATGCAATGTGACATGATGACATGCGCATGCGGTCATCATGATGCAATGCGCAAAAACACAGCGATTTTCTAGTTGTGATTTTAGCGGGATGCCACAGGTATGGGTTTATGTTGCCATGCCGGCTCTGGATGGATACTTTGTCCACAAGAAGCCACGACCGAGATGGGCTTACGACGCCACATAGACCATAGGCGGGACCCATTTTTGTGGAAACACATGTTCAAAGAAAGTCCACAACACCATGTTGAAACCAAATGGACCCTATGTTCGCGAGAATACGCGGTCGGCTACGGTCCACGCTGCCACGTAGGATCTGGTCGGGTCCCGAGTCCTTGAGAATCCACGGGCTGCATGGGCTCACGACACCACATCATCTCAAGACGGGCCCCGACACCCGGCGGGCGTGGAGGCGCGTCGTGCTGAAAATGCCTCTCACCACACGTGTTCCAGCCCGCGTATATTGACGATGGGCCCATGTCGCACTCGCATCCCACCTTCCAGCGACGCAGGGTATGACGGTGTGCGACACTCATTCGCGGTATGGAATCTTTCACCCTGGCCTGCTACAGGGCCCGCCTCACAGGATAGCAGGGCTCCGTTGCAATGTCTCCGCTAGTCCTCCTCGGTGTTCATCCCACGACCGAAAATAATCGGGACAATATGGATAGAGTTTGAGCTAAAACAATGTAGCTCTATTATTTACTCCTGATAATAGACCCATTTGATGTTTAGGTAATGGATTTCATGGGGCCATTTCCATCCTATAATGGTTTTACTGATATTCTTCTTGTTGTTGATTATGTTACTAAATGGGTTAAATCTATACCCACTTCTCATGCACATCACTAGTACAAACTCGTTACTTAGAGACTGTGCCTAGAGCCGGTTTACCCTAAAAATACAAATCACCGACTGTGTTCATCACCCTCAGGCGGTCGTAATTTTTTGACTGCCTTTAAATCTAATATCATACGGTTGTTAATCTGCACTGTCTCTAGTACGAGTTCCCCCTCAGCCAGTCCATAAAACAAACCATCTCTAAATGGAACCTGAGACGACATAAATTATTGGTCGTATCTCTATATCACTCAACCGCAGTCGGTCAGAAATATTAATCGCCTCTAAGTGTCTACTGAGGTGGACCATTATGCTACTCGTCTCGAAAACTGGCGTCGTGCACGTTTCCGAAGTAGCATGCACGTGTTTTTGAGGGAAAGCATGCGCATGTTGTTAATGTAGTTAGAAAGTGGAGATCGTGCTAGCCCCCTACCCACACGAGTCCACACCCACGTGTCCACTCGAGGACTACTAATGGTGCCGCGTATATAAACCCGCTCGACCTTCTTCTTCCACGAGCTCATGTCATTTTCCTCAATATGTCTAGTCACAAAATCACACTCTGCACCATCCGTGCATGACGAAGCTCCTTCACTTGCACCACTACCATCCCTAACTGCACCATGAAACGTATGTGTGGAGACGAGCCAGAGGTGAAGCCAGCTGGAGGCGCAACAGCAGATGGCTCGGTCGTCGCTGAGCAAGCGGGGTGGCTTCTACTGGCACACATTCCGCTTGTCACCGCGTCATCGAGGCTTTGGGATCCTTCTAGCCAGTCGTCGTTGGTGTCGAGCATTAGGTGGCCAACAACATCGTGGTGCCAGTGGCAGATCTGGATGAGGGGCATGCGGCAGGCAGAGGCAACCCGGTGCTCTACATCAACGACTCCATCCTCCACCAAGAAATCCTCGATGCAATCGCGGAGAAGGATGAGTTTGAGGAGGAGGTCTCTGATGAGGGGTCTGAGGTACTACTTTGCTAGGTTCTCTAGTTGCAGCCGCATATTTCACTGTTCATACGTAGGATTTTCTCAATCGTCTATAGATTCTTTTTATTTTGATGTAGAGAATATATATGGTTTGAACGGTCGATTGTTTTGGAGATTTGATTAGATCTGCTCATCTTCCATCTAGTAAATTTACATTTGCTTAACTTGTTTTTGTTCATACGGTTCTTCTTGTGCTATAAATTTAATCAATCTGTAACATTCAATTTTAGGGTTTGCTAGCTGGGTGTTGATTTTGATACACAACATGCATATAAAATTATATTTCTTTTCCTTACTGAGGCAATGCACAATAATATAAGTTGTGCAATTGGTACTTTGGTTCGCGACCTCCATCTCTAAAGATTTATGAGGCTCCAGATTTATTCTACACATATGAACTATGATCTTTGAACTGTTTCTCACTGAGGCTGATGAATGAAATTTGCCCCAAAAGAGTGAAGTGGTGACACATTTTTCGGTGTCGTTGTTTTAGGGATGGGTTGGTGAACCTGAGGCAGCAATGTACACAAACAATATAGGTTGTGTTGTTAGTACTTTGGTTCTCCAACTCCATCTCTGAAAAAATTATGAGGCCCTTGATTTATTCTCATATGGAACTATATATATGATCTTTGAATTTTTTCTGATCTTTGAATGATTCGTATGATACATATGCATATGCATGGTTTTGATCATAAGTTGTTTCTACATGTACCCAAAGATTGTTTTTTATTTATAATTACAATATTTAAGATTGTTTTTGTACCTAAATATGTATATCCCTGAATATTGTTTCGTAGGATTACATTTCAATTTGTTATTGTGGACAATGATTCCAATTTTCCCCAGAAGATAGGCAGACACATTGGTGTCAGATTTTTTAAGGATGAGTTAGTGAACTCGGGGCAATGTACAAGAATAATAGGTTGTGTAATTGGTTCTTGGTTCACTAATGCCATCCTTGAAGAAACTTATGAGGCCCCTAGATTTATTCTACATTCATAGAACTATGATATTTGAATTGTTATTTCATGCATTCATAGTGTATAAGAATTACATTTCAGTTTCTCACTAAGACCGATGATTGAAATTTGCCCGAAAAGAGTGAAGTGGTGACACATTTGTTGGTGTTGTTTTTTAGGGATGTGTTAGTGAACCCGAGGCAGCAATGTAAACAAACAATATAGGTTGTCCTGTTGGTACTTTGGTTTGCCAACTCCATATCTAAAAAAATGAGGTCCTTGATTTATTCTCATATGGAACTATATTTATGATCTTTGAATTGTTTCTGGTCTTTGAATGATTCGTATGATGCATATGTATATGCATGGTTTTGATCATAAGTTGTTTCTACATGTACCTAAAGATTGTTTGGTTTTTTGTTATTTATAATTACAATATTTAGGATTGTTTTTGTCCTAAATATGTATATCCCTGAATATTGTTTCACAGGATTATATTTCAATTTATTATTGTGGCCAATGATTCAAATTTTTCCCAAAAGAGAGGATGACACATTGGTGTCAGATTTTTTAGGGATGAGTTAGCGAACCCGGGGCAATGTACAAGAACAATAGGTTGTGCAATTGGTACTTGGTTCGCTTATGCCATCCCTGAAGAAACTTATGAGTCCGCAATCTTTGTTCTACATATACTCTGATCCAATTAATTGTTATTTTGTTGAGATGAATATGAACTGATCAAACTATATATTGCTGTGATGCATTCCCTTTGATATCAATTTAATATTGTCTTACATATGTTTTCAATTCTTGAGTTGTAATACAATTTAATCATATGTATGAGTTCTAAGTTATGTTCTTAAAAATCAACAGGAAGATTTTGATACTTGGACTCTAGCAAGTACTCCAGGGACAATAAGAGACACTACGTGCTGAGGCGGTTACGGTGTGGGAGAATCCCTTTCTATCATAGGGGGGACTGTGTTGCCCATTCTATGGAAAATCCATCGACACGGACATCGATAGCATGATCCAACACGCAGTGGACGTTGGCAAAAGCTAAGGCCGAAGGCATTAGCCAAAGACCCTGTCACGGCACGCAGCCTTCAGCAAATTCCTACTACAAGGAATGTGTTAACTGGTGACCCCTAATATTGGTCACTGAAAGGTCATAGTAATCCATTTATGACCTTTCTATGACCAAGAGTAGGTCACATACCAAGGGTCACTATAGACAACTCACGACCTTTTTTTTGAATTGGTCATGGACCACTATGACCAAAATAGATGGTCATAGAGCCCATGACCAAAATTTTGGTCATGGGTAATCTACCATGTCCACGTCAGATCGTCCTACGGGGCAAGCCTACGTGGCAAGAACGTAGCCCAGTCCATGATGGTCTTCTTATTGGGCCAGTCCCAATAACTTGGGACATATGCTTGGGCCGTTGCCTATTTTGTTTTTTTAGCTGAGATGGGACCCACTTGTCAGGAAGATCACTAGGACCCACTTGTCAGGTCAATTCGTTGGTCCCACTAGTTAGGTCAAGTCAATATCGGGCCTACTTGTCAGGTCAACGAGCTGGCCCACTAGTAATTTATTTTTCTTTCATTTTAAATGCATCCCATAACCCAGTCATACAACTCTCATCAGGTGAAATAAAAAATAATTTGTTTCATACAACAAATCTTATAAACACACTATAGATTATACAATAGCCAAAGACAATAGATTACAATGATTAATAATAATATCAGGTGTTCAAATATTAGGTGTTCAACAACAAAAATATATCTACAGGACGTGAGCTATTCCACATAAGCTACAGGTCACTGTAGGTCAAACTCCGAAGTGCAATTCTCCCAACTGTGACGACTCTCGTAGTAAGAAATACTGAAGTACTATAACGAACGTTTGTGTTCATACAAGGGAGCACGAAATGGCCTCTCTCGACTGACAAATCGAAGCTGGCCAGATTCTTTCTTTCCTCCAAGCCCTCCTCCTATAAAAAGAAAATTTAAAGTAGTACGAAGATCAGCTCAAATACACTGTCTGAGTTTGACATTATACTTCAGCAAGGAACATACCTAGCCTCCTTGGAATCCATCCAGGCATAAGCCGTTGCCTATAGTAGTCTACAATGACTTCACTACCATCGATAATGGAATGGTGTGCATCCTTCAGGAAAAAAGGCATTATGAAATAGTTTCCTCTGAGAACATAAGTATACCTAGAATGCAGAAGGAAACAAACAACCAAAAGAACTTAAAACACAGCTCATACCTCATAAGCACAACACATCTCTTTGTCTGTTTCATAATCAACAAACACATAACCACGAGAAGCACCGGTAACTGAAAATGAAGTAGCCAGATAAGTAAAAAATGACTGCAAAAGCCAAACAATGAAACGTGCAAAAATTGTAATTTGTTGTTCACTGACAAGGACCAACTAAAAAGATGCTACAACAGTAGTAGTTTATTTTAAAGTTGGAGAGTGGTGCTGATTACAAGATTAAACACCCCATTGAAGCTTACCCACAAGGAACACCCCGTTCCACTGTGCTGTCAAAGTATCGACACAACACAATAAAACTAACTAGTTTGCATCGAGATGAGCTGTACTAAGGATACAACACAAACCCAGCACAGAGACACAAGCGACAGAAGCGCACCTTCCGGAGCGTCTTGTCGTCGGTGAGGCGGGAGAGGTGCCCAACGAACACCGTGCAGTAGGGGTCGCCGGTGGCCTTGGGGTCCCTGAACAGGTCATCTACAGAAGAAGAAAGGGCTCTGCAAGCAAATTCAGCATCAATATTACCTCGAGGAAAAATCTTCACTAAGCATATCATATTTTCCCATTTATTAGAATATAATATGGTCACAAACTTGAGTACACTAGACAAACAGCATAGCATCTCATTTGTAACCAAAGTCATAAGTATGGATGGATTTTAGATAAACTAAGGCCTAGTACTCCAAGGAACATTAGAGGGAACATAATCTGATTACAGGCAATTAGGCAAATACATTGCCAGAACATATGGAGCATCAGAATGGATATTTCGATTTAAACATGAAACGCCATTAAAGCTCTATTGTACAAAAAATCTGTCACAACATCAGTGCAACTTTGCTGTTTAAGGGATAAAGCATGAGCGAATCCACATGAGAAATACTACAGTACAGGAGCAATACCATGAGAAACTCTATTTCAGTAAACATTTAATCGAAGTTAACATGCAAATTTCAAAAATTATCCAACAACAACTATGAGGGTCCAAAGAGGATGGTGGAGCAGTTTCGTACTAATCCTAATAGGACAATAGATGCATAACATTTTCACTGAGAAGCTTGGTTGGAGCATGTTAGAGGAAAATAGGGAGTAATTGTAAGACAGTATGTCTAACGATTAGATCAGAATTTCAAACTCGCAGTACCACCACCAAATCTTCAAGGAATTGCCATGACTACTCTGCAAGCAAAAGAAGCAAAGTTACCAGCTACTCCATTTATTCCAATACTACACCATGTTCTAGTACTAATAAAGATGTTCAGCTAATGTTTTGCTTAGATGGCATATGACTCCAAAACAACCTTGAAATAAACATGTATGTACAAGTATAAATAAACAATTATCTTAACATGTGACCTACAGGAACTCAGACCATGCACACTCAAAACACTGAAACTTGAAATAAAGATGAACACAAGTATAAATACGCCTCCTAGATCTAGTTAGAAGCTAAAGAACCAACTGAAATCATTTATAATATCAAGTGTTATAGCATATTTGTTGAGTGTTTCCTTTTCAGTAGGACATCAAGAGTTGTTTTACTAAAGAAGCTACTGTAATACAATGATGTGAACAAGTTCTAGGGCAGATACTATACATATTTCCAAGTCACTTAGGAATTATTTCAATTAACCACTAAGTCTCCAGATGATCCTGAACTAAACAAGCCGTTCAACATTGTGAAATCCACATGACAACAACGATAGCACCAACCAGCGAACAGGGAAGAACTAATCAATTCCATGTAGGGACGAACCCTAACCCTTCCCAGGAAAACGAACCTTACTGTTGAACATGTTGATGTGGACGTCGCTGATCTTCTGCTCGAGAGATGGACGTGGTTGATGCGGAGGTGGTACAATGCCTGGAACGCGGCGGCGAGGCACTCATCGCATAGGCACTTGGTGATCTAACCTCACCCATGGAGGCGGACCTCACCACCTCGACCTAGCTCCCTCCAGCGCATCTTTATCTCCACAAGCAGCAACAGCTTCTCCAGTCACCCCGCACCTCCACCTCGGGAGAGCAAGCAAGTCTGGGTGTGACGGGATCTAGCGACAGGGAGGACGGGTGTGGCTGCATCCGGCGGCAAGGGACGTCGGGGAAGGTTGCATCCGGCGGAAGGCGCTGTCTTAGGATTGAGATCGAGACCAGGAGAAGCGGGGTCAAGGGTGTTGAGTGTTGATGTGGTGTTGAGGGAGGAGGATTCGTGGGTAGCACAGCTGCGGATTCGTGGGTAGCGGCGCTGCGGCATTGGATCCTGGTCAGGTGGAGAGATGAACACAGGGGTGGCGGAGGGGGCGGGAGGTGGAGAGGGGCGGCTGCAGTTGGGGTCTCATGATAAGGCGATTAGGGTTTGATGGCAGTTTTGTTGGTGGCATGGTGAGGTGGGTGGAGGATTTTACCCAAATACCCCTGATCATTTTTGTGGTGAGAGTAGGAATCATAGGGCATTTCAGACTTTCGGTGGGGGCGGGGGAGGGGGCTGTGGATATTTTGGGTGTCGGATGGAGGCAATATGGACGGCTGAGATCTATTTCAGTGGGGTGATCCGTGGGTAGTGTTGTTCTCTTTTTTGATTGGCTGACTCTATTTTCTATTTCTCGAGTGGCAAAACTGGGTTTTTTGTGAACCAACCAATAAAATATTTTGAAACATTGTTCCACCCCATTTTCCAAAAATAGTAGACCACCTTACATGAATAATATCCCAACTGAAGATTTTAAAACCTTTTCGTCCACCCCTGATGAAAATGACAAATGTCTGCTGAATCGGTAGGAAGTGGGTCCGGTTTGAACTACAGGTTCATGATCTAATGCTCATGATTTTTTGCAAAAATCATTTTTAGACTCACATTATGATGTTTCTTCAGAGATCTAGTGAAAGTTTTAGCGAGGCTCATCCCCTATCTTCATGTCCGTTGTTTTAACCGTAGTTTGAAACGGGACAATTTTGAAACGGGCATAAGGAATTAAAAAAAGGTTCGAAGAAGGTAAATCCTTCGTGTGGTGTCATATTATATGACATAGTTGCGAGGAAAAATACCAAAATTGGTATATTGATTGCATATCGAAAAAACCTTCACAGAAATGACATATCTTGTGCGAGGTTTCATGGCTTTCGGGTCAAACGACCAATGTTATGTTCAGAATCTCCGTATAGTTTGTGATAATGTGCCCAAATTATGCATGCATGTGCATCTTGGGATGGTAAACAATGTTGCAGGAGCAAGTTTTCCTTTACGTCGCACGAAAAATCCATTTTCCATTTTCTGAGTGCCAAAATCGAAGCGTTTTGTGAAGCAACACCAAATGTTCAATTCAAAAATGGTACCAACCCATTTTCCAAAAATACTAGACCACCTTACATGAACAATGTCCCAACCGGATATTTTAAAACCTTTCCGTCCACCCCTGATGAAAATGACAAATGTCTGCCGAATCAGTAGGAAGTGGGTCCGGTTTGAACTACAGGTTCATGATCTAATGCTCATGATTTATTGCAAAAATTATTTTTAGACTCACAATATGATGTTTCTACACAGATCCAATGCAATTTTAGCTAGTCTCAACCCCTAGCTAAGAACCGTCATGCCTGCCGTTTTAACCATAGTTTGGAATATTCACTTTATTTTGTGAAACAAGTACCAAGATTATGATGCAAAATGACACTACTATAATATTTACTCAAACTAGCCCACATTTGATTGATAATTCCTATATTTATAAATTTCAAAGCATTATACCTATTTTTTCTAATTTAAATGGTCTCGTGTCAATTATACAAAAACTAGGTCATTCACTTGAGATGTTGTAAATTAAGAAATTCGCGAACACGAGATTTATGCATATTTTTGAGATGACCCAAATTGGTGTTTGGATTATCTTGATCCAAGGTTATATGCAAAAATGATGATAAAATTATATTTATAGACTTTTAAAAAAACTTGCACTTCCTCTATTCTTATGGACTCAAACTTCATACAAAGGCCATAATCCCTGACTAAATCGGCCTTACTTTTCTCTATGGGCTATCGGCCCAATCGAAAAATTGAAATAATGGAAAAAATGGTAACGTCTAGCCTTGGGCCTAGGTCCAACAAACTAATTCATCTTTAAAGGACATGCACGCTCCGGTTGGGATACACAGCTCAAGGCGGAGTTGTGGTAGTTGGATAGGTCGCGGGTTCGATCCCAAGGAAAGTGTTTTGCCTATTAATTCCCCCGGTGGCTTCCGACTGCCGATTTATCTCTCTTTAAAAGAAATGGATGTGTAGAATGATCACAAATGAATTTAAGGTTTATTGGTTAACAGGCGGCTCAACACTGGGGTGAGGGCGCGTTTTCCAATCTTCATACACGTCTGTCTTTTTCTAATTCTTATCTGATTTCTATGACAATTGTGTCCCACTTATTAGCAGAAAAATTGACACATAGATGCCGACACATAATAAAAAAAATACATGGACACGACACCCGCGGTGGCTTCCAACTGCCGATTTATCTCTCTTTAAAAGAAATGGATGTGTAGAATGATCACAAATGAATTTAAGGTTTATTGGTTAACAGGCGGCTCAACACTGGGTGAGGGCGCGTTTTCCAATCTTCATACACGCCTGTCTTTTTTTAATTCTTATCTGATTACTATGACAATTGTGTCCCACTTATTAGCAGAAAAATTGACACATGGATGCCGACACATAATAAAAAAGACACATGGACACGACACGTAGGCAAAACTGCTTAGGTGGATATCTAGTCATATCAACGCATCACGAATTAGTTACCATGACCTTTTAAATTGGTCGTAGTCTATCAAAAGTAGAGTATTAAATTGAATCAGCCAAACTATGACCATTTAGTGTAAGAGAACTATGACCTTTTGGCTAAAATGGTCATAGTGATTTGGAATTTTTTAGGGTTTGGACCCTCCCAAATGGTCTACAACTATTTGGTTTGAAATGGTCATAGTTCTATGACCAAAAATCCATGGTCATTAAGAAAAGGTCACTAGTCAACATATTTCTTGTAGTGTCCTCTGGGAATATGTCAGGACTGACATGTTTCCCCTCGAGTAGGTTGTCCCAGCCTCCTGCTGTTACCCCTGCTAGGCGACTCCGTATCCCGTCCTCCTCCTGCTGCCCTGCTTTTATTTTGTTTAAGTTAATTATTACCTTGTTCATTGTAATACAATATATATATCCACGGTGTCTCTGGTGAACTTCGTCCATATATATTAATCTACTCCTTTATATGGAGTTCCTTAAAATTTCTAGTGTTCTGTGATATTACTAATCATGGTCATGCACACTACCACATATTTCTAGTGCTCGATTATATTATAATTATCAAGGAATACATCAACAAGATTTTAAATTGGTGTAAAATTCGTATTGAAGTAACTAAATGATCTGACATCGGCATTAAACATTTGAATTAGTCAAATTCAAAACAGTTACACCTTATTGCTCTTCAACATGGTATGAACCTCATTTACTCTTAGGACTCAATTTCACTCTAGCGAGCATGTGTAAACACCTTCCTTTGCCTTTAAATTATGAGCTATTCTCAAAATTTAGTATTAACAAAATCCAGAGTTCTGAATATATCCGGATGTCCGAATATTCACTCAACGAGATTTCTTTCAAAGAATACATGAAAAAGGTTATATTGTTGAAAATTTCATAATTAAGTAACCAAATGTTCTCACTTCAGGATTAAATATTTGAATTAGTCAAATTCAAAACACTTGCACCTTATTTCTCTGCAGCAAAGCGCATGACCACTAGTCGTCATGCCTTTTAGGGTAACGATCCAGGGTTTGTACTACGCCAATTATTTTCTTCAAATTATGAACCTCATTTAGACTTAGGGGACTCAATTTAACTCCACAAAGCATATGTACACACCTTTGTTTGCCTTTAAATTATGAATAATTCTCAAATTTTAGGATAATCAAACGTCGGAGTTCCGAATATATTCGGAGTTCTGAATATTAGCTCTTTTCAAATTACTAGTCATCAAGTACTTGGCGGCAAAATGTGAAATATTCAGAGAACGGACGTTCTTAGAGACTTTTTACACTTGCAGCCGTCTGAGGTAAGTACTTGACAACAAATATCTGAAAATATTTGGACAAATATTTCAGATTTGTGCCACTTTTGTTCTTCCCCTCCCACCCAGACCATTGTCCACCACCGCCACCCTCCACCACCACTGCCTCCGGTCCCCTGCCTCTCCCCCACCATCGCCTCCGGTCCCCTACGATGCGGATGCTCTCCCTCGCCTCCGAGGAGCCCTTCATCATCCAGGTAGGTATGTATGAAAACAAACCCCCAAAACCCTAAATCAACAGCTTCGATTCAGGAATTTTGCCATGGAATTTTCCATTATGATTCTCGAATTTAAGGTTCAAGGTTACCAAGATGCAAAGACCTGACGGCGCCATCGGGAGAGCCTTCCCTGCCGGCCTACATCTGTCCCAACTCTTTTCCCTTTGTATAAATCTCAAAATCTGCAATTGTCACTTCCAACAATAGATATTTAATTGTCACTTCCAGCAATGGAGATTCAGTTGTCACTTCATTGGTCTATTCTAATTGTCACTTCATTAGTCTACTTGCATCTTGATTATATTAAGATGCTCTATGTCTAGATCTATTTAACAGATGGGAACCTATAGTGACGATGCAATCACACTCTCTAGCGATGACAGTTTTCGCATAAACTTTGGTGGTTTTGAATTCCAGTCAACATATGAAGAGTCCACTGAGAGGATTCAGTTTATAGGTATGAAAAGAACATCAAAATTGCAGTCATCTATTTTGTATGCGTCTAGACGGTAGACATCAATATTCCACCACATTGAAATATTTACGTGTTGTTGCATCAGGGCCTAACACAAGGGGGACACTGATTTTGATAAGCAAAGCCTATTTGGAAACAACATGTATCTGAAATAAGTTCATATAGACTTCCTTTTAGACTAGTGTGACCCGAATC
Source organism: Avena insularis (assembly GCA_023614405.1). Taxonomy (NCBI): domain Eukaryota; kingdom Viridiplantae; phylum Streptophyta; class Magnoliopsida; order Poales; family Poaceae; genus Avena; species Avena insularis. Next base: position 8,854,269 of record CM042694.1, read on the forward strand.
TGCACCAAAAATCAAGTACTATGTCTATAGGTTGCCCTATTCATCTGTCAGGAAAAAGAAGTGCAAGCTAGTAAGATGATATATTCTTGATCATGTTATCAACAAGCTATCCGGTGATATTTAAATACTTCCAGTAATCACAAGCATGCTAATTCTTCAATTCTATGTACTTGACCAGACATTTGGAGCTGAGTTCACAAGAAAATACCTAAAGAATCGCCTTAATGAACCTATTGATGTCCATGTTTGGCAAATGAAGAGGAAAAAGCCAAAGATGGTTAGGATGAAGATGGAAGCTGGGTCAAATGCAATCTCAACGACTAGATGGGAGAAGGTTGTGAGAAGCTTCAACCTAAAGCAGGATACCATTGTACTTTTTTGCTTTGATGAAAAAGATAATGGAGAGGTACATTTTCTGCTTCAACAACTTCCACCGGGCAACTGATTATAAATGCAATCCTAGTTTCCTAGAGAGTACTAATTATGCTAGCTGATTGATTTATGGACAACACTTTGTATGTACTACCATAACGTGTAATGGCTAAATTTGTATGGATTTCCCCAACTATCTGGCTAATGTTATAGTGATCGAGCTGCTATAAATTCTTTAGTCAATGTGTCTACCTGTCTATTGAATCATGATTATGTGTCATGTCAGCTATGGTCAAGTTTGAATTAGAATGCTATTATTTAAAATAGTTTACACATACTGGAGATGGTCACTTTAAAAGCCGCTTCAAGGCACACTAGTTCTAGAGACGGTCTTACTCAGGTCGCCTGATTATTAGAGACGGTCCCTAGTATAGGCCATCTGTGGTTGAGGAGTTCTTGCAAGCGGTTAGAAATATGGGCCGTCTCCATCTCGTACATGTTAGTGTTTTCCTTTTTGCACCGTCTGAGGTCTCGTATCTTAGAGCCGAAAAGACAAACTGGCTCAGGTGGTGTTCTCTTAGAAGCTATGCGCTTTAGCCGGAACGAGAAATCGGCTGATGCCCATGGGAAATTGATGTCTCTAAGTAACGCATTTGTACTAGTGGATGCAGCCACTTTCATCAAGATGATTAAGGACATTATTTTTCTCTAGTTTGGAGTTCCTATATTTCTAATTACTGATGGTGGAACTCATTTTATGAAAGGTACTATTAGGAAAATCCTTCATAAGTATGGGTTCGAGCATCATATAACTTCACCCTACCAGCCGCAAACCAGTGGGCTAGTTGATCTTTTCGAACTGGGAGATTAAAGTCATACTTCAGAAGATAGTTCAAAGTCAAGAAACGATTGGGCTATGAAGTTGAATGATACCTTATGGGCGTATCGCACTACCTAGAAAAAATCATATGGGGATGACGCCCTATAAAATGGTCTACGGTAAATCTTGTCATCTTCCTTTAGAATTAGAACATAAATTCTATTGGGCTATTAAAACTCTAAACTATGATCTTAAGACTGCAGGAGAAAAACGCTTCTTAGACATTCATGCCTTAGATGAACTTAGAAATGGATCTTATGAAAATTCTAAAATATTGAAAGAGCAAGTGAAAACATGGCATGATACAAAGATAGAAAATAAGGAATTTAAATATGGAGATAGAGTTTTTCTCTACAATTCTTGGCTAAAGATCTTTGCGGGAAAGTTGAGATCCAAGCGGGAAGGACCATATGAAGTGGATGAAGCATATCCCTCAGGAGCGGTGAAATTGGAAGGCAATACTCCTTCTTTGTCTTGGATTGTTAACGGGTAGTGCCTAAAGCACTATAGGTTTGGAGAGGTAAACATGTTGTTAGTAAGCCCATTTAATAACAGCCAAGGAGCTCATCAAGCAAATGTATAGTGAATGAAACATTTGATGATCCTTTTCATCTCGTTTTTGCCTTTTTGAGACTCTTTCTATCTTTGCCAATATTTTCTGCTTCTCCCTCTTGCTTTCCTGATCAAACTAGGCTATTTTTCGACACAATACAGGTGGACTTGAAGGAAATATGCCCTGAGAGGCAATAATAAAGTTGTTATTATGTATTCCTTATATATGATAGATGTTTATTTTGCATGCTAGAATTGTATTGATCGGAAACATCAATACATGTGTGTTTAATAAACAAAAATGGTTCCTAGTTATGCCTCTCTTATAGACTAGCTTGTTGATTAACAAGATGATCAAGGTTTCCTGATCATGGACATTGGATGTTGTTAATAACAAGGTCACACCATTGGTAGAATGATGTGATGAACATTCATCCCAAGTATAGCATTATGATCAAGTCATTATGTTTATATTGCTATAACATCGTACGAAGTAATCTTTATCCTTAGACCATGATATCATGTTAATTGCTAACACCTGAAGAGTATCTTGATAACATCAAACGTCACACCGTAACAGGGTGACTATAAAGATGGGTTCAGTACTACGAAGGTGTTATGTTGAGGCTCATGGATCGAGAGTGGAATTTGTCAATCCCGATGACGGATAGATATACTCTGGGCCCTCTCGGTGATATCACTTTGAGATAGCTTGCAAGCAAGTGATGTGATCACTAGAATATTATATCACAGGAACGAGAAAAGAGTGCATGTCGGTAACGAGATCAAACTAGGTATTTGGATACCGATGATCGAATCTTGGACATGTATTATATCAAGAGACAAAGGGATTTAGTTACAAGTGTTAAAGGTTCTCACGATCACAGAAGTCATCGTTGAATATGCAGGAGTCAGTATGGATCTCCAGGTCCCGGTTCTGACTATTGATCTGAGAGGAGTCTCAATCATGTCTGCATTATTCGCGAACCGTAGGGTGACACACTTAAGAGTTACCGAACACCATTTTGGAGCACATATGTTTCAGACGAAAGAATTGCAAAGCACAGGAATTGTTTCGATAGAAACCGGAAATTGTTTCGGGTGAAATTGCAGAAAGTGGTTATGCATGTGATATTGAAATATTGCAAGGGGCTATATGTGAATGTTTGTTAATTAAAGTAATTAACAAAATTCTGAATAAATTTAATAAAAGAGTTCTATTAAATGAGAGAGCATTAAACTTGGAGAATTTTAATGCATTTAAAGTAGGGACTTTAAAGGGGAATGTGAAGAGGCATTTTAATGTGGAGGGGTTACCACCACATGAATAGGGGAGGTAAGGGGTCACCCTCCCATGCGCCGGCCATGGAGAGAGGGGGTACCCCCCCTGCTCCGATAAAAGGCCACCCTCTTCCTCCTTCTTCCTCACACCTCCTTGTGAAGGATCTCTCTCCCCCTCTAGAATTATTCCCCCATGGTCTCGGATTAGCGAGATACATGTTCCCCATGGCATTTCGTCTGGAAGGAGTTGTTGCTTCCGCTGGATCGCTGGAGCGAGGAGGTGGAGGTTGTCCGGTGGCTTGAACGTGTGTGCGAGTACGGATGCGGTGCTGAGTTGCGGCGCTCGGACTTCCTCACGATCTTGAGATCGGCAAGTGTACGACTACATCAACCACGAGTTCCTACTCGTTGACAAAACTCGTTGTCTTCGAGGGTAAGTTCTCGATGGATGTATGTCCACCCGTTGCTCTGTACCTAGTAGATAGATCTTGGCGTGTAGTTCTCATCGTAGGAAATTTTTCTGTTTTCTATGCTGCGGACCCAACAGTGGTATCAGAGCCTGATCTATGCGTAGGTGCTTTGCACGGGTAGTACACATATGTTTATATGTGGGCGATGATGATCATGTTATTGCATCTTCTATGTATTTTAGATATTAGTGGCATAGTGGGATGAAGCGGCCTGGACCAACCTTACATGTCATCGTACATGAGACCGGTTCCACGACTAACATGCAACTTGTTTTGCATAAGTGGCTGGTGGGTGTCTGTCTCTCCTACTATAGTCAATATCTGATTTACAACGAGTTGCTAATAACTTAGTTATCCTCGTTGTGGTTCATGTTTGTAGGTGAGAACGGTTCTATCTCCGAAATCCCTAAGCCACGTAAAACTTGCAATTGATAAATTAGAGGCGTCTAGTTTAGATCGTTGCTGGGCTAGTATATTGATATGGTATTGTTGTAAGTAGATGTATGATAGATACTCTTACAACACACTCAACGTGTAAGTTCCATAGACCTTGGCCTTACACACAAAGGAATGATAGAGATCATACCATGATGCAAGTGATAGAGATCAAATGCATGGACCATATCATCTCACTTTACACATTAGATGTTAGCATCTTATCGCTAGTTTGGCGCTTCAGTAGCATTGTAAGATGATCCTCATTTAGATATCAAGATAAAATGTGTTCTTCCTTGAGTATGCACTGCTTCGTGGATCGTGTTTCGAGACATCACGTGATGATCGGGTGTACTCGAATCTACGCTTTCATAGGAACGGGTGTAAGACAGTTTTACACACGCGAATACTAAGGTTCTTACTTGGCGAGCCTAGCATGTACAGACATGGCCTCGGAACACGGATCGAAAGGTTAAGCATGAGTCATATAGTTGATATGATGCCCATATAGATGCTCGCCTTTGAAGCTACATCAACTCACGTGATGATCGGACTTGGTGTAGTGGATTTGGTTCATGTAATCACCAAAAGGACACGAGGGATGTCATTTTTGAGTGGGAGTTCATTAGTAATTTGGATTAGTTGAACTCAATCTATCATAAACTTAGTCTAAATAAACTTTATAAATTCTGTTGTAGATGGCACCACCTACTTTTAATTTCAATGTGTTCATGGAGAAAGAGAAACTTGCTGTGAATGGTAGCAACTTCACCAACTGGGCTATGAATTTGAGAATTCTCCTCACTGCTGCACAAAAGCAATATGTGCTAGATGTGCCTCTAGGCCCCCACCAGCCCTCGATGCCTGACGAGGAAAAGAATGTCTATGTGACTCGTCAGGAGGACCACAACTTAGTTCATTGCGGCATACTGTATGGGATAGAGCCAGAACTTCGAAAGCGTTTCGAAAATGGCAATGCCTTTGATACCATGGGAGAATTGAAAATGATTTTCGATACCCATGCTGCCGTAGAGAGTTATAATGCTACTGAAAAGTTCTTTAGCTGCATGATGGAGGAGAACAACTCCGTTAGTGAGCATGTACTCAAAATGTCTGGGTACGCCGATAAGCTTGTGTCCTTGGGAATAACGATTCCCGTTGACTTGGGCATACATCGTGTTCTCCAATCTCTGCCACCTAGCTACAAGGCTTCTTGATGAACTATAATATGGAGGGCATGAAGAAGACTCTTCCCGAGCTTGTGTCAATGCTTAAGACTGCAGAAGTGGAGATTAGGAAAGAACATCAAGTGTTGATGATCAATAGGACCACCGGTTTCAAGAAGGACAAGAAAGGCAAGCAAAAGGGAAAGAAGGGTGGCAAATCTGTTGCCGCGCCTGAAAAGAAACCCCGAGCTGGCCCTAAGTCCGATACCGAGTGCTACTATTGCATGGGGACTGGCCATTGGAAGCATAACTGCCCCAAGTATTTGGCGGACAAGAAGTCCGGCAAGGCAAACAAAGGTATATGTGATATACATGTTATTGATATGTACTTGACTAGTACTCGCAGTAGCACCTAGGTATTTGATACGGGATCGGTTGCTAATATATGTAACTCGGTTCAAGGGCTAGGAACAAGCAACAACTAGCAAGGGATGAGGTCAGGATGCGGGTCGGCAATGGATCAAAAGTTGATGTGATCGCCATCGGGACGCTACCTCTCCATATGCCATCGGGATTAGTTATAAAGCTAAATAATTGTTATTTGGTGCCTGCACTGAGCATGAACATTGTATCCGGATCGTGTTTGATGCAAAGTGGTCATTCCTTTAAATCTGAAAACAATGGTTGTTCGATTTATAAGAATGATATCTTCTATGGTCATGCACCTATGTTGAATGGTTTATTTCTGATGGATCTCGATAGTAATATTACGCATATTCATAATGTTAATGCTAAAAAGATTAAACTTGATAATGATATATCTGCATATATGTGGCACTGCCGTCTAGGTCATATTGGTGTTAAACACATGAAGAAACTCCATTCTGATGGACTTTTGGAATCACTTGATTTTGAATCATTTGATACATGTGAGCCATGCCTTATGGGCAAGATGACTAGAACGCCGTTTTCCGGTTCAATGGAATGGGCGACAGATTTATTGGAAATCATACATACTGATGTGTGTGGACCAATGAGTGTGTCGGCGCAAGGTGGATATCGTTATTTTGTTACTTTCACAGATGATTTGAGTAGATACGGGTATATCTATTTGAGGAAACATAAGTCTGAAACTTTTCAAAAGTTCAAGGAATTTTAGAATGAAGTGGAAAATCATCGTAATAAAAGGATCAAATTTCTATGGTCTAACCGTGGAGGAGAGTATCTAAGTTACGAGTTTAGCACACACATAAAAGAGTGTGGAATAGTTTCACAACTCACGCCTGCCGGAACACCACAACTTAATGGTGTGTCGGAACGTCGTAATTGTACCTTATTGGATATGGTTTGATCTATGATGTCTCTGACTGACTTGCCACTGTCATTTTGGGGTTATGCACTAGAAACAACTGCATTCACTTTAAATCGGGCACCATCTAAATCCGTTGAAACGACACTGTATGAATTATGGTTTGGAAACAAACCTAAGTTGTCATTTCTTAAAGTTTGGGGATGCGATGTTTATGTGAAGAAACTTCAGCCGGATAAACTCGAACCCAAAGCGGAAAAATTTGTCTACATAGGATACCCTAAGGAAACGATTGGGTATACCTTCTATCACAGATCCGAGGGCAAGGTTTTTGTTGCCAAGAATGGAAACTTTCTTGAGAAGGAGTTTCTCGTGAAAGGTGTGAGTAGTCAGAAGGTATACCTCGAAGAGGTTATTGAACCTTCTCTTCATGAAATGGCGAGTAGCGCAACACCGGAAGTTGTTTCGGAGTTGACTTCACCTAATGAAGAGAGAGCTATTGATATTGATCATGAAACTCTGAAAGAGGACACTACCGAATCTTGCAGGTCTAGCAGGACACGTGCAGCTCCTGAACTGTACGGCAATCCTGTTGTGAATTTCATGGTTGATGAAATGGATGACCCTGCGACGTATGAAGAAGCGATGATGAGCCCGGATTCTAACAAATGGCTAGAAGACATGAAATCCGAGATGGAATCCATGTACGAGAACCAAGTTTGGACCTTGGTGGACTTACCTCACGATCGAAAGGCCGTTGAGAATAAATGGATTTTCAAAAGAAAAACTGATGTTGATGGTAATGTGACCATCTATAAGGCTCGACTTGTCGCAAAGGGGTTTCGACAAATTCAAGGAGTTGACTACGATGAGACATTCTCTCCCGTAGCGATGCTTAAGTCGGTTAGGATTATGTTAGCAATTGCTGCATATTTTGATTATGAAATATGGCAGATGAATGTCAAAACTGCGTTCCCCAATGGTAATATTGAAGAAGAGTTGTATATGATACAACCTAAGGGTTTTGTCGATCCTAAGGATGCTAATAAGGTATGCAAACTTCAGCGATCCATCTATGGACTGAAGCAAGCATCCCGAAGTTGGAATCTCCGCTTTGATGAGGTGATCAAAGAGTTTGGATTTGACTAAACTTATGGAGAGGCTTGTATTTACAAGAAAGTGAGTGGGAGCAATGTGGCATTTCTGATATTATATGTGGATGACATATTATTGATTGGAAATGATATAGATCTTTTAAACAGTGTTAAAAGTTATCTAAATAGCAAATTTTCGATGAAAGACCTTGGTGAAGCGTCATATATATTAGGCATTAAAATCTATAGAGATAGATCAAGGCACCTAATTGGGATATCGCAGAGTACATACCTTGATAAGATATTAAAGAAGTTTAATATGGACGAAAGTAAGAAGGGGTTCTTACATATGTTGCAAGGCAAGACATTGAGTAAGACTCAAAGTCCGGCTACGGCGGAAGAAAGAGAGACGATGGAAGAATATCCTTAAGTACTTGAGAAGAACTAAGGATATGTTTCTTGTATACGGAGGTGAAGAAGAGCTAGTCGCTAAGTGTTATGTCGATGCTAGCTTTGACACTGATCCGGATGACTCTAAGTCTCAATCTGGATACGTATTTCTCTTGAACGGAGCAGCAGTTTGTTGGAGGAGCTGCAAACAACCTGTGGTGGCTGGATCAACGATTTGAATATGTTGCTTAAGAAGCAGCGCAGGAAGCGGTTTGGATGAAGGAGTTCATAACGGAACTAGGTGTGGTTCCTAGTATGTTGGACCCAATGGTGATCTATTGTGACAATAATGGAGCCATAGCCAACGCTAAGGAACCAAGGTCTCACAAGAATTCCAAGCATATTAAGCGCCGGTTTCACTCCATCCGCAAGCATGTCAAGGATGGAGATATAAAAGCTTTGTAAAGTACACATGGACCTAAATGTATCAGATCCGTTGACTAAAGCTCTCCCTAGGGAAAAACATGATCAACACCAGAACTCCATGGGTGTTAGATTTATCACTATGTGAACTAGATTATTGTCTCTAGTGCAAGTGGGAGACTGAAGGAAATATGCCCTGAGAGGCAATAATAAAGTTGTTATTATGTATTCCTTATATATGATAGATGTTTATTTTGCATGCTAGAATTGTATTGATCAGAAACATCAATACATGTGTGTTTAATAAACAAAAAGGGTTCCTAGTTATGCCTCTCTTATAGACTAGCTTGTTGATTAACAAGATGATCAAGGTTTCCTGATCATGGACATTGGATGTTGTTAATAACAAGGTCACACCATTGGTGGAATGATGTGATGAACATTCATCCGAAGTATAGCATTACGATCAAGTCATTATGTTTATATTGCTATAACATCATACGAAGTAATCTTTATCCTTAGACCATGAGATCATGTTAATTGCTAACACCTGAAGAGTATCTTGATAACATCAAACGTCACATCGTAACAGGGTGACTATAAAGATGGGTTCAGTACTACGAAGGTGTTATGTTGAGGCTCATGGATCGAGAGTGGAAATTTTCAATCCCGATGACTGATAGATATACTCTGGGCCCTCTTGGTGATATCACATTGAGATATATTGCAAGCAAGTGATGTGATCACTAGAATGTTATATCACGGGAACGAGAAAAGAGTGCATGTCGGTAACGAGATCAAACTAGGTATTTGGATACCGATGATTGCATCTCGGACACGTATTATATCAAGAGACAGAGGGATTTAGTTACAAGCGTTAAAGGTTCTCACGATCACAGAAGTCATCGTTGAATATGCAGGAGTCAGTATGGATCTCCAGGTCCCGCTTCTGACTATTGATCTGAGAGGAGTCTCAATCATGTCTGCCTTATTCGTGAACCATAGGGTGACACACTTAAGAGTTACTGGAAACCATTTTGGAGCACATATGTTTCAGACGAAAGAATTGCAAAGCGCAGGAATTGTTTCGATAGAAACCGGAAATTGTTTCGGGTGAAATTGAAGAAAGTGGTTCTGCATGTGATATTGAAATATTGCAAGGGGCTATATGTGAATGTTTGTTAATTAAAGTAATTAACAAAATTCTGAATATATTTAATAAAAGAGTTTTATTAAATGAGAGAGCATTAAACTTGGAGAATTTTAATGCATTTAAAGTAGGGACTTTAAAGGGGAATGTGAAGAGGCATTTTAATGTGGAGGGGTTACCACCACATGAATGTGGGAGGTGAGGGGTCACCCCCCATGTGCCGGCCATGGAGAGAGGGGGTACCCCCTCCTCCTATAAAAGGCCACCCTCTTCCTCCTTCTTCCTCACACCTCCTTGTGAAGGATCTCTCTCCCCCTCTAGAATTATTCCCCCATGGTCTCGGATTAGCGAGATACATGTTTCCGGTGGCATTTAAATGCGGAAGGAGTTGTCGCTCACTGGATCGCTGGAGCGAGGAGGTGGAGGTTGTCCGGTGGCTTGAACGTGTGTGCAAGTACGGATGCGCTGCTGAGTTGCGGCGCTCGAACTTCCTCACGATCTTGAGATCGACAAGTGTACGACTACATCAACCACGAGTTCCTACTCGTTAACAAAACTCGTTGGCTTCGAGGGTAAGTTCTCGATGGATGTATGTCCACCCGTTGCTCTGTACCTAGTAGATAGATCTTGGCGTGTAGTTCTCATCGTAGGAATTTTTTTGTTTTCTATGCTACGGACCTAACAGGACTGTACGGTCGGATGCGCCCATAACACAGGTGGTTAAACGCCTAGTACCTTGCATCAGACTTTTTCTCGATTTCATATAGAATGGTACGACCGGACCGTATGGCCGTCTCCTCCGTACGATAGGTCATTAAACCTTCTATGAGTTTTCGCTTTGTTTTTCTTTCATTTGTTGTGTTGTTTAAAAAATATATAAAAACCTCTACGCCTCTAAAAAGGACAGTAACCGCTGGTACGGGCGCACAATACAGATGGATCCCGCCCATACCGACACTCATGACAGATGGCGGCTGCCCTTTTTGAAGAGAGTTCTATTTTATTTCTTTCCTCTTCCTCCCTTTTTCCTGTTTTCCTATGAGATTTAGGGTTTTTCTCCTAAATCTTGCCTCTTCTCTTTCCATTGTCTTCATGCATGAAATCTCACTTTATAATCTAAGAGCTATGCAACCTTTTCATATCAAACAGATCTAGACAAAGAAGGAGGAGGCCCCAAGAACCAAAAAGGAGTCCAAAGAAGTCTCTTCATCTTCTTTGACTCAAGAACCAGCTCAATTGGTGCCACTTCCCAACTGGGAGGACATGTTCCCATGCAAGCTTGAGATGAAGAGGCATGTGGAACAATGGAGGAACAAAGAGGAATATCGATCAAATCCTTACAGGTATAACCTGCGTGGATCATCTCTCAAATCTTCTCCTGTTTCCCTATCCCCAAACAAGGGCATGCAAGATGAGATTAGGGAGAAGATCGCGAGTCTCGAAAAAGTATCCAAAGCTTGTGTTGAAACCATTGGTGAAGGATTGGACTCCTACTGGATGATGGGAAAATACATTGAGAAAATGGTCGATGACATCAATGGTAGAGTGAAATTCTTAACTAAGATTGTGTTGAGATGGATGATGATAGGAGTCCAATCCTTCACCATTGGTTTGAAACAATGCTAGCATCACCAAACTCTGCAAAATAGTAAAAGAGGAACATGCTAGCATCACCAAACTATCCACTCACTTTTCATGTATTGCTCATGCCTATAGTCTCAAAAAAGAGGAAGATGAAGATGATGATGACTTCTTCACCCTAAAGAAGGAATATGTACTCACAAGGAGTTATGTGACGTCTCCTGGCTTGATTCCAAGCTTAGGGGATCTATTGGAAACTTGTAATCCATCTTCTAATTTTAACATGTTTATCTTCTTGCACGCATGTTAGGCTTTAAAATTCCAAAGTTTGCATTAGTTGCATTATAAGCTTCCTTGGACTAAGCAAAGGATTATATCTGATGAGTTTGAGAAGTGGTTGGGTCGCAGTTGGCGCATCCCAGCAACCGGAGTTCGATCCCTGTCAGGGACGAATTTTCGGAATTTTCACACCAACCCTCTTCTACTATATCAAAAAAGTGTCTAGTTCCTCCTAGCACTGTTTCATTTTTTATATCCGATGAGTTTGAGACTTTATGATATTCAAAGTGATTTAAATTTATGATATTGTATTAGATGTATGAATAAGGTTGAGTTTTCCAATACTTGTACCATTATTATGATTTTAGGGTCTTCCAAACCAATAAAGTATTGATAAAATATGCGAAGAAATTTTGATAGCATGTTATAACCATTGGTTTGAAACAACAAGAGTCATAAAGAGTATTAACATGATACAACATTGTTGGTGAAACAAAAAGATAAAAAATGTGATACAAAAGAAAAAGAAAAGAAAAGAAAAGAGAGAGGTGCAAGTTGACAAAAGATATTCAAGGAATGATCATATTTCTTACTCGATCAAATGCTCGTTTATATGAACTTGATGATTGTATAATATGCTTGTCCTTTAAAATTCATATAAATTATTGATATAAAAGCTGTGGAAGCCTCTAAGTCATGTGATGTGTGAGAGTATGATATAACTCACGCTGCATTTCTATATCTAATATTGTAATTATGCTTCAATTGCCTCATTTATAGTAGCGACTTGTGGATCATGCACATGATGACCTTGTACAAAAGCCACCATCTTGCTCTAGGACGAGCAAGAGTCTATCTTGGGGAAGTTGATGAGTCCATTTTTGAAGCATATTTACCTTGTGTTTTTGCATAAGTAGAGTTAGGATTTTTATATTTTACGGCATTCACGCACACCTTATGTCCTTTTTTCAACAAGATCCTGAATTATTAAGTCTTTGATGAATATATCAATTGGGACTACCATTTTATTCAATAATATGATATTTCTAAGTGATAAAAGTAATTTAAATGATTCTCCACGCACCTGGGAGAAGAGAGGAAGCGAGGGGAGGCTACAAAGGGTTTAATAACTTGCAGTACGGGCAGAGTCCGCTTGTACCATCCACACGAACGACCCGTCAGGACATCCGCCTTGTCAAATACTTTCACCACGCGAAGACGGATCTAAGATCCGACATTCACATAAACTTTTAGCTTCGAAATACCATACCGGAAAGGGATCTGGAGGAGGAACTCGGAGAAGGGAAAATCCTTTATGCTTCATGGATCATTGGAGGACATTGCATCATCCCCTTCATCATCAACCGCTGCATCTCCATCAACACCACTTTCCCCAATTTTGCTTTTTTTTTGACAATCAATACCACGTTATATTCAAAGTAGCAAATAGTACATGGTAGAGATACATAAGCTAACTCCATCGATTACAACTCTAAAAGAAACTAGCAAATCTTCGAGGTCTTCAATCTCATTCTTCTTCGAAGACATAATCTTGCACTTTTCTGAAGGCAGCCAAACACCGACAAATATCAAACCATAACCTGTAAATACCAATGAAGGTTCTCCCATAATTTTTTTAGCCGTAGTGCCAAGGCTACGTGCACGCGCGCAACCATTAGGGTAATCAATCAACATCGGCAAGAGATCCAACACAAGTATTTCAGGGAAAATTAACCGAACAGCCTGATCGACGTCGTTGGCGAACCGAGAGTACGAACCACCATTGTCGAGGATGTAGCAGCGGGGACAAATATTGCGAGGATAATCCTCCTCGCGACAACCATGAGAAAAAGTCCAAAATCGATCCGGTGAAGGAAGATCTGAAAGACTGTACCTATAGAAACTTAATCTTTCAACACCACCATTGACGCCGGGAAAGAGATCTCGTCGTCGAACGATATGCCGAAGATCACTTATTGTAGAAGATGCCATCTCCATTAAGAAGATGACAACCAAAACACTAATCTAATCTTGAAAATACTACTTTTACTAAAAACTCCACCCATAGATCGGGTTCCCTCCCCCCTCCGATGCCGGTGAGACCGCCCGGAGGAGGGGGAACCGATCTATGGAGGAGACGGAGATGCTGTGGCTAGGTCAGGAGAGGAGGCGGTGGCTGAGAGGAACAGATGCCTGGACTTGCATTAACGTTTCCCCAATTTCTCTTAAGTGTGACACCACCGTTTAAGTTATGTTGGAAACAAGAACATGAAGAAACTCCATGCTGATGGAATTTTGTGATCAAGTTTTTTTCAAATGAATTAATGCTTGCAAGACTTTCATATAGATAACTATAATCCTGTTCACGGGAAAAAGTGGAACAGACTGCTAAGTTATTGGAACTAATACATAAACATGTATGTGGTCCATTATGTAAAACAATGTGCGGTGGATTATTCTACTTCATATACTTCCACTTAGGAGTTGAATACATATATGAGTATATTTGTTTAATGAGGAATAAGTATAATACATTTGAAACATGTTCAAAGGTTTTAGCATGAAGTAAAAATCATTGTAACAAAAGAATCAAGAGTTTATGATTAGATCAGATAAGAAGATATTTGAGTTACAACTTTAGCAAAAATCTGAAAGTTGAGAAACTGTTTCATAAACTTAAGTTTCCAACACCATACTAGTATGGACTATTTTGAGAATATAATAGAACCTAGTTTGAATTGGTAAGATAAACTATAAAACTACAGTGATGATTGAAATGATTATTGATGGGTTCATAGCATGGAAACAAAAAATTTCTACCGCAAGAACGAACAAAACCCAGATCTAATCTAGATAAAAGCCAAGATCTAATCTATTAGACATGTGCAACAAGATAGATCTGTACTAACCCTTGTAGATCCGAAAGCCTTGTGCGAGATCGGATCTCGTGGTTGATGTAGACGATCACTTGCCGATCTCAAGATCGAGTAGATGATCCTTCCGGCGCCACGTTCCGGTAGCGCTTCCGCAGTCGGTCACACGTGCGGAGTCGAAGCAGACCTTCCTCTCCCGTTCAATGACGTGGAGGTAGTAGATCTCTCCACGGGATCCCAGCAGCACGACGGCGTGGTGGTGGTGGAGTAGAGAATTCTGCAGGGCTTCGCCTAAGCCAGAGCAGATGGAAAGAGGAGGAGAGAGGCGGCTAGGATTTGGAGTGGGAGGGGCTAAAAGGGGGTGGTGCCTCCACCCCTCTATATATAGAGGGAGGGGTGCGGCCTAGGGTTCCCACCCCTTAGGGCCGGCACACAAGGGAGCTTGGGGGGAGAGTCCTTCCCCCCAAGTTTCCTTTACTTACCCTTTAAGTTTCCCTTTATCCTTTCTTGGTTTTCAAGTAAACTCCAAAAAATCTTCTAGAACCTTCTGGAACATTCTGAAACCTTCTAGAATCCCCATATAAATACTCCGGAACATTTCCTAACTTAGAAAATGATCTCCATTATATGAATTATTCTCCGGACAATTCCGGATCTCCTCATGATGTCCCGGATCCAATCCGCGACTCTGAACAACATTCGGTCTCCAACGCACATTCCATATCTACTTAAAACAACTTCGAGCCTTAAGTGTGTCACCCTATTGTTCATGAATATGCAGACATGATGGAGACACCTCTCCGATCAATAACCATCAGCGGGATCTGGAGATCCATAATGGCTCCCACATACTCAATGATGACTTCGTGATCGATAGAACCATTAAACTACGAAACCAATTCCCTTTGTCACGCGATACTCTACTTATCCGAGGTTTGATCGTCGGTATCTCCATACCTAGTTCTACCTCGTTACTGATAAGTACTCTTTACTCGTTCCATGTTATGTCATCCCTTGTGACCTAGTCACATGCTTGCAAGCTAACTAGATGACATTCCACCGAGAGGGCCCAGAGCATATCTATCCGTCATATGGATGGACAAATCCTAATCTTGGTCCATGCGCTTCAACACATACTTTGAGAATACCCAATGACACCTTTATAACCACTCAGTTACGAAGCGGTGTTTGATGTCATCAAAGTACCCATCCGGTGATGGTGATTAACATAACCTCATGGTCAAAGGATTAGGTTACTATGCATTTGAAAGCTTGTAGCAATACGAACTTAATGACTTGATCTTATGCTACGCTTACTATGGGTGTGTGTCCATCACATCATTCTCCTAATGATATAATCTTGTTATTAATGACATCCAATGTCCATGATCAGGAAACCATGATCATCAATTAATCAACAAGCTAGTTCAACAAGAGGCTTACTAGGGACTCTTTTATGTTTACAAAACACACATGTATTAGTGTTTCCTTATAATAAAATTATAGCATGGGATGCAAACATTCATCATAAACACAAAGATATAATAATAACCACTTTTATTATTGCCTCTTGGGCATATCTCCAACAGTCTCCCACTTGCACTAGAGTCAATAATCTAGATTACATGGTAATATACCTAACACCCATGGCGTTCTGGTGTTGGTCATGCTTTGCTCTAGGGAGAGGTTTAGTCAACGGATCTGCCACATTCGGATCAGTGTGTACTTTGCAAATCTTTATGTCACCATCTCGGACATACTCGTGAATAGCATGGAAACGTAGCTTGATGTGCTTCAGCTTGCTATGTGACCTTGGCTCCTTTGCATTAGATATGGCACCTGTGTTGTCACAGTAGATGGCCATCAGGTCCAACGCACTATGAACCACGCCAAGTTCAGTAATGAACTCCTTCATCCATATGGCTTCTTGTGCAGTCTCCGAAGCAGCTATGTATTCCGATTCAATTGAAGATTTCTCCACAACGCTTTGCTTGGCACTCCTCTAGCTCACTGCAGCACCATTCAAAATAAATACGTATCCAGACTGTGACTTCGAGTCATCTGGATCGGTGTTCGAACTAGCATCAGTGTAACTGTTTACAACAAGATGTTCATCACCTCCATAAGAAAGAACCATATCCTTAGTCCTATTCAGGTACTTTAGGATATTCTTGACCGCTGTCTAATGCTCCATTCCAGGATCACTTTGATATCTACTAGTCAAACTAACAACATGTGCTATATCCGGTCTTGTACACAACATGGCATACATGATAGAACCTATGGCCGAGGCATAGGGAATATTATTCATCTTCTCTCTATCTTCTGCCGTAGCTGGAATTTGAGTCTTACTCAAGGTCTTACCTGACAACATGGGCACAAACCCTTTCTTGCTCTCTTCCATTCTAAACTTCTTCAGAACTTTGTCCAAGTATGTACTTTGCGAAAGCGCTATTAGGCGTCTTGATCTATCTCTATAAATCTTGTTGCCTAGAATATATGCTGCTTCGCCAAGATCCTTCATTGAAAAACTATTATTCAAATAGGCTTTGACACTATTAAGAAGTTCTATATCATTCCCAATCAACAATATGTCATCTACATATAGTACTAGGAATGCTACAGAGCTCCCACTCACTTTCTTGTAAATACAAGCTTCTCCATAAGTTTGTATAAATCCAAAGTTTTTGATTACTTTATCAAAATGTTGATTCCAACTCCGGGATGCTTGCTTCAGTCCATAAATGGAGCGCTGAAGTTTGCATACCTTGTCAGCATCTTTAGGATCGACAAAACCCTTGGGTTGTACCATATACAACTCTTCCTCAATGTCACCATTAAGGAACGCTGTTTTGACATCCATCTGCCAAATCTCATAATCGAAATATGCAGCAATTGCTAACAAAATCCTCACAGACTTTAGCTTCGCTACTGGTGAGAAAGTCTCATCGTAGTCAACTCCTTGAATTTGTCGGAACCCTTTCGCGACAAGTCGAGCTTTATAGACGGTAACATTACCATCAGCATCTGTTTTTCTTTTGAAAATCCATTTGTTCTCGACAGCCTTACGGCCATCCGGTAAGTCCACCAACGTCCACACTTAGTTTTCGTACATGGATCCCATCTCGGATTTCATGGCTTCTAGCCATTTGTCGGAATCGGGGCTCACCATAGCTTCTTCATACGTCGCAGGGTCATCAGTGTTGTCCACCAACATGACGTTCAAGGCAGGGTCATACCAATCAGGAGTGGTACGAACCCTCGTTGACCTGCGAGGTTCGCAAGAACCGTTCAAGTTTCATGATCACCATCATTAGCTTCCTCTCCAATTGGTGCAGGCGGCACAAAAACATCTTCCGGTGCTGCGCTACTCTCAACTCCGAGAGAAGGTTCAATAACCTCGTCGAGTTCTACTTTCCTTCCAGTCAATTCCTTCGAGAGAAACTCCTTCTCAAGAAAGGATCCATTCTTCGCAACAAAAACTTTGCCTTCGGATCTATGATAGAAGGTATACCCAATTGTTTCTTTAGGGTATCCTATGAAGACGCATTCCTCCGCTTTGCGTTCAAGCTTATCAGGTTGTAACTTCTTTACATACGCTTCGCAACCCCAAACTTTAAGGAACGACAACTTAGGTTTCTTTCCAAACCACAATTCATACGGTGTCGTTTCAACGGATTTAGATGGTGCCCTATTTAAAGTGAATGCGGCTGTCTCTAATGCATAGCCCCAAAACGATAGCGGTAAATCTGTAAGAGACATCATAGACCGAACCATATCTAAGAGAGTTCGATTACGACGTTCGGACACACCATTACGCTGTGGTGTTCCCGGCGGTGTCAATTGCGAAATTATTCCACATTTCTTTAAATGCATGCCAAACTCATAACTTAGATATTCACCTCCGCGGTCAGAACGTAGAAACTTAATCTTCTTGTTACGATGATTTTCCACTTCACTTTGAAATTCCTTAAACTTCTCGAAAGTTTCGGACTTATGTTTCATAAAGTAGACATACCCATATCTACTTAAGTCATCCGTGAAAGTGAGAACATAACAATATCCACGACGCGATGCTACACTCATTGGACCGCACACATCAGTATGTATTATTTCCAATAAGTCTGTAGCTCGTTCCATTATTCCAGAGAATGGAGTCTTAGTCATTTTTCCCATTAGACATGCTTCGCATCTTTCAAGTGATTCAAAATCAAGTGATTCAAGAAGTCCATCAGAATGGAGTTTCTTCATACGCTTCACTCCAATGTGACCAATACGATAGTGCCACATGTATGTAGAATTATCATTCAATTTTGTTCATTTAGCATCTATGTTGTGAACATGTGTATCACTACTATCGAGATTCAGTAAGAATAAACCATTCATCTCAGGTGCATTACCATAAAAGATATTACTCATATAAATCGAACAACCTTTATTCTCGGACTTAAAAGAGTAACCGTCTCACAATAAACAAGATCCAGATATAATGTTCATGCTTAACGCAGGCACCAAATAACAATTATTCAAATTTAAAACTAATCCCGAAGGTAGATGTAGAGGGAGCGTGCCGACGGTGATCACATCAACCTTGGAGCCATTTCCAACGCGCATTGTCACCTCGTATCTCGCCAGTCTTCGCTTATTCCGCAGCTCCTGTTTCGAGTTACAAATATGAGCAACCGAACCAGTATCAAATACCCAGGCACTACTACGATTACTAGTAAGATACACATCAATAACATGTATATCGAATATACCTTTCTTCTTGATGTTGCCGTTCTTCAGATCCGCCAGGTACTTGGGGCAGTTACGCTTCTAGTGACCAGCATCCTTGCAGTAGAAGCATTCAGTTTCGAGCTTAGGACCAGCCTTGTGCTTCTTAGCAGGTGCGGCAGCTTTCTTGCCGTCCTTCTTGAAGTTGCCCTTGTTCTTAGGCTTGCCCTGTTTCTTGAAATTGGTGGTCTTATTGACCATCAACACTTGGTGCTCCTTTTTGATCTCCACTTCAGCATGGACGATAGTTCAGGCAACGTCTTGTTCATGCAATGCATATTGTAGTTCATCACAAAGTTCTTATAACCTGGTGGCAGTGATTGGAGGACAGGGTGAATCCCTAACTCATTAGGAATCGTTATCCCCAACTCTTGGAGCTTGTTTCGTGCCTAGACATGGTGAGCACGTGCTCGCTAACGGAGCTACCCTCTTCCATCTTATAGTTAAAGAACTTTTCGGAGGCCTCATAGCTCTCCACGACCGCGTGAGTCTCAAAAATGAGCTTGAGCTCCTTAATGATCTCGAACGGGTCGTGGTGCTCAAAGCGCTTCTGAAGCTCCGTTTCTAAACCGTACAGGATGGCACACTGAACTGTGGAGTAATGATTTTTCCGAGTGGCGTAAACATTCTTTACGTCATCGGTGGCATCTTCTGCAGGTGGGTCACCTAGCGGTGCTTTGAGCACATAGGTCAACTGACCAGCCCTGAGGACAATCTTCAGTCCACGGAGCCAGTCCGTGATGTTGCTTCCATTGTTTTTAAGCTTTTCTTTCTCTAGGAACGCATTGAAATTGATGGAGAGGTTCGCCATAATCTACAACAAATTTGCAAGTAGTTTAGACTAAGTTTATGATAAATTGAGTTCAATTTTAATTCTTAAATTAACTAGGTGAACTCCCACTCAAAACAACATCCCTCACATTGTCTTAGTGATTACACGAACCAAGTCCACTACACCAAGTCCGATCTTCACGAGAGAAGATGTAGTTTCATCGGCGAACAATCTTCATGTTCATCATATCATTTATATGACTCGTGCTCTACCTTTCGGTATTCCGTGTTTCGAGACCATGTCTGTACATGCTAGGCTCGTCAAGATTAACCTTAGTTTCCGCATGTGCAAATCTGGCTTGCACCCGTTGTATGCACACGTAGAATCTATCACATCCGATCATCACGAGATGCTTCGAAACGACGAGTCTTAGCAACGGTGCCAACTAAGGACGAAGAATTTATTACTTGATATTTAGTGAGAGGGATCATCTTATAATGCTACCGTCGCAATCTAAGCAATACAAGATGCATAAAGGATTAACATCACAGGCAATTCATAATTAGTGTGATATGATATGGCCCTTTCTTCTTATGCCTTTGATCTCCATCTCCAAAGCACGGACATGATCTCCATCATCACCAGCATTAAGGCCAAGGTCGATTAACGCTTCATGGTTGTCCATCATCACTAGCAACTATTACAACTACTTGGAATAAAGCTATTACAAGATGAATAGACACGCAGGTCTTAACAGAATTAAAGAAAAACATTAGGCTCCTGCCGGTTGCCATATTACAACAAGGATCATTGCATACATCAAATATAATCACAATCACATGATGGCCATATCACATCACAAAACCCCTGCAAAAACAAGTTAAACGCCTCTCATTTTCTTTGCATGTTTTACGTGGTTTGGGGCTTTCGAATAAGAACGGATCTTACCTACGAAACTGAACCACAATGTTGATACAAGTGCTATCAAGTACAAAGTGTAAATTGGATCTATACTATGGTGGGAGAGACAGACACCCGCAAAGCCACTTGTGCAAAGCAAGTTACACGTCAAGCATGGAGCAAGTCTCATGTGCGATGACATGTAAGGTTAGCCCGAGCCGCTTCATCCCACCATACCGCAAGATGCAAAGTACACAAAGCAAAAGACGGCACGAGCACCAACACCCACAAAACCATTATGTTCTACTCGTGCAACAGATCTACGCATAGACAAGACTCTGATACCACTGATGGGTTCGTAGCATGGAAAACAAAAAATTTCTACCGCAAGAACGAACAAAACCCAGATCTAATCTAGATAAAAGCCAAGATCTAATCTATTAGACATGTGCAACGAGATAGATCTGTACTAACCCTTGTAGATCCGAAAGCCTTGTGCGAGATCGGATCTCATGGTTGATGTAGACGATCACTTGCCGATCTCAAGATCGAGTAGACGATCCTTCCGGCGCCACGTTCCGGCAGCGCTTCCGCAGTCGGTCACACATGCGGAGTCGAAGCAGACCTTCCTCTCCCCGTTCCAGCGAGCAGCGGAGGTATTAGATCTCTCCACGAGATCCCAACAACATGACAGCGTGGTGGTGTTGGTGGAGTAGAGAATTCTGGAGGGCTTCGCCTAAGCCAGAGAAGATGGAAGGAGGAGGAGAGAGGCGGCTAGGGTTTGGAGTGGGAGGGGCTAAAAGGGGGGTGGCGCCTCCACCCCTCTATATATAGAGGGAGGGATGCGGCCTAGGGTTCCCACCCCTAGGCCCACCCCTTAGGGCCGGCGCACAAGGGAGCTTGGGGGGAGAGTCCTTCCCCCCAAGTTTCCTTTACTTACCCTTTAAGTTTCCCTTTATCCTTTCTTGGTTTTCAAGTAAACTCCAAAAAATCTTCTAGAACCTTCCGGAACATTCGGAAACCTTCTAGAATCCCCATATAAATACTCCGGAACATTTCCTAACTTAGAAAATGATCTCCATTATATGAATCTTATTCTCCGGACAATTCCGAATCTCCTCGTGATGTCCCAGATCCAATCCGAGACTCCGAACAACATTCGGTCTCCAACACACATTCCATATCTACTTAAAACAACTTCGAACCTTAAGTGTGTCACCCTACGGTTCGTGAATATGCAGACATGATGGAGACACCTCTCCGATCAATAACCATCAGCAGGATCTGGAGATCCATAACGGCTCCCACATACTCAACGATGACTTCGTGATCGATAGAACCATTAACATACAAAACCAATTCCCTTTGTCACGCGATACTCTACTTATCTGAGGTTTGATCGTCGGTATCTCCATACCTAGTTCTACCTCGTTACTGATAAGTACTCTTTACTCGTTCCATGTTATGTCATCCCTTGTGACCTAGTCACATGCTTGCAAGCTAACTAGATGACATTCCACCGAGAGGGCCTGGAGCATATCTATCCGTCATATGGATGGACAAATCCCAATCTTGGTCCATGCGCTTCAACACATACTTTCAGAATACCCAATGACACCTTTATAACCACCCAGTTATGAAGCGGTGTTTGATGTCATCAAAGTACCCATTCGGTGATGGTGATTAACATAACCTCATGGTCGAAGGATTAGGTTACTATGCATTTGAAAGCTTGTAGCAATACGAACTTAATGACTTGATCTTATGCTACACTTACTATGGGTGTGTGTCCATCACATCATTCTCCTAATGATATAATCTTGTTATTAATGACATCCAATGTCCATGATCAGGAAACCATGATCATCAATTAATCAACAAGCTAGTTCAACAAGAGCTTACTAGGGACTCTTTTATGTTTACAAAAAACACATGTATTAGTGTTTCCTTATAATACAATTATAGCATGTGATGCAAACGTTCATCATAAACACAAAGATATAATAATAACCACTTTTATTATTGCCTCTTGGGCATATCTCCAACAATTATGCTATAGTGAAAACCACTTTTACTCTAAAAAGAGCAACATTATGATCCGTTGAAATGGCAAGGGATAAAACCTAGTTTGTCGTTACTTAAATTTTGGTATGCAAGGGATATGTAAAAAAATTACAAACCAAAGTCAGATATGCACGTCGTTGTAGGTTTTCTCAAGCAACCGTTGGGAATTCATTCACCGTAGCACGAAACACAAAAGTGTTTGTCGCTAAAACGACGAGTTCTTTGAGAAGGAATGTTTCGCGAAACAATAAGTGCGAGGAGAATAGAAATTTTGATGATGTTATTTGAACCTAAGTGACATGATCAGATTAGTGCAACCTAATTTGTCTTTACTTAAATTTTGGTATGCAAGGCATATGTAAAATGTTTACAAACCAAAGTCGGATATGCACGTCTTTGTAAGTTGTCTCAAGCAATCATTGGGAATTCCTCCACCGTAACACAAAAGACATAAGTGTTTGTCGCTAAAACGAAAAGTTCTTTGAGAGGATTTTTTCGTGAAAATTTAAGTGGGAGCACAATAGAAATTTTGATGAGGTTATTTGAACCTAAGTGACATGATCAGAGTAGCGCAACCTAGTTTGTCTTTACTTAAATTTTGGTATGCAAGGCATATGTAAAATGTTTACAAACCAAAGTCGGATATGCATGTCTTTGTAGGTTGTATTAATCAATCGTTGGTAATTCCTCCACCATAACACGAAAGAAAAAAGTGTTTGTCACTAAAACGATGAGTTCTTTGAGAAGGAATTTTTCGTGAAACATTAAGTGGGAGGACAATAGAAATTGATGAGGTTATGTGAACCTAAGTGACATGATCAAAGTAGTGCAATGCTGGAATGTGTTCTGGAGGTGGCTACAATGCTCATGGCTACCGTTTCTACAAATGTTGTAGCTTAAAAAATCTAAGTTCCTACTGAACCATATGGATCATGTGATAATAAAATAATAAGATTTGAGGACAAAGTGTCATTGAAAAATAATATACCGGTTACATGCAAAGAAGTGATGATGAGTCCTGACTCCATTAAATGACTAGAGGCCATAATAATTCATGATACTATCCATATACAATAATCAAGTTATGAACTTGACAGAACCTCAGGAGGGCATGAAGCTTTTCAAAGAGTAAGTGGATATATAAAGAAACATACATGAATGTTTACATCTGTGAAATGTTGACATGTTGGAAAGAAGTTCACGAAAAAGTTCAAAGATTTGACTATGACAAGATTTGATCTTCCACAATGATATTTAGTCTATACGGATTATTGTAGCAACCACTACATATTGAGATATGGTAGTTGAATAAACAAAACAACATTCTTCTGATAGAATTGTTTGTTAGCATGTGTACACGACACTATCCAAAGTGTTTTGTTAATTTGAAGGGTGCTGAGATATATCCAAACTTCAATGATTGAAGTAACCATCATGGAGTTGGAATCTTAACCATGATGAAACTGTTAAAGACTTTAATTTCATCAGATACGATGAAGATACTCGTGTTTACAAGAAAGTAAGTGCGAGCGTTAAGACACAACTCTAATGCTTTATGTAAAAGACATTTTGTTGATTGGAAGTGATGTATCTTTATTTTAACGTGAATTAAGAATTACATTCAAATTGGATTTTGATGAAAGACTTAGGAAAAATCAGAATGTTAGACATCAAAGTCTATAAAGATAGACTGAAATGCTAATATATTATGCCAAAGTACATAGATGAAATATTGAATTAATGCACTATGATGGCATATTTGAGTGGGAGTTGTGTGAGTTTCCTAGTCAATATTAGACAAGAAAAGTTCTTGCCACATGGTAGCAAGATCAATTGTATTGACAATTGGAAAGTGAAACCTAATGAACGATTTGATTAATCATGAATGCCATGATACGTACAATAGTAGGGGTCCTATGCTCTGAGTCTTGGGAGAATATATAAGAGTGATACATAAGATGATCATTGGACAATAGTAATGGTATTCCCGTGTACTTTGAAAGAACCAAGAATATGCTCTGTATGTAGATTTGATGAAATAGTTCAATGAAATGTGTTACATTGATGCAAGTTTTTTGTCACATATACAAATGAAGATTATCTCAATTTAGGCTATATGTTAAGAAATAAGGTGACATAGTGAAATGTAATAAAGTTTCATGATGGAGTTGGACTAGTTCCAAAGTTGTAACATTGTGACGGATACTACAAAAATGGCTGAGTATATGATTGCTCAAGCAACAACATAAAGAGGGCTTTTGTGTCAAGTAGTTTTTTTATCAAACTAGGTAAAGTTCCAAATTGTCTGTACTATAAAGATCTATTGTATGATAATAGTGTAAACATAGTTTTGGCTAAGAAATTGAGGTCTCACCAGACAACTAAATTGATAAAAGCCATCCCGTTGGAGAATGAGAGATGCGTAGAGACGCAAAGACATGCAAATACACACAGAGATAAAAGTGTCAGTTCTAGAGATTAGGTTTACCACAAGCAACTGATGTGGATAACACCGGAATGCCATAGGTGTGGACAACACCAGAATGTCATAGGTGTTAAATGCAAGAAGCAATAACTAGATTATTGACTCTAGTGCAAGTGGGAGACTGTAGGAGATATGCACTAGATTCAAATAATAAAGATGTTTTGTTGTCATATCTCAAATGTTCATAATAAATTTTATACCATGTTATAACTGTATTAAACGGAAACATTAGTACACATGTGGTATGTAAACAAACTAAGTCCCTAGTAGCCTCTAGTCAACTAGCTCATTGGTCAGCCGATGATCGAGATTTCTCGATCATGGATATTTATGTCAATTGACAATGAGGTCATGTCATTAGATGAATGATGTGATGTACACACTCCCAACCATAGTATTGCAATGAGATCCGGTCACAAAGTTCAAAATTGCGATATCTAGTAAAACACAGTAACCCATTCCTTTGACTATGAGATCATATCTAATCTCTATCATCTGAGGCTACTTTCAATGCATCAACCGTCACACCTTAATAGGGTTCTCATAAATATGTCACTTAGGTATTCCGAAGGGGTAAGTTGAGGCGTATGCATCGAGATAGGGATTTGCCCATATGAGTGACGAATAGATATCCTAGGCCCACTCAGTGAGATTACATCCACACATTTGCAAACATGTGACTTGGTCATTGGGATATAATATCATGGGAACAAGTAAATGCGTTTGTCGGTAAAAAATCGAGCTAGGTATAGAGATTTCAAAGATCAGGTCATGCAAAAACCAGGTATCGAAGAGCAAAGTGAATGGGACTCAATGTTCAAGGTTCAAGCGATCAAGTTAATTCGTGGAATGCATGGGGGCCATCATGGGTTTTCAGATGCCTCTATTGGTAAATGATCGGAGAGATGTCTCGATCATGTCTACGCATTCTGGAACTATAGGGTGGCATGTTTAAGGGTAGATGACGCTTAAGGATTGATTCGAGATCGTATGAGAAAAAAGAGAGAACTCTGAAATAGTTTCGGGGTGGTATCGAAAAGGTTCGGAGGATATCCGATGATGATCAGAGGGTTCCAAAAGGTATTTCGGAGTGAAAGGAATTAAATAATATGTATTTAATATTGATTATATGAATTAATATTAAACTATATTTTTAAATTGGATTTTAGGGGCAACCGACCTAAATGGGCCTCACCTGGAGGGGAGGCCCATGTGGTGGGGCGCCACCCCAAGGAGGGCCAAGGGGGCACCCCGCGTGTGGCTAACATGGGGCTGGCGGTGTGAGTTGTCCCACCCCGCCCCTTCCTCCTTGTGGTGCTTCATCTCCTCCTATATAAAGAGGGAAACCCCTCCTCTCAAATACATCCTATCAATTGGCTTTTACCTTTCTCTCTCCCTCTATCTCTCCCTCACGTGTGGTTCCCAAGTAGGAACGTGCATACGGGTTTCTCCACCATACGCACATTGTCGTGCTGCTAGATATTTGGTCCGGATCAATCTTATTACACTACTTCGTTGGACCAGAGCCCGGGAGACGTCTCTACACCGCATGTGTGTAGAACTTCGGAGGTGCCTCCATTTGTGGCATTAGACGCTTGGATTCCGACGTTGAGGTCGGCTATGCGGTACAACTACAACAGCAACATTTTGAACGTGCATGTAATCCCTCTTTAGGTCTTGAAAGGTATGAATAGAGAATCCCTCTGTTACCTTACATCTGTATAGAGTAGATCTTGGCTATGGTGTTCTCGCTGTTAGGTTTTTTTATTCTGCTCTGGAACCACTTTAGTGTCCATCATAGTGACTACCACGTTAGTCACCATTGTGTCCACCATGATGTCCACCGTCATTCTCGTGGTTGGAGCCACCACCATGGTTGCCATTGTACTAGCCATCGCGGTCAACGTGTTTGCCATTGTTCCTGGACAATCCAGATCAGAGTTGTTGTTGGAAACCATGGCTCGAGCGACGGTGTTCATGGACTTTTTGTTTACAGAAATCTTGTGAAGGAGGAGGCGAGATTGGACATCGGAGAAGGACCGCAGTGGCATCATGCCCCGAAGGATGTCAACTTGGACCTCAAACTTTCTATTAAAGCCTTCGAGTAGCTGGAGGACGAGCTGGCATCCCTTGATCATATCATCGACATTGGCGAGGCCATATGCAATGGCCTTCAGCTTGCTGGAGTATACCGCCACATTCATGTCGTGTTGACAGAGATCATGGAACTCGCAGCATAGATGCTCGATGTGCACAACCTTGTGGGTGGTTAAGAAGTGAAGCACCATCTGCCACATCTCGTACACGGTGCCATCCATCTTCATGATAATCTCCTGCAGATCATCGGTGATGGTGGCAACAAACCATACCGATATCGTGGCATTGACCTCGTGCCAGTTGTCATCGGCGAGGTGGGAGTCCGTCTCCTCCTTCGCACGATGACAGCATGGTAGCGAGTAAGGAGGGTGAGGATGTTGTTCTATCACTTGACGATTTTGTAGCCCGATATATCAAGCTGGAAAGAGATGTAGTGGATGAGATTAAATCCATGGATGGAGGGAGGAGGATCTAGGAGTGCAAGAGAGGAAGGTTTAGAAGATCTGGCCATGGTAACATCACTCATCGGCGGTGAGGTGGGTTGGGTAGAACAGAGAGAGAAGACATGCTCTGATACGAGGCTTATATGACAGAAACTTGATGTTCAACTCCAATTTGTTCATATGGAATACAACTTGTTCTAGAACTCTTGTTTGCAATAGCAGTGAGTAAATTCTCCTGTACTTTACTTGGATATGAAGGAGTTTCAACAATTCTTTAATTTTAGTAGATGCAACTTGGCTGACCTACTTAATGATTTTAGGCACAATAATAGAATTCTTAACGGGTTAAACATATACACCGAATCCTTGTTTAGGGACAACAATATGATTAGCACATGATTTCACAACTTATACTAAAACATATGGATCAAGACCAAACCTATTACACAATTCCTCAAACAAAATAGAATTGGATAAATTCTCTACACATGAATATTCATATTGTAAACGTGGTTTATTACCTTTGTCAAGATCCCAATTATAAGTATTCTCAGATATTGTATTTAATAGGTTTCATGCTTCGTCATCACTCTTATGAGTAAAACATTCCCCAGAATAATTATCCATAAAGTCCTTTTGATGATGAGGGAGTCTCACATAAAAATTGATAAATATAATAGTTTTAGATAAACCATGAGAAGGATTCTTATGAAGGAGTTCCTTTAATCTCCCCCAAGGTTGAGTAATAGCTTGCCTTCTTTTGGTCACGAGGTTCTCTGGCTCGATACGCTGGGATGTGTATGCGATAGCGGTAGGCATAGACCGTGAGTATAGTCCACTTAGAAATAGATTTAGCGCAGTGAGGCAAGATTTATCATACAGTTTGAGGCTCTGTACATATGTTTATTTTTCCTCATATTTTGTAATGTTCACATACAACATTCCAACTGTTTTCGGCAAAGAAACAATGATGTAATG
This sequence comes from Avena insularis, assembly GCA_023614405.1. Taxonomy (NCBI): domain Eukaryota; kingdom Viridiplantae; phylum Streptophyta; class Magnoliopsida; order Poales; family Poaceae; genus Avena; species Avena insularis. Next base: position 8,883,039 of record CM042694.1, read on the forward strand.
TGATTGGTCGAGTTGTTTTTGGCTGAAACATGTCTTCTTACAACAACCTAGTTGTTTTAGGCCAATAAAAAAGATGAATTGATGGAGGTATGCCTTAGAGACCAATAATAAAGATGTTTTTATTGACATATCTCATTAGTTCGTAATAGTTTTGTATCATGCTAGAATTTTATTTAGTGGAAACATTAATACATGTGTGGTATATAAACAAACATGTTCCTAGTATCCTCAAGACTAGTTCGTTGGGCAGATGATGATGGAAGACCCCGACCTTGGAATTTACCACGCCAACTAACAACGAGGTCACACTCAAGTGGATGTGCTGATGTGTCACAACTGGTGCTCCATTGCATTTGGCAGTTTGCATTCCAACATGTTTTTGGGCTTTTTGAGCATGGTTTGACGCATGGAGAGTCATTGCATGTGTTATTTTCCGAACCATCTTGATCCACATGACCACACACTCTCAAGTGGATGTGGTGACATGTCACACTAGTGTTCCATTGCATTTGGCAGTTGCATTCCAACGTGTGTTTTGGGATTTCTGATCATTGCTTGACACATGGTGCAACATGTGATGCAACTTCTAACACACTTGCAACATACAATGTATAAGACGCTTTCCTATGTGTTTTTGGTCTTTGTGACCATGGTTTGACATATGGAGTACCTAGAGTCATTGCATTTGTTGTTTTCCTAAACCAGATTGATCTCGTGGTGTCATTGCATGTTTTCTTTTCCAAAACCACATTGATCCACATGACCACACACACTCCAATGGATTCTATGATGCAACTTCTGTCACCATGGTGCAACATTCCGTGTGGAAGGTTCTTTCCTATGTGTTTTTGGTCTTTGTGACCATGGTTCGACACATGGAGTCCCTAGATTCATTGCATGTGTTCTTTTCCTCTAACCACATTGATCCCCTAGTGTCATTGCATGTGTTCTTTTCCAAAACCACATTGATCCACATGACCACACACACTAAAGGGGATTCTACGATGCAACTTCTGTCACACTGGTGCAACATGCAATGTGGCAGCTGCTTTCCTATGTGTTTTTGGTCTCTATGACCATGGTTTGACACATGTAGTCCCTAGAGTTAGTGCATGTGTTCTTTTCCTAAACCACACTGATCCCCTAGTGTACTTTCATGTGTTCTTTTCCAAAACCACATTGATCCACATGACCACACACTCTATTGGATTCTCTGATGCAACTTCTATCACACTAGTGCAACATTCCATGTGGAAGCTACTTTCCTATGTGATTTTGGTCTCTGTGAACATGGTTTGGCAGATGGAGTCCCTAGAGTCGTTGCATTTGTTCTTTTCCTCAAACCACATTGATCCCCTAGTGTCATTGCATGAGTTCTTTTCCAAAACCATATTGATCCACATGACCATAAACACTATAGTAAATTCTGTGATGCAACTTCTGTCACACTGGAGCAACATTCCATGTGGAAGTTTCTTTCCTATGTGTTTTGGGTCCTATGGCCATGGTTTTACACATGGAGTCCTAGTCATTGAATTTGTTCTTTTCCTTAAACCACATTGATACCCTAGTGTCATTGCATGTGTTCATTTCGAAAACCACATTGATCCACATGACCAAAAACACTCTAGTGGATTCTGTGATGCAACTTCTATCACACTAGAGCAACATTCCATGTGGAAGCTCCTTTCCTATGTGTTTTTGGTATCTATGGCCATGGTTTGACACATGGAGTCCCTAGAGTCATTGAATTTGTTCTTTTCCTCAGATCACATTGATACCCTAGTGTCATTGCATGTGTTCTTTTCGAAAACCACATTGATCCATATGACAACTCACACTCCATTGGATTATGTGATGCAACTTCTATCACACTAGTGCAACATTCCATGTGGAAGATGCTTTCCTATGTGTTTTTGGTCTCTCTGACCATGGTTTGACACATGGAGTCCCTAGAGTCATTGAATTTGTTCTTTTCCTCAGATCACATTGATACCCTAGTGTCATTGCATGTGTTCTTTTCGAAAACCACATTGATCCATATGACAACTCACACTCCATTGGATTATGTGATGCAACTTCTATCACACTAGTGCAACATTCCATGTGGAAGATGCTTTCCTATGTGTTTTTGGTCTCTCTGACCATGGTTTGACACATGGAGTCCCTAGAGTCATTGCATGTCTTATTTTCCTAAACCACATTAACCCCCTATGTCATTTCATGTGTTCTTTTCCAAAACCACATTGATCCACATGACCACAAACACTCTAGTGGATTCTCTGTTATGCAACTTCTGTCACAATGGTGGACCATTCCATGTGGAAGCTGCTTTCCTATGTGTTTTTGGTATCTTTGACCATGGTTTGACACATGGAGTCCCTAGAGTCATTGCGTTTGTTCTTTCCTAAACCACATTGATCCCCTAGTGTCATTGCATGTGTTATTTTGAAACAACCTTGATCCACATGACCACACACACTCAAGTGGATTCTGTGATGCAATCTCTTTCACACAGGTGCTCCATTACATTTGGCACTTGCATTGCAACATATTTTTGGGCTTTCTGACCATGGTTTGGCACATGGAGTGTCATTTCATGTGTTCTTTTCCAAACCATCTTGATCCACATGACCACATACACTCAAGTGGATGTGGTGATGTATCACACTAGTGCTCTATTGCATTTGGAAGTTGCATTCCAATATGTTTTTGGGCTTTCTGACTATGGTTTAACACATGGAGTGTCATTGCATGTGGTCTTTTCCAAACCACCTCGATGCACATGACCACACACACTTAAGTGGATGTGTTGATGTGTCACACTAGTGCTCCATTGTATTTGGCAGTTGCATTCCAACATGTTTTTGGGCTTTCTGACCATGGTTTGACAAATCGAGTGTCATTTCATGTGTTCTTTTCCAAACCACCTTGATTTGCATGACCAAACAAACTCAAGTGGATGTGGTTATGTGTCACACTAGTGCTCCAATGCATTTGGCAATTGCACTCCAACATGTGTTTTGGGTTTTCTTACCATGGTTTGACACATGGTGCAACATGTCATGCAACTTCTGTCACACTGGTGCAACATGCAATGTGGAAAGTCCTTTCCTGTGTGTTTTTGGTCTCCATGACCATGGTTTGACACTTGGAGTCCCTAGAGTCATTGCATTTGTCCTTTTTGTCAAACCACATTGATCCCCTAGTATCATTGCATGTGTTATTTTCCAAAACCACATTCATCCACATGACCACACACACTCCAGTGGATTCTGTGATGCAACGTATATCACATTGGTGCAATATTCCATGTGGGAGCTGCTTTCCTAGGTGTTTTTAGTCTCTCTGACCATGGTTTGACACATGGAGTCCCTAGAGTCATTGGATGTGTTATTTTCCTAAACCACATTGATCCACTAGTGTCATTGCATGTGTTCTTTTCCAAAAGCACATTGATCCACATGACCACACACACTCCAGTGGATTCTGTGATGCAATTTCTATCACATAGGTGCAACATTCCATGTGGAAGTTGCTTTCCTATGTGTTTTTGAAGGGAATATGCACTGAGAGGCAATAATAAAGTTTTTATTATCGTATTCCATGTATATGATAGATGTTTATTTTGCATGCTATAATTCTTTTGATTGGAAACATTAATACATGTGTGTTTAATAAACAAATAATATGTTCCTAGTTATGCCTCTCTTATAAACTAGCTCGTCGATTAACAATATGATCAAGGTTTCCTCATCATGGACATTGGATGTTATTAATAACGAGGTCACAACATTAGTGGAATCATGTGATGAACATTCAGACGAAGTATAGCATTACAATCAAATTCATTGTGTTTAAATTGCTATAACATCATACGAAGTAATCCTAGTCCTTAGACCATGAGATCATATCAATCACTAACACTAGAAGAGTAACTTGATAACGTCAAATGTCACACCGTAACAGGGTGACTATAAAGGTGGGTTCGGATACTCTGTAGGTATTATGTAGACTCTCATGGATAAAGTGTGGGATTTGTCCATCCCAATGATGGATAGATATACTCTAGGCCCTCTCGGTGATATCACAATAAGATAGCTTGGAAGCAAGTGATGTGATCACTAGAATGTTTTATCATGGGAGCGAGAAAAGAGTGCATGTCGGTAACGAGATCAAACTAGGTATGGTGATACCAATGATCGAATCTCAGACATGTAATATATCGCGAGATGGAGGGATTTAGTTACTAGCGTTAAAGGTTCTCACGATAACAGAATCTCAGACATGTATGGGAGTCTGTATGGATCTCCAGGTCCCGCTACTGATTATTGATCAGAGAAGGGTCTCGATCATGTCTGCATTATTCACGAACCATAGGGTGACAAACTTAAGGGATACCGACACCATTTGGAGAAAATGTGTTCCAGACAAAAGAATTACAAAGCGCTGGAATTATTTCAATGGACACCGGAATTGTTTCGGGTGAAATTGCTGAAATTGGTTCTGCATGTGATATTCAAATATTGCAGGGGGATTTTATGTGAATTTTTGTTAATTAAATTAATTAAAAAAATTCTGAATAAAATAAATAAAAGATTTTTATTAAATGAGAGTTGCATTAAATTTGGTGGAAATTTAATGCATGTGAGTGGAATTTCGGGTGGAGTCAAATTTATGTGAGTGGAGCATCCACCACATGACACCTCCTTTGGCCACCGGCCATGGGAGGGGCTGCCCCCCTCTCCCTATAAAATGCCCCCCTCTCCTCCTCAGAAAGCACACCTCCTCGTGAATGATCTCTCCCCCTCTAGAATTATTCCCCCATGGTCTCGGATTAGCGAGATACATGTACCATGTGTGTGCAAGCACGGATGCGCTGCTGATTTGTGGCACTAGGACTTCCTCTCGATCTCGAGATCGGCAAGCAATCGAATACATCATCCACAAGTCTAATCTCGTTACACTTTGTCGGCCTTCAAGGGTATGTTCTCTATGGATGTATATCCACCCGTTGCTTGTATCTAGGTAGATAGATCTTGGTGCTTAGTAGTTCCCATCTTAGAGTTTTTTTTGTTTTCTATGCTGCCAACCCAACAGTGGTATTAGAGCCTGATCTATGCGTAGATGCTTTGCACGGGTAGTACACATAAGAGTATGTGGGCGATGATGATCATCTTATTCCATCTTATATGTATTTTGGATATTGGTAGCTGATGATCGGACTCAACATGTGAATCTCGTTGGGGAACCCCAAGAGGAAGGTATGATGAGCACAATAGCAAGTTTTCCCTCGGTTATGAAACCAAGGTTATCGAACTACTAGGAGCAAGGAAACACCTCCAAGGTGTTGTTTCCAACTTGGAATCCTTCACAACAAAACCACAGAACTTTGCCCCCAACTTACAGTGAGGTTGTCAATCTCACTGGTTTTGCTGAAAACAAAGGATTAAACGTATTGTGTGGAAGATATTAATTGCTTGCAGAAAGTAAACAGAAAACAGTAAATATTAGATTGTATATTGATGGTAAAAGAATGGACCGGGGTCCATAGTTCACTAGAGGTGATTCTCCTTAAGATAGATGACATGTTGGGTGAACAAATTACAGCAGGGCAATTGACAAACAACGAGAAATCATACATGCATATACTAATCATCTTGACTCCTATGAGATTTGATTGGGCATTACAACATTATACATAGACCGTAATCCACCTGCATCTATGACTAATAATCCACCTTCAGGTTATCATCCGAACCCCCTCCAGTATTAAGCTGCAAGCAATAGATAATTGCATTAAGCAAAGTGTCTAAAGGAAACAATTCGATTGTTCTATCAACAAAGGATTGTTGTTTTCTCCCTAGTAGCAACAACACATCTAGTACCTTAGAGATTTCTGTCACTTCCCCAGATTCCTAGAGGCATGAACCCACTATCGAGCATAAATACCCCCTCTTGGAGTTGCTAGCATCTACTCGGCCAAGATAGCTACTAACAATGGAAAGCATGCAAGATCACAAATAACATAGACATGATAGGATCAATAATCAATCTGAAATAGCATCTCAATATCCATCGGATCCCCGCAAACACACATGTATGATTACAAATAGATTATCTTGATCATGAACGGAGCTCACAAGATCTAGACATGGTAGCACAAAGGAGAATAACCAACCAACTAGCCACTACATGGACCCGTAGTCCAGGGATGAACTACTCACGCATCACACCGGAGGCAGTCATAGTGATGAACAAGGCCTCCAGGGTGATCTCTCCCCTCCCACAGGGTGCTGGGAAGAGCTTCATATCCCTCCCGATCTAGGGATGGAGATGGCGGCGGCTACAGACTCTTTCGTGGAATTTTTGATGAAGTACTTAGGGCTTTTGTCTCGGAGGCAATATATAGGCGAAGGGGCAAGGTCGGTGGAGTACCAGGGGCCCACACCCCCTGGTGGCGCGGCTAGGGCTAGCCACACCACCACCAGGTGTGGCCGCCCTGGCTCCCCTCTTTGTCTCCCCTCTGGAATCTGTATTCCTTCTGGTAAAATATTGACTTGGGCTTTTGTCCGATCCAATTCCAAGAATATTTCCTTACTATCTTTTCTGAAACCAAAAATAGCAGAAAATAGGCAATTGGCACTGTGGCATATTGTTAATAGGTTAGTTCCAGAAAATGTGTAAAAATACTCCAAAGTGTGGACAAAACATAAGAAAGTAGATATAAAACAAGCATGGAACATCAACAATTATAGATACGTTTGCAACATATCAACATCCCCAAGCTTAACTCCTACTCGTCCTCGAGTAGGTAAGTCATAAAAAGAAAGAATATTTTTTAGGTGACATGCACCATCATAATCTTGATCAAGGTATTTGTAGATCATTGATAGCTGGGATCATAGTGCTTTAACATAGCATGAAAGATATAGTTCTAACAATAAGACATAGCAACTATGTTGTAACATGAAAAGGTACAAACAAAAGATTCATGAATAACAATGCTTTGAAAGACGTTTGTTTGTTTCACATATAGAAAACATAAGGAGAATGGTATTCATCTTGTCCCTCATAGTGTAGCAAAAATAAATGCATATGATACCTTCAAAGTTCATAAGTGAAAGGATCGTATGGGCACCTAGAGGGGGGGGTGAATAGGTGCTACTCCAAATTTTACTCTTTTTCAATTTAGGGTTTGACACAAAAGGTAAATTCTCTCGATTATGCAACTAAGGTGAATTTACCTATATGTCAACCTAGCACAAGAACTAAGCAAGAACTAGATAAGTAAAGAGGTAACCAAAGTGGAGCGCATGGAGACACAAGGATTTGTTTCCCGTAGTTCCTTCCTTTTGAGGGGAAGTACATCTATGTTTGGAGAGGGGGTGGTATCAAACCACCAACGCCACGAGAGGCCTCCCTTGTTCTCCGATGAACCTCACCCCAAGGGGTTCGATTCACTTCTTCCATTATACCACAACCTTCAAGGTGGTAACCGACACCTTTACAACAAGTTCGGGGCACACATCCACAACTTAATCGGAGGCTCCCAAATACAAGCAACCTGTCAAACAATCAAACACAAGCTTGTAAGAACCAAATCAAAACCTAGGGTTTCCAAAGAAACACTAGAGCATGGGGGCCCTCAAGTGAGTGAGGGGGAAATGAAGATATCTCTTGGTGAAGATGTAGATCAAGGCCTCCTCCTTCGATTCTCCAAAGATCAATGACTTTGGATGGTTAGATGAAGAGATATTGTTGATTTGGTGGCTCAAATGGACATGGTGTTCTTGAGGTGGACGAGCAGCTGGAGGAAGGGGATAAGGTCCTCTATATTTATAGCACTTCAGACCAACGAATTGTTTTCTGACCGTTGGAGAAGAGTCAGACCGGAGACTCCGGTCTACACACCGGAGACTCCGGTCTACACCGGAGACTCCGGTCAATCTCCGGACCAGCCTCCGGACCGACAAACAGAATGACCCAGCCCACTTGGGAGCCAAGTGGACCGGAGACTCTGGTCCCTCTACACCGGAGACTCCGGCCTGAGGCATGGACTGGAGATTCCGGACCACCTCTCTGGCTGACCTAGGCAGGAAAACAGAAGCCCCCTCCGGAGACTCCTGGCGAAACTCCAGACCACACTGGAGACTCCGGTCTTGGTTGACCGGAGACTCCGGTCTAGAATTCCCAAGAGACAAGTAACAATGCAGGGAATGTTCCGCAGGCCGATGGTCCTTTTCACTTTGTAAAATATCAACCTGTAGACAATAGCAAACTGTTAAAAGGTCTAGTAGTTGTTAACAAACACCAAAAGTGATTATGACAGTAAATGTCCTTTCAATCTCCACCTTTTTGGTGTTTGATGACAACTAGTGATTTTGCATGAAAAATAGTTTGCAATGACTTATGACAGAGTATGGACATGCTCCCCCTGCCTATGTGCACAAAGATAAACATGTAAATCAAGCATGGTAGGTAGAACATGGATAAAACACATAGTTCTCACACGAGTTACAATAATGTAGGAGCACCCACAGAGTCACACACAAATAGCAAAAAGTGTCTCACAATAACATAAGGCAAATAGATACAAAAGTCTCGATAGCAAATAAGAATCAAGTAGCCCAAGCCCATGCACATCCCGATGACAATGTCTTCTCCCCCTTTGGCATCGAAACACCGAAAAAAGGGAAAAGACCTAAGCTAGCGTCCCAATGGATCAGTAGTCCTCGTCATCATCCTCCTCGTCCTCCTCATCCATATCCTGATCCTCATCATCATCATAGTCCTCATCACCATCTGGAGCTGCAGGTCCTTTGCCGTTAGGGCGAGAAGAGGATGTACCTTGGTACCCAAATCCATAAGTGACATCAGAAAAGGTCTTCCAATCCACCAAGTTGTCCTATTGGGCATTCCATGCCCCAAACGAAAGAGTGTGATCTGACTTGGTGGATGGCTGAGTGCCATGCTCATCAGTGTACTCATCCTCACCGTCCTCATCATACGCTTCACCCTGAGCCTTGATCTCCTTGAGTAGTTTCTCGATGCGACGGTTGCTCTTGTAGGAAACATGCTGTTGCTTACGGATGTCCACATTCATGCAACACGGGGTCCTCTCCCAGAATGAGGCCTTCTTGACCTTCTCATGTACATAGTCACGTGTCATGGAGGGAAGAGGTGCATTGGAAACATTCTTCCTCCAAGCCCTAGGAGGAGAGGGGGGCCTCTCGGTCTCTGAGATATCCTCCTCCACATGTGCATGTGAGCGTCTAGGAGGAGCCCTCATTTCCCCTTTCCGCTGTAGAGATACGAGAGTGTGCTCGGTAAGGTTGGGAGGCAGAGCAAGCGGAGAACCATGTTCCTGAGTGTTGATGAGTCTCATGACCAGTGGTGCATATGGTGGGGCCTTGTTGTATAAGATGGCATGGTACATCTCCTCAAATATGTAATCCATCACATCAATAGGATTAGCATCTGCATTGGGGCCAGCCATGTAAATCTTGTGGGTATGATACAGCAAGTTGACCAAACCACATCTGATAGCATCATCGTTCCCAGCACTAGGGGAAATGGTCTGGCGGAAGATCCTCAACATCAGATTGTAGAGAGGCTTGAGTCCCTTGGACCCTCCCACAACACCCTCACTACCATATAAAGGGGCAAGCTTGTTCTTGTTCACCTCAAGAGGTGCTGAGTGCATGCGAACTCCAACATGAGTAGATACCCCCTGGAATGTCTCGAAGATGGCCTCAGCAAAGTCATAGAAAGTTGTAGAACAACGGTGGTTGCCAGTTATCCAAGTCATAGTCCTGGCTTGGTCAGTCCCAAACACAACTATGGCGTAGAACTGCTGCACAAGGGTGATGTTGTAGTCTTCATGGAGCTCCATCAAGTCGAATAGCCCCAACATCTCACTAATCCACAATGCATCAGAGAAGTAGGGGCTCTTCCTCATCTGCTCAACACTCAAGTACTTTTGGGGGCACACGGGGGATCTCTTGAGCACGCTGTAAATGTCTTTCATGAAGACAGCTTGCTCCTTCCTCCAATAGCATGGGTCATCACTGGTGCGACTCAAGGCATAGAAATTAGTCTTCCGTAGCTCACGGTACTCCTACTTAGACATGCAGGCCAAAGACTGAAGGTTGTTGTATTTTGCCCTCTTGGCACAGTTCTCTTCCTCAACCCTTTCCTGCTCCTTCCGCATATAGGCTGTATCACGGGCTTGTTGTCTACAGTTGGATGGGGGCACAATGTACTGACCCTCCGACTCATCATAGCGAGGATCCCCTCTCTTCATCTTGGCCTTGGTGCGAGGAGGACGACGGGAGCCAGAAACTGTGAAAAGCAGCGAGGGAGATAGCATGGAGGTAAGTATATATGTCCCATGGAGGCAGCACAGGACCCTTGAGACCTTGCAAGATATGTCAGATTCAGACCACCCGGAGTCTCCGTGGGCCACATCGGAGTCTCCATCTCAGACCGGAGTCTCCAGTCCAAGGGACCAGAGTCTACGGCCCCTGGGGCCGAAGTCTCCAGTCAGGAGACTAGGGGGAAGATCAGGAAGGCTCCAATGGTGTTGAGTCCAACAGATCGGGCAGGGTAACAAGGGTAAAGTACTCAAGTGCACACAAACAAGGGATTCCCGTGGCCAAAACTAGTACCAATCCTCAAAAACAAAGCAAGGGAAGAACCCTAGGTGACAAAACAGGAGGAGAGGTACCAGATCTGTCCATGGGATTGATTCCACCAGTGGGAATCACCCAATGGTGGAAAGGAGATGATTGGCCAGCGGCACGGTGGATCCCGGGGGCTTCTTAACCTCCGGGGAGGAGATTTAGGAGAGGAGGCGACGGGTAGAGAGGGGAGGACGGGGTGGATGAATGAAACTGTTGTTTCAGTTCACCCCGTCCTCCCTTTAAGTGGACAGAAACCGTCCGGACCGGAGACTCCGGTCTACACCGGAAACTCCGGCCCACACCAGAGACTCCGGTGTGAACACACCGGAGACTCCAGTCATCCTCGACCAAAAACTCCAAGGTATGTGTATGGGGACATATATTAGATAGAGAGAGTTTTTAGGACAGAGAGAGGGCTTGGGTTAAGATGACATACTGTGAAAAGTCAAGAAAACCACAGAAATCTATTCAAATGTTCATCAGTGCGCCAAATAAATCTGAACTAAGAACCACCTCTTCAAGTAAGAAGAGGGTGGTGGCCGAAGCCACCATGTAGAAGTTTGTGGCATGACACCGCGAAGAATTATCCTTGGGTTCATAGCCACTACTCATCAATGACGCTCACACATCACTAAATGATACTAAGAGAATTGAATTTCTTAATGTTGGCATTATGGGGGGAGGGATAGTCTAATGAATTAGAATCGCACTCCCCCTATCTCCATGCCTGCACCTACACCAAATATGGGTCAATACATAGGTGAGTATGCAAGGTAATCAAGTCAAGCTCCTAGAATCCACGATATTTAGTTCATTCCTCAAATAACAAAACCTTGCTTCATCAAGTGGCTTCATGAAAATGTCGGCAAGTTAGTCTTTGGTTGACACATATGATAGCTCAATATCACCTCGGGCAACATGATCTCTAATGAAGTGATGACGAATCTCAATATGCTTTGTTCTTGTATGTGATACGTCCAAAACGTATCTACTTTCCTGAACACTTTTGCTATTGTTTCTCCTCTAAACTTGTGTGATTTGGATGCAACTAATGCGGATTGACGCTGTTTTCAGCAGAATTGCCTTGGTGTCTACTTTTTGTGCAGAAAACCAACTATCAGGAAAAATCCCTGAAAATATGCCAAAAATCCTATTACACCCGAAGACTCCAGGAGCCAGAATACGAGACGGAGAAGAGCCAGGGGGTGGCCACACCACCTGGTGGCGCTGGCCAGGCCAGGCTGTGCCAGGGGGTGGTGTGGCCCCCCAGGCACCCCCTCGGCCTCTCTCTTCGCCTATGAGGAGCCTTCTGACCTAAAAACTTTGGGGGGTTCGACATTTTTCCAGAAGGAGTTCCGCTCCGCTGCCACCACCAGATTCCACGAAACAGCACCAGAAACTCTGTTCTGGCACCCTACCGGGACGGGGAATTGGAGGAGATCATCGCCATCATCATCACCATCGCTTCTCCATCGACCATCCATGTTTCCCCCATCTATGAGTGAGTAATCCCCCGCTGTAGGCTATGGGGATGGTAGGGATTGGATGAGATCGTTCATGTAATGGCATCAAATTGTTAGGGCATAGTGCCTAGTATCTCTATTAGTGCTTTATGACTTTGTTGCAACCTTGTCATGCTTAATGCTTGTCACTAGGGCCCGAGTGCCATGATTTCAGATCTGAACATGTTATTGATTCGTTATGATAGTATTGTTTTTGGTCTTCTCTGCAAGTTGTTTACACACATTGATGTCCGGAACCTATGGCCCCGAAGTGACAGAAATCAGGATAACCGGAAGGGAATGGCTTTGATGTGAGGATCACATGTGTTCACGGAGTGTTAATGCTTTGCTCCGGTGCTCTATTAAAAGGAGCACCTTAATTGCGATAGTTCCTAGAGGCCCGCGCAAACGAAATTTGGCGGGACAAAAGATGTTGTGCAAGTTCTCATTGCAAGCACGTATGACTATATATGGAACACATGCCTAGGATTGTCTAGTACTTGGATGCTTTATCTTATTTATCTGCAATTGCGCTATGTTCTGAGTGCTATGTGAATTGTCTTGTCCATGCAACGCCCGTCCATCCATCCCTATGCCTACCGCACTCGAATCCCACTGTTTACTGCTATTGTTACTACTGTCTTTACTTTGCTACTGCTACTACTTTACTATTCCTACTACAAAACTGTTGCTACTGATAAACTACTGTGAGCAAGATTTGTTTCCAGGTGCATCTGAATTGACAACTCTGTTGTTAAGGCTTATAAATATTCTTTGGCTCCCCTTGTGTCGAATCAATAAATTGGGTTTCGCTTCCCTCGAAAATACTGTGATACACCCCCTATACTTGTGGGTCATCAAGACTATTTTCTGGCGCCGTTGCCGGGGAGCATAGCTTTATTTATCAAATTCACTTGGATTCACTATTGTTCGCTGCTATCCATCCATCATGGGTAAGTCTCATGATGGCAAAGTTCCTATTTTACCATCCACTACAAGAAGAGGTACGGTTCTGAACACCTCTGCTGCTCTTGATTCACCGTCTGTTTTGAGTAAGTTCTTTACACCACCACATACACATGCTACACACACTGCTACTACTGCTGAATCTGAAACTTCTGATGCTTATGATGCTGCTTCTACTGTGCTTGATAAGAGTGGTTCATTAGGTCCTTTCCTAGATGCTATGATTGCTAGAACTATAGCTGGAAATACCGAAACTCCTAATGAAGACACTACCACACCTGTTAGCTCACCTGAGTCTAGTGAAAGTTATGATATTAAAGATGGTTATGTTGAGATGATCGATGAATTTATTAAAGAATGTAAGAACACCCATGATAGGAGCGCTACTAAGAGTCTCCTTGAGAGGCGTAATATTAGACCCAAATTGTCTCCTATTGCTAAGTTTTCTTCTTCTCCCATAAACATTATAGATGAAGATTATGATTTCTCTCTCGATCTATCTTACATAGCTATTGTCGAGAAAGAACCTTTTTGTGGGACTAAGAATGAAAGTGCGGTAGCACATATGAATGAACTTTCTACCATGAGTGGCTTGTTTTATGATGATATTAAGATGCGTACTTACTTTGTTGCTAAGATTTTCCCCTTTTCACTGAAAGGAGAAGCTAAAACTTGGTTTAGTAATTTACCTCCTAGATCTATTGATAGCCCTGAGTGCTTGCTTAGTACTTTCCTGCAGAAATATTTTCCTCCCAGTGCTAGACATGCTATTTTGCAGGAACTTTTTGATTTTAAAGAGGTATTGCCTGAATCTTGGGAAAGGTTTTGTGCTTTGATTCATGCATAAGCTGGAAGTCCATTACCTAAGAATTAGCTTCTTGATATATTTTATAATGGACTAACCGAGGAATCTAGGACATACCTAGATAGTTGTGCTGATTGTGTTTTCAGGAATAGGACTCCTAAGGAAGCTGAGGAATTAATGGCTAAAATAAGCAAGAACTATGAAGATTGGACTCCTCCTGAATCAGCTATACCTGAAGTAATTGTACCTGAGCCTACTATTCCTGTGCCTATTCCAACATCAAAGAAGAGGGGAGTTATTGAATTAAATGATGAAGTGATGAAGGAAGCTAAGAAATGTCTTAAGGAGAAGGGAATTAAAGCTGCAGATGTCAAGAATCCTCCTATTGAAGAATTATGTAAGCCTATTCCCTACTCATCCACTATTGAGGTACACTCTCTCCAACACTTTGATGAAGGTGATATCCCTTACTCTAAACCTCCTGATCAATGCTTAGAAGAATTCGATATCTTTATTGTAAGCAAGATAACTTTAATAAAAGGGTGCAAAATCATCTAATGGAAAACACTAGAGCTATTGTTGAGTTGAAAAATATTGTGGAAAGAACTTCTAATGATGTTAAAATGATTGTTAAACACTTTCAAATGGTTCAAACTCAAATAGATCAACTCGCTAAAGTGCAAAACGACTTGCTAGTTAATGCTGCTAAAGAAAAACATGCTTATGAAATTAGAACGAAAGTGGTGCTGCTACCCAGGATCCTCTATATCCTGAGGGGCATCCAAAAGAATTGAGCAGGATTCTCAACAAGCTGAAAATAGTGGTTCTACTCGTAAGAAAAGGAAAAAGAAACATAAAACTGTTGTAGAACCCTCTGAACTTGCTATAGATCCCAATAGTATATCTATCTCTAATGCTGAAACTGAAAGTGGTAATGAAGAAAATGAAGTTCCTAATGAAGAAAAAGTTGAAGAAGAACCTAAAAACCACAGTAAGAATACTAAATACACCAAAGAAGATTTTATTGCTAAGAAACATGGTAGTGAAAGAGAACCTTGGGTCCAAAAACCTATGCCTTTCCCTGATAAGAAACACAAGTCAAAGGAAGATGAACATTATAATAAGTTTTGTGAGTGGATGAAGCCTTTATTCCTGCAAATTCCTTTGACTGATGCTATTAAATTTCCTCCTTACTCAAAGTATATGAAGGATATTGTCTCGAATAAAAGGAAGATCCCTAATGAAGAAATCTCTACTTTGCTTGCTAATTATTCCTTCAATGGTAAGGTTCCTAAGAAACTTGGAGACCCAGGGATTCCAACTATCCCTTGCTCTATTAAGAACAGTTATGTTAGAACTGCTTTGTGTGATTTGGGAGCTGGAGTTAGTGTTATGCCTTTCTCTCTCTATAAGAGGCTTCAACTTGAAAAATTAATACCAACTGATATATCTTTGCAAATGGCTGATAAATCTACCACTATTCCTGTGGGTATATGTGAGGATGTACCTGTTCAGGTGGCTCACAATTGCTTGATATTAACTGATATTGTTGTGCTTGAAATGCCTGTAGATGATAATATGTCTATTATTCTTGGGAGACCTTTTCTTAATACTGCAGGAGCTGTTATTAATTGTAATCAAGGAAAGGTGACTTTCAATGTTAATGACAAGGAACATACTGTCTATTTCCCCAAGAAGATTGAAAGGACTTATGGTTTGAATTCAATTGAACATGTCGAAGGCATTCAAGTTGGAGAAATATATTGTCCCATACCAAGAGAAAATTTTGAAACTATTATGATTGGGACCATTGCTATCAAGCTTGAGGTAACATAATCATTAGTGGAATACAAAGTTTTGTCTCATATGCAATTGTTTTGGTAGCAAGACTTGATCAACCTTGTTAACAAAAGGATTCTATTGAACAAAACAATGTTTTCACCATGATTATCTCCGCTTACTTCTATTCTATCCAGTTTAGTTTTTGCTTATGCCTAACTTAAAGGCGTTAAAGAAAAGTACTTATTGGGAGATAACCCAAAAGTTTTAGATGCGTCTTGGAAGTTATTACCTCTGTAATAACCGCTCTTTATCCTTTTTATTTTCTTTTTGTGCCAAGAGTAACCTCTAATGAGAGAGAAGTAATGATTGGGAAAGTTGCTGTCCTGAAATAGATTTTTGTGCTTCATCGTAAACATTCGTGTAAAATCTTTGAACGTATTTTTGAGGCGTGAAGTTTTGTGCTTCTGCCCCAGGTTGTTATCTAACTTTCGTTAGTTCAACACTTTTTTATTTGAGCAAGAGAAGGTCTTCGAAAAAATTCGTCTTTACCTGCTGGTCTGTTTTGACAGATTTCTGCCATTTTCTACATTTGCTTCTTGTTGGTTCCTTTTTGAGTTCTTTTGGGGAATTTAGCTTTTTGAGGGAAGTCCTACAGTAGCTTGTGTTTTAATGGAAGTTTATTTGGTGTTAGAACTGAACCTTAAGACTTATTTATCTTGAGTGCACTAATGTTGCTAATAGAGATTGTGTGAAGTTTTGTATGAAGGAAAAAAATTCAGGTGTATGGAAGGAATGAGTAATGAGATGAAGTATGGACTGAAGCTCAAGCTTGGGGATGCCCCGCGTGTCACCCCAAGAAATATCCAAGAAGTGCAAGCGTCAAAGCTTGGGGATGCCCAAGGCATCCCCTTCTTCATTAATAAAAATCTCAGGTTTCTTCCAAACGCTTCATTTTTATTGTTTCATGCACAGTTGTGTTGTTCTTGGAGCATCTTCTTTTTCGTTTTTGTTTTTAGTTTTCTTGGTTTTCTTAGTTTGCTTAATAAATTGGTTGGACCCCCTCTTTCATATATTGGTGTTCAAATGGTTTGGTTTGGTTTGGAAAAGATTAGGGAAGCTCATGCTTATGTGGTAAAAAGAGCTTGTTTTTGACTGTGGCCTATGCTTTGTCATGCCATGCTTGATATTGTTTTTGGCTTTATGCTTAGTATTCTTTGCTATAGCATGACTTGTTTAAACTATTGAGATTGCTTAATGTGCCTTGGATGAATCATGCGTTGTTTTAGCATATTAAAGCATAGTATAGTGGTATTCTCCTTTGATGCTTTATTTGGATTAACTTGGCACATGCTCACACCATGTTATGACTATCCCAAGTCACCATAAGCCTTTATGATCCTTTAGTTTTCAACTTGTAGTATCACTTTATGCTTTGATCAATGATGTTTTGTCGCTCTGCATGATTATGGCCATTATTGCTCTCTCGTTTGTCGCTCCCTCACTATTGCTAGCCTTCACTCCCACTAAGTGTTTTACTCATGTTTCCAACTCCCTTAAACCAAATATTTCCATAGTGTCCACCATACCTACCCATTAGCATCATTTGCTACTTCTGTGCATATTCACTATGCCTTGTTTTCTTCCGAATAAAATGTATGATTGTTATGAGAAAGTTAGTTAGTAAAGCTCTCACGAACTTGATGGCACACTTTATTTCCTGCACTTAATAAACCTGAACCATTGTGAACTATCCATGAAAGTTATATGCTTGCAAATTATAGGCTGGGATTAGCAGAACCGTGTTATCACAGGGAACGCTTTCAACAGTTGTAAATATATATACCCAGTTGATACCTTGCTCTTTTGTTTGCAGATGTCATCGGTGTGAAATAAAAGGGGAGCTTGTAAGTCCATGGAGTTATGTATGTGTGTTAGAGAAACACCTGGGCCACTAGTCTAATCCATGCTGACATGGTGCAAACCTGCAGCGTAACCATAATGATATCTATGAAGCATTCTTCTTATAAAAAAGAGAGATAGCTATTGAGAAAAAGAAAAAAAGAGATTTATGAAAAGAGGAAAGAGAGAAAAAAGCACCATTTTCCCATGGTAAATAAGAAGATTGCTAAGATACTCATTGTCTGCTTG
The DNA here is from genome assembly GCA_023614405.1 of Avena insularis. NCBI lineage: Eukaryota > Viridiplantae > Streptophyta > Magnoliopsida > Poales > Poaceae > Avena > Avena insularis. The sequence goes on from CM042694.1 coordinate 8,900,927, forward strand.
CCTTGTCATTTTGATATGGGGATTCTTCCGTATCATCGGGCAAGGGGTACCCCGTTGGCGGTTCTCTATGATACGCACATACTTACGATGACAAGAACTTACTAGCAACTAAATTTGAGTAGCATGAGGAGTGGCCCTCGTACTCAAGGGACTTGGGATTTTCAGTCTATAGTCTGTCAAGCATATTACTCAGATTGGACCTCACTTTCACCTTAACCACATTAAAGATGCTTATGACAGGGGCAATGAGAGCTCAACGCTAATGAGTACCATACTTTCAGCATTTGGAAGCCTTTCAAATTATTTAAAACCTTTTCTTTTACTTGTTGAGTCTCCACATATTCTTTGAGCACCTTCTTGAGAGCATAGTTGTCATTCTTTGTGTTTGTTCCATTACTTGATTATTTGTGTTATGACTTTGATGCTTGTATCCTTGATATCTTTACTTCTAGTCATCACTTGAACTTCAGAGGTGCCTTGACATTCATAATCAAAGGAAAGCGAGATACCACTTTATCATACCTTTCTATGAGAATTTTAATGTTGCTTATGTTTGTGCCTCATGCTACTTATTATTCTTGAGTTGGAATCTCCTCATAGCTTGCAATAACTATTGAGTAGACATAGTTGCATACTCTTTATTATGAATTGTCTAAGTAGTTGATCACATTGCTGATAATATTTACATCATATGAAGCAAATGTGTTCGTGAAAGTTCTTTTATCGCACTCAGTTTTCAACTGAATTGCTTGAGGACAAGCAATAAGCTAAGCTTGGGGGGAGTTGATACGTCCAAAACATATCTACTTTCCCGAACACTTTTGCTATTGTTTCTCCACTAAACTTGTGTGATTTGGATGCAACTAATGCGGACTGACGTAGTTTTCAGCAGAATTGCCTTGGTGTCTACTTTTTGTACAGAAAACCAACTATCAGGAAAAATCCCGGAAAATATGCCAAAAATCCTATTTCACCCGAAGACTCCAGGAGCCAGAATACGAGACGGAGAAGAGCCAGGGGGTGGCCACAACCTGAGTGGCTGGTGTGGCCCCCGAGAACCCCTCGGCCTCTCTCTTCACCTATAAGGAGCCTTCTGACCTAAAAACTTCGGGGGGTTCGACGTTTTTCCAGAAGGAGTTCCGCTCCGCCGCTACCACTAGATTCCACGAAATAGCACCAGAAACTCCATTTTGGCACCCTGCCGAGATGAGGAATTGCAGGAGATCATCGCCATACTCATCACCATCGCTTCTCCATCGACCATCCATGTTTCCCCCATCTATGAGTGAGTAATTGATATATTGCAAATGTATCTATAATTTTTGATGTTCCATGCTTGGTTTTATCCACTTTCTTGTGTTTTGTTCCGACTTTGGAGTACTTTTCATATGATTTCTTGGACTAACCTATTAACAAGAGCCACAGTGCCAGCTGCCTGTTTTCTGCTGTTTTTGGTTCCAGGAAAGTCACAAAATGAATATTCTCGGAATTGGACGGGACAAGAACTTACCGGTGACTAAACTTGAGTAGCATGAGGAGCGGCCCTCGGATACAAGGGACATGAGATTTCTGACTTATACTTCGTCAAGCATGTACACCATAGTTTGTTCACTTTAACCTTAATCACTTCAAGATGCTTATGATAGGGGCAATGAGAGCTGAAAGCTATTAAGTACCATAATTTTTGGAAGCTCTTTATGAGACTTGAATCCCTACTTCCTTTTACAAAAGGCCTTTCTTCCACCATTATATTGAGTCTCCACCTTCCATCTTTATGCACCTACTTTGAGAGCATAGTGGCCATTCTTAATTCTATGTGCATTGTCCCAAAACTAGTTGATTGATGCATAACTTGTTATTGCTTGTTCTTAAACTATTGTATCTAGTCACTCTTATGAACTTTGAAGGTGTCCTATGCATCTATATTTGCTACTCTATTGAGGGACAAGTTGAATACTATTATGCTATGTTTTCTTTATGTGAAACAAACAAACGTCTTGCAAAGCATGTTACTCATGAATCTTTTGCTTGTGCCTTTTCATGTTGCATCATAGTTTCTTTGCTTATTGCTAGAACTTTGTCTTTCATGTTATGATTGAAGTACTATGATCCCAGCCTTGAATGTTTTGCAAATACTTTGATCAATTCTTTGATGGTGCATGTCACCTCAAAAATTATTTCTTTTTATCACTTACCTACTCGAGGACGAGCAGGAGTTAACCTCGGGGATGTTGATACATTGCAATGTATCTATAATTTTTGATGTTCCATGCTTGGTTTTATCCACTTTCTTGTGTTTTGTTCCAACTTTGGAGTAGTTTTCATATGATTTCTTGGACTAACCTATTAACAAGAGCCACAGTGCCAACTGCCTGTTTTCTGCTATTTTTGGTTCCAGGAAAGTCAGAAAATGATTATTCTCGGAATTGGACGGGACAAAAGCCAAAGTGCCTATTTTTCCAGAAGGGATCAAGTGCCAGAATACGAGACGGAGAAAGGCCAGGGAGCCACCACACCACCTAGCCGCGCGGCTAGGCCTAGCCCGCGCCAGGGGGTGGTGTGGCCGCTCCTGGCACCCCCTCGGCCTCTCCTTCCGCCTATAAGTTGCCCTCAGGACGAAAACCCTAAGTACCCAATCAAAAATCCACGAAAGAGTCTATAGCCGCCGGCATCTCCATCCCTAGATCGGGAGGGATCTGAATCTCTTCCTTGCACCCTGCCGGAGAGGGGAATTCACCCTGGAGGCCTTCTTCATCACCATGCAAGCCTCCGGTGTGATGCGTGAGTAGTTCATCCTTGGACTACGGATCCAGGTAGTAGCTAGATGGTTGGTTTCTCCTCCTTTGTGCTTTCATGTTTAGATCTTGTGAGCTCCGTTCATGATCAAGATCATCTATTTGTAATTCATACATGTTGTGTTTGCGGGGATCCGATGGATATTGAGATGCTATTTCAGATTGATTATTGATTCTATCATGTCTTTGTTATTTGAGATCTTGCATGATTTCCGTTGTTAGTAGCTATCTTGGCCAAGTAGATGCTAGCAACTCCAAGAGTTAGTATTTATGCTCGATAGTGGGTTCATGCCTCTGGTAATCTGGGGAAGTGACAGAAATCTCTAAGGTACTAGATGTGTTGTTGCTACTAGGGAGAAAACAACAATCCTTTGTTCATAGAACAATCGTATTGTTTACTTTACACGTAGTTCGTAAAGCAATAATCTGTTGCTTGCAACTTAATACTGGAGGGGGTTCGGATGATAACCTGAAGGTGGATTATTAGTCATAGATGCAGTTGGATGGCAGTCTATGTATTATGTTGTAATGCCCAATCAAGTCTCAGAGGAGTCAAGATGATTAGTATATGCATGTATTGCTTTCTCGGTGTTTGTCAATTGCCCCGCTGTAATTTGTTCATCCAACATGTTATCTATCTAAGGAGAGCCACCTCTAGTGAACTATGGATCCCGGTCCTTTTACTTTACATACAATCTACAATCTTTTACTGCTTTGTGTTTACTTTCTGCAAACTATTACTTCCTTCCATTCGATACGTTTAATCCTTTGTTTTCCGCAAAACACGGTGAGATTGACAACCTCATCGCAAGTTGGGGAAAAAGTTCTGTGGTTGTGTTGTGTAGGTCTCCATGTTGCTACTAGCACCGGTAGTGCGCCTCCTGCCAAATCTTAGCTAGTAACACCTTTGGGGTGTTTCCTTGCTCCTACTGGTTCGATTAAACCTTGGTTTCATAACTGAGGAAAAACTTCCTGCTATATTCATCGTACCTTCCTCTTGGGGTTCCCAACGAGCTCTACGTCGAAAGTCGAGCGCATCAAGATTTTCTGGCACCGTTGTTGGGGAGTCAATGACATCTTCACAAGGGGAGTCCCTCATAACCAATCTCTTTACTTTGTTGTTTTTGTTTTGCTTAGTTTCTTTTTGCCTTGTTTGCTTGTTTTGTTCTTCAAAAACACAAAAAAATTAGTTCTACTAGTTTGCTTTCTTTATCAAAAACACAAAAAAATTAGTTCCTATCTCATTATGACTAGCTCTGCTCCAATCACTATTTCATTATGGATAGCTCACCCAGTTTCCTATTTGGGAATAGTATTATGACTGTCAAGGTAATAGATGAACCACCGCCTGCTAGAACCTCCATGGAAGAAGAAATTGCTGAACCTGAAAGCTCATTAGATGAAAAATAGGAGGAGAGTGATGGAAAAAAGGAGGAAGAATGGATCTATCCATGCCTACCTTCTAATGAGAGTAACTCTTTATCCCTTCCATTATTTGATTGTCCCCCATGCTTATCAAAGGAGGGTCAATGTTATGTTCCAGAGGATTCTTTTGAAAATGTTTATAATAAATATCTAGTGCTTGTAGATCATGAAAAGTATGCCTTATGTGATAGTTATATTGTTGTGTTTATTCATGAGGCTACTGAAAATTATTATGAGAGAGGAAAATATGGTTGTAGAAGTTTTTATGGTAATGAAACACCTCTCTATGTGCTGAAAGTTTTGAAGTTACTTTTGTTTTATCTTCCTATGCCTGTCACTTTGTTCTTTGTGCATTTATTTGCATACAAGATTCCTATGCATAGGAAATGGATTAGACTTAAATGTGTTTTGAATTTGCTTCTTGATGCTCTCTTCTACTTCAATTCATATTTCCTATGAGAGCATCTTCTCAAATTTTCATGCCTAACTTAAAGGCGTTAAAGAAAAGTACTTGTTGGGAGATAACCCAAGAGTTTTAGATGAGTATTGGAAGTTATTACCTCTGTAATAACCTCTCCTTATCCTTTTTATTTGTTTTTTGTGCCAAGAGTAACCTCTAATGAGAGTGAAGTAATGATTGGGAAAGTTGCTGTCCCGAAACAGATTTTTGTGCTTCACCATAAACATTCCTGATAGAGCTCTGTATGTAGGATTGAGCTGTAATTTTTTGTGCTTATGCCCCAGGTTGTTATCTAACTTTCGTTAGTTCAACACTTTTTGATTTGAGCAACATAAGGTCTTCGAAAAAATTCTTCTTTACCTGCTGGTCTGTTTTGATAGATTTCTGCCATTTTCTGCATTTGATTCTTGTTAGTTCCTTCTTGAGTTCCTTTGGGGAATTGAGATTTTGGAGGGAAGTGATACAGTAGCTAGTGTTATAATGGAATTTTATTTGGTGTTAGAACTGAATCTTGAGACTTATTTATCTTAAGTGCACTAATGTTGCTAATGAGATTGTGTGAAGTTTTGTATGAAGGAAAAATTTCAGGTGTATGGAAGGAACGAGTAATGAGATAAAGGATGGACTAAAGCTCAAGCTTGGGGATGCCACGCGTGTCACACCAAGAAATATCCAAGAAGTACAAGCTTCAAAGCTTGGGGATGCCCAAGGCATCCCCCTTCTTCATCAATAAAAACTCCATGTTTCTTCCAAACACTTCATTTTTATTGTTTTATGCACAGTTGTGTTTTTCTTGGAGCATCTTCTTTTTCATTTTTGTTTTGCTTTATAGTTTGCTTGGTTTGCTTAGTTTTCTGAATAAGTTGGTTGTACCCCCTCTTTCACACTTTGGTTTGTGAATAGTTTGGTTTGGTTTGGTTTGAAAAAGAGTAGGAAAGTTCATACTTATGTGGTAAAAAGAGCTCGTTTTTGACTGTGGCCTATGCTTTTTCATGTCATGCTTGATATTGTTTTGGCTTTATGCTTAGTATTCTTTGCTGTACCATGACTTGTTATAAACAATTGAGATTGCTTAATGTGCCTTGGATGAATCGTACGTTGTTTTAGCATATTAAAGCATAGTATAGTGGTATTCTCCTTTGATGCTTTATTTGGGTTGACTTGGCACATGCTCACACCATGTTATGACTATCACAAGTCACCATAGCCTTCATGATCCTTTAGTTTTCAACTTGTAGTATCACTTTATGCTTTGATCAATGATGTTTTGTCGCTCTACATGATTATGACCATTATTGCTCTCTTAGTTTGTCGCTCCCAGTCTTTTACTAGCCTCCACAACCAAGTATGAGTTCCACTCATGCATCCAACTCCCTAAACCAAGTTATTCCAAAGAGTCCACCATACCTACCTACTAGCTTATGCTATTCCAAGTATATTCATGCTTTTTTTACCTTCCTCTTGTTATGAGAAAACTAGTGATTAAAGCTCTCACGAACTTGATGGCACACCTTACTTTACTTTCCTTTAATAAACTTGAACCATTGTGTCGTCTATGTTGTATATGCTTGCACTTATTTGTTGGGAATTAGCAGAACCATGCTTTCATGGGGAACACTTTCAACATTGAACTTGGTACTTGTACCTAGTTGATATCATGCTCTTTTGTATATGGATGTCGTCGGTGTGAAATGAAAGGGGAGCTTGTAAGTCCATGGAGTTATGTATATGTGTTAGAGAAACGCCTGGGTCGCTGGTCTAATCCATGCTGACATGGTGGAAACCTGCAGCGTAACCATAATGAGCTGTCTATGAAGCATTCTTCTTATAAAAAAAGAGTCCTATATTGAGAAAAAAAAGAGAAAAGAAAAGAAAAAAGAGATACTATGAAAAGCGGAAAGAGAGAAAAAAAAGCACCATATTCCCATGGTAAATAAGAAGAATGCTGATATGCTCGTTGTTTGCTTGCCTTGTCATTTTGATATGGGGATTCTTCCGTATCATCGGGCAAGGGGTACCCCGTTGGCGGTTCTCAATGATACACATGTACTTACGATGACAAGAACTTACCGGTGACTAAACTTGAGTAACATGAGGAGCGACCGTCGTATACAAGGGACATGAGATTTCTGACTTATACTTCATCAAGCATGTACACCATAGTTTGTTCACTTTAACCTTAATCACTTCAAGATGCTTATGATAGGGGCAATGAGAGCTGAAAGCTATTAAGTACCATAATTTTTGGAAGCTCTTTATGAGACTTGAATCCCTACTTCCTTCTATGAAGGCCTTTCTTCCACCATTATATTGAGTCTCCACCTTCTACCTTTATGCACCTACTTTGAGAGCATAGTGGCCATTCTTAGTTCTATGTGCATTGTCCTAAGACTAGTTGATTGATGCATAACTTGATATTGCTTGTTTTAAACTATTTGTATCTAGTCACTCTTATGAACTTTGAAGGTGTCCTATGCATTTATATTTGCTACTTTATGAGGGACAAGCTGAATACTATTATGCTATGTTTTCTTTATGTGAAACAAACAAACGTCTTGCAAAGCATGTTACTCATGAATATTTTGCTTGTGCCTTTTCATGTTGCATCATAGTTTCTTTGCTTATTGCTAGAACTTTGTCTTTCATGTTATGATTGAAGTACTATGATCCCAGCCTTGAATGTTTTGCAAATACTTTGATCAATTCTTTGATGGTGCATGTCACCTCAAAAATTATTTCTTTTTATCACTTACCTACTCGAGGACGAGCAGGAGTTAAGCTTGGGGATGTTGATACATTGCAAATGTATCTATAATTTTTGATGTTCCATGCTTGGTTTTATCCACTTTATTGTGTTTTGTTCCAACTTTGGAGTAGTTTTCATATGATTTCTTGGACTAACCTATTAACAAGAGCCACAGTGCCAGCTGCCTATTTTCTGCTATTTTTGGTTCTAGGAAAGTCAGAAAATGAATATTCTCGGAATTGAACAGGACAAAAGCCAAAGTGCCTATTTTCCGGAAGGGATCAAGTGCCAGAATACGAGACGGAGAAAGGCTAGGGAGCCACCAAACCACCTAGCCACACGGCCAGGCCTGGCCCGCGCCAGGGGGTGGTGTGGCCGCTCCCGGCACCCCCTTGGCCTCTCCTTCCGCCTATAAGTTACCCTCAGGACGAAAACCCTAAGTACCCGATCAAAAATCCACGAAAGAGTCTGTAGCCGCCGTCATCTCCATCCCTAGATCGGGAGGGATCTGAAGCTCTTCCCGGCACCCTGCCGGAGAGGGGAGTTCACCCTGGAGGCCTTCTTCATCACCATGCAAGCCTCCGGTGTGATGCGTGAGTAGTTCATCCTTGGACTACGGATCCATGTAGTAGCTAGATGGCTGGTTTCTCCTCCTTTGTGCTTTCATGTTTAGATCTTGTGAGCTCCGTTCCTGATCAAGATCATCTATTTGTAATTCATACATGTTGTGTTTGCGGGGATCCGATGGATATTGAGATGCTATTTCAGATTGATTATTGATTCTATCATGTCTTTGTTATTTGAGATCTTGCATGCTTTCCGTTGTTAGTAGCTATCTTGGCCAAGTAGATGCTAGCAACTCCAAGAGTTAGTATTTATGCTAGATAGTGGGTTCATGCCTCTGGTAATCTGGGGAAGTGACAGAAATCTCTAAGGTACTAGATGTGCTGTTGCTACAAGGGAGAAAACAACAATCCTTTGTTCATAGAACAATCGTATTGTTTACTTTACACGCAGTTCGTAAAGCAATAATATGTTGCTTGCAACTTAATACTGGAGGGGGTTTGGATGATAACCTGAAGGTGGATTATTAGTCATAGATGCAGTTGGATGGCGGTCTATGTATTATGTTGTAATGCCCAATCAAGTCTCAGAGGAGTCAAGATGATTAGTATATGCATGTATTGCTTTCTCGGTGTTTGTCAATTGCCCCGCTGTAATTTGTTCACCCAGCATGTTATCTATCTAAGGAGAGCCACCTCTAGTGAACTATGGATCCCGGTCCTTTTACTTTACATACAATCTATAATCTTTTATTGCTTTGTGTTTACTTTCTGCAAACTATTACTTCCTTCCATTCGATACGTTTAATCCTTTGTTTTCCGCAAAACACGGTGAGATTGACAACCTCATCGTAAGTTGGGGACAAAGTTCTATGGTTGTGTTGTGCAGGTCTCCACATTGCTACTAGCACCGGTAGTGCATACCTCAGCTAGTAACACCTTTGGGGTGTTTCCTTGCTCCTACTGGTTCGATTAAACCTTGGTTTCATAACTCATGGAAAACTTGCTGCTATATTCATCGTACCATCCTCTTGGGGTTCCCAACAAGCTCTACGTCGAAAGTCGAGCGCATCAGTAATCCCCCGTTGTAGGATATGGGGATGGTAGGGATTGGATGAGATCGTTCATGTAATGGCATCCGATTGTTAGGGCATGGTGCCTAGTATCTTTTATTAGTGCTTTATGACTTTGTTACGACTTGTTGTTCTTAATGCTTGTCACTAGGGCCCGAGTGCCATGATTTCAGATCTGAACATGTTATTGATTCATTATGATAGTATTGTTTTTGGTCTTATCTGCAAGTTGTTTACACACGTTGATGTCCGGAACCTATGGCCCCGAAGTAACAGAAATCGGGATAACCGGAAGAGAATGACTTTGATGTGAGGATCACATGTGTTCACGGAGCGTTAATGCTTTGCTCTGGTGCTCTATTAAAAGGAGCACCTTAATTGCCAGTAGTTCCCTAGAGGCCCCGCTGCAAACGGGCTGGCAGGACAAAAGATGTTGTGCAAGTTCTCATTGCGAGCACGTATGACTATATATGGAACACATGCCTAGGATTGTCTAGTACTTGGATGCTTTATCTTATTTATCTGCAATTTCCCTATGTTCTGATTGTTATGTGAATTGTCTTGTCCATGCAACGCCCGTCCATCCATCCCTATGCCTGCCGCACTCGAATCCCACTGTTTACTGCTATTGTTACTACTGTCTTTACTTTGCTACTGCTGCTACTTTACTATTCCTACTACAAAACTGTTGCTACTGATAAACTGCTGTGAGCAAGATTTGTTTCCAGGTGCAGCTGAATTGACAACTCAGTTGTTAAGGCCTATAAATATTCTTTGGCTTCCCTTATGGCGAATCAATAAATTGGGTTTCACTTCCCTCGAAAAATACTGCGATACACCACCTATACTTGTGGGTCATCAGTATGGTCCACTGGGTTATATGCAATCTTGATAGCACTTTGATTGTCATATAGAAGAGGCACTTTGTCACAATGGACATCGTATTCCTTTAAAGTTTGCCTCATCCATAGCAATTGTGTACAAGCACTAGCAGCTGCCACATACTCGGCCTCGGCAGTGGAAAGAGATATACAATTTTGCTTCTTAGAAGACCAACACACCAAGGACCTCCCAAGGAATTGGCAAGCCCTGGAGGTTGATTTTCTATCATCCTTGTCACCAGCCCAATCTGAATCCGTGTACACACAAAGAGAGAAAGTTGAGCCCCTAGGATACCAAATACCATAGTTTGGGGGTATGAACCAAATATCGAAAGATTCTCTTGATTGCCATAAAATGGCTTTCTTTAGGAGTCTCTTGATATTTTGCACACACTCCTACACTCAACACAATATCGGGTCTAGATGCACAAAGGTAAAGCAAAGAGCCAATCATGGACCGGTATACCTTTTGATCCACATCTTTACCATTTGGGTTTAGTTCAAGATGAGTCTTTGTTGCCATGGGAGTGGGAGCTCCATTTAGGTCTTTCATGTTGAATCTTTTGAGCATATCTTGAGTATACTTGGCTTGGTTGAAGAATGTACCTCCTCTCACTTGCTTGATCTCAAAACCAAGAAATACTCTCAATTCTCCCATCATAGACATCCTGAACCTGTCAGTCATAAGCTATGAGAATTCATCATTAAAAGCTTTGTTAGATGAGCCAAAGATAATATCATCTACATAAATTTGGCATACAAAAAGTTCCCCATTGACCTTCTTAGTAAAAAGAGTGGGATCAATTTTCCCAACCTCAAACCCACGATCTAACAACAACTCTCTAAGGTGCTCATACCACGTGCGTGGGGCTTGCTTGAGCCCATAGAGTGCCTTATAGAGTTTGTAGACGTGGTTTGGAAAGTTGGGATCCTCAAACCCTGGGGGTTGTTTCACATATACCAACTCATGCAATGGACCATTAAGAAATGCACTTTCTACATCCATTTATTGTAGTTTAAATTTATGATGTGCCGCATAAGCGAGAAGGATACGGATGGACTCAAGGCGAGCCACGGGTGCATAAGTCTCTCCATAATCAATGCATTCAATTTGAGAGAACCCGTGTGCAACCAATCTTGCCTTGTTCCTTATCACAATTCCATGCTCATCTTGCTTGTTCTTGAAAATCCACTTGGTGCCTATAACATTGGGGAAATCTTTTGGCTTTTCCACTAACTTCAATACTTTCTTTCTCTCAAAGTTTTTGAGCTATTTGTTCATTGCATCCAACCAATCCGAATCTTCAAGAGCTTCCCATACTTTCTTTGGTTCCACCATGGAAATGTGTGCTTGGTGCTCACCAAAGTTCTTTAATTGAGCTCGAGTAGATATCCCTCTTCATAGATCTCCTACCACATTCTCAAGAGTGTGGTCTCTTAATTCCAAAATTCTATCAATTCTAGCTTAGCGACGAGTTTCGATTTCCTTATTGTTTCTTGGGGGAATCACTTCATCATTTTGGTCCTCGTCATGACCATCAACTTGACTTGATCATCATTGGAAATATTCTCTTCTACATGAGGCAAAGATTGACCTTGGTCTTGATCAAGCCCACAAATGGTCAGGTATTCAGCTGTACTTATGGCAGTTTGTACAGATCTTGCTTGTGTAATGGCCTTAGCACCACGGGACATCCTGGCAAACAGAGACTCAATCACCTCTTGGCTGGAGGCATCTTCTTGATCAGTAGGTTGAGGGTCTACAACTTGTTCTTGGAATGGGTCATTGTCCCCCTCGATAGGAGCTTGTAGATCTTGTGAAGATGAGGGATCCACTTGAGTAGAGCATAGTTCTTCTCGATTCGCCATAAGGGGTTCCTCAATAGGGAGGATGAAGCCCGCACCCATTCTTCCTATGGCTTCCTGAGGCATTTCATCATCTGCATCACAAACATCAACATGCCCTGCTTGGGGACCATCATATTCTTCAAAAACCACACTACAAGATTCTATGACAACTCCAGAAAGCTTGTCATAGATTCTATAAGTATGGGATTCGAGACCATAACCAACAAAAATACCCTCTAATGCTTTGGAATCAAACTTGGACAAACGAATACCCTTAATGCGATAGAAACACTTACAACTGAACACCCGGAAGTATGAAATGTTGGGCTTGTTATTGGTAAGGATTTCATATGGAGTCTTGACCAATTCTTTGCGGAGGTAGAGACGGTTTGATGCATGGCATGCGGTGGAGATTGCTTCAGCCCAAAAATTGTATGGAGATTTAAACTCCGCCAACATGGTCCTTTCCATATCAATAAGAGTTCGGTTCTTCCTTTCAGCTACACCATTTTGTTGAGGGGTATATGCAGCGGAATATTGATGTGTAGTTCTTGAATTTGGTACTGTTGTCACTTCTTATTGTTAATACCGGGACATTGTGTTGGCGTTGAGCCATGTTGATGAAGTAAATGAAGTTCTCTTGGGTCTCACTTTTTGCTTGAAGAAATATACCCAAGTGTATCTTGAGTAGTCATCAACAATCACCAGACAATATTTCTTCCCACCAAGGCTTGCATGAGATGGGGGACCAAAGAGATCCACATGGAGGAGCTCCAAGATCCTCTTGGACTTGATGTAGTTCTTTGGCTTATGGGGAGAATCATGCATCTTTCCTTCAACACATGCACTGCAAACACGATCTTTGGCAAAGCAACCATTTTCTTTTAGTCCAACAATATGACCATCCGTGTGGAGGCTTTGCAAAGTTCTCATGTTGACATGGGCTAGGCGGTGATGCCATAGCCAACCCACGTCGGCCTTTCCGAATAAGCACATCAGACTTGTAGTGGTTTTCCCGGAGAAGTCCACCACATACAAGTCATCTTTGACGTACCCAACGAAAGCAACTTTTAGAGACTTGCTCCACAAGAGGATCACAATATCAACATCAATAAAGACGGCAAAACCCATCTTTCCTAGAGAACAGACTGAAAGTAAATTATAGCCAAGGGTCTCGACAAGCATGACGTCCACGAGAGTGATATCATGTGCAACCACAACTTTGCCGAAACCCATTACCTTAGACTTTGATTTGTTGGCATATGTCACAGATATTTGATCAACATTTGGTCTCAACTCCTTGACACTAGACGTGCTTCCGGTCATATGACTTGTGCATCCACTATCAAGCACCCATTTTGACCCTCCGGAAGCATAGGTCTACAAAAGATCAAACTAGTTTTTAGGTACCCATTTTTCAACGGGTCCTCTTTTGTTAGCAACAAGGGTCTTGGGAACCCAAATAGACCATGCAATATAACCATCAAATGGACCAACATATTGTGCATACACATCACCATAATAATCACGCATTAAGACATAGTGAGGGTTAGCACTACCCGCAAAATCATCATGAGACATAGTTTTGCCACCTGTGGTCTTACTTCCCACAATTACCTTGTTCTTTTCTTGGGTGGGCTTGGCCTTCTTCTTGTTGTTCTTTGTCATCTTGGTTTAGAGACAAAGCTAATGCCCCCCTTTTCACCATTTGACCTTTGCTTGTTTAAGAGGTCATCAATAGACTCGCTTCCTTTGGGAAAGGAGGTCTTAGCTAGCTCCCCGTTCAACCTAACATGTTCTTCAAGAGTATTTGTACAACTAGAAGGAATGCATGTACTAGGTGAGGGAGTATTGATCAACTGAGTTTGAAGCTTTTCACGAGACTTTGTGAGTGACAAGAGTTCACTTTCCAAGGCCTTGTGAGCCTTGTCAAGTGTCCTAAAGTCCTCGACAAGTTTTTCATGAACAACATCAAACTCAATCTTGTCCTTTTTAGCCTTTTTGTATTTAGCAATAGCATGATCATGTTCCATGATGAGTTTATTAATAATAAGATCATTATCTTCATCAAGACCCTCTAGTTTAGTTTCAAGAGATATTCTAGTTTCTTGTTCTTCTTCTAGAGCATTATTAAGAGCTTCTACCTTAATCATGTGCTCTCTTCCTAATTGGCATCTCTCATCTAGAAGTTCTTGTGTGTGTGAAAGTTGATTTAAGAGGTCCACAACATGTTTCTTGTGTTCCCCTTGCAAGTTATTCATGAACACATCAAAAGCAACTAATTCCTTTTTGAACTCAAGAGATAACTCATCATCAAAATCATCATTGATTAAGGAGGTGGAGTGTGATGATGATAATACCTCCGTTCCTCTCGCCATAAGGCAAGTGACGTTCTTGTTGGAGATATTCTCATTTGGAGAGTCGAAGAGTGAGAATGAAGGAGTAGAGGTTGTGGCAAGAGCCGCCACACCACTTGATGTATCCTCTTCTTCATTTTCATCATCATCATCATCGGAGGAGTACTCTTCATGTGTGATCAAGACAATCTCTCCCAGCTTCTTGTTGGTTGAGTTCCTTTTGATGAAGGGTTTCTTGTAGGGAGCTTTGGAAGTTTTCTTCAACACAAGTTTACCCCCATGGTCTTCTCTATTCTCATCAGGACAAGCTGCAACGAAGTGATAGCGGTCACCACAATTGAAACAAGTTCTCAACTTGGACCCATTATCTCTTCTCCCATTGGGGTTGCTTCTTCATTGCATTTCCATCTTGGCCTTCGCGGAATCTTTCCAAAAGTTTCTTGCATAGAAGGCCATGTATTCACCATGAGCAACCTTGACATCTTCGGGGTGGCTCACTGAAAGTCCCTCATCACTTCCTTCATCTTCAACATACTCCACAACCTTGGCCTTCAAGGAAAGATTGACACCGCTACTCATTCCAATGGCACAAGCACAGGCGTCTTTGGCATTCTTGGCAGCAACCTTGATGGCGGCCATCTCTTGCATCACTTCATTGGAGGTCATGAGATGGTAGTTGTGTCTTCCTTGGAGACTCTTCAAGTTAGTAGGCTCGAAAGGCATGAGTGCACTCACATACTTCCTATTGATCCAGGCCTCATCAATGTGAGAGCCACCAATATTCTTGAAGGCGGTGGCTGTGGATTTGAGTCTTCAATACATGTCTTCACACTACTAGGAAACAGCTCATCAGTGGCACACCTTTTTTCACTATCCGTGGCGCATATCTTAGTCGCCACTGATACCTCGCCACTAATAACTATTTTCTGTGGCGCATTTCAAAATGCGCCACATAAGTCTCAAACTTCAGTGGCGCATATGGCCAATATGCGCCACAGAAGTTTTTTTTCCAAAATTCCAAAAAAAAGGCGGGCCAGATCTCAAACTTCTGTGGCGCATATGGCCAATATGCACCACAGAACTTTTTTCAAATTTCAAAAAAAACCGAGCCAGATCTGGCCGGAGGTGGGGGTGTCACCGGAGGTGGATTAGATGTGATGGCCGGAGGAGAAGGACGCCATCAGAGGTGGTCAGAGTAGTAGTAGGAGGAGGCCGCCAGAGGTGGAGGAAGGGCTCGCCGGAGATGGTTGGAGGAGGCCGCCGGAGATGGTGGTGGTGGAGGAGGAGGAGGAGGTCGCCGGTGGTGTTGGAGGTCGCTAGAGGAGGAGGTCATCTAGGTGGAGGAGGTCACCGAGGTAGCCATGCCCGGAGGTGGATGTCGCCGGAGAGTGGAGGAGAAGGGGAGAAGTATGGAGGGGAGGAATAGTGGAGGGAGAAGGGGAGAAGTATGGAGGGGAGGAATAGTGGAGGGAGAAGTGGAGGAGAAGGGGAGGAGAAGTGGAGGGAGAAGTATGGAGGGGATTAGAAGTGGAGGAGAAGGGGAGAAGAAGGAGAAGAAGTGGAGGAATATAAGGAGAAGGGGCGTCGGCGGGATTCAATTTTCGAATCCTGCCCAAGGCTTCTGTGGCGCATATGGGGGAAATGCGCCACAGAAGTTTCTCCCCCTTTTTTATTTTTTTGTAGTAAAATATCTTCTACCCTAAATAACTTTTTACTTTTTTCGAATTTGGGAATTCTGTAAAATCGAGAACAACCATAGGTGGTTGAATTCGAGTAGGGAATTTCGAGACGATCATTTTGATAGGTTAAAGATTTTTTTTCCCGACATCGTATGCAAAAGTTAGAGCCGTTTTACCGTGTCATGACCTATTTTTGCAAAATACATCGAAATTCATGTTTTTCAATTTTTTCTAGATCTATACCCTAAAATCTAACTACAAATTAAAGGAATTATTTTTTTGAAGTTTCTATCATTTTTGTTTATTTTTTACAAAACTGAAAAGGCGATGCACGGGGGGTGGGATTTGTCCCCCCCCTATATGCTTGTTCTGTGGCGCATACACCTATATGCGCCACAGAAACATCACTTTCTGTGGCGCATATGGACATATGCGCCACATAAGTTTCTCCCCCCTTTTTTTGCTGCTTGGTCCCATCAACCTTCTGTGGCGCATACGTCTATATGCGCCACAGAAGTTTGACACTTCAGTGGCGCACACGAAAATATGCACCACAAAAATATGGACTTCTGTGGCGCATATTGGTTTCATGCGCCACTGAAGTGCCAAACTTCTATGGCGCATTTTTTCGTGTGCGCCACTGATATATATCTGTGGCTCATATTTTTACATATGCGCCACTGAATATCTTGTCTATCTATAAGCTGTTTCCTAGTAGTGTCATGATCCTCACCATCCTTCATGAAGAAACCTTCAGCCTCATTGCTTAAGCATCATATCTATTTCTTCTCATACTCTCATTACCAACAAACAAGTCAATGAGAGCATCCCAAGCTTCCTTGGCGGTGTTGTAGTGCTCAATGTGGGGAAAATCCTTTGGCCCCACTCCAAGTTGGATCATGTGCAAAGCAGTCGCATTGAGTTGGCTATGGACCATTTCTCTTCTAGTCAAGTTGGTTGGATCCTCAATTTTGAGTCCTTCTTCAATAATATTACACAAGTCAATGCAAGAGCTGTGCACATGATATTTCATTAAAACTTGCCATTGAGCAAAAATATGTGCAGCTAACTTAGGTGGGTCTCCTCTATTATTTATATGTGGATGAGGGATAGGAGGGTCGGGAGAGTACCATCCGGGAACCGCATGGAACTCTTCCTTCCCATCACCCTTTTTGTTGGTGGAGTTAGTGGAATTATGTTCATCCCCCGCCACTTCCTCCAAAGGCTTAGCCTTTGGGTTAGGTGGTGTTTCCTCTGGAGAGGGAGGAGGTGAGGTTTGCTTATCCCTAACAAGTTGCTCAACGAGTTGGCGCAAATATTGGATTTCGTTGCCCAAGGTAGAGCTCAAGCTTGTTTCCAACTTCTTGAGATCTACCATGGTCACCGAATGGCTAGCCTCACTTTCTCCCTCCTTGGTGGTGGCCATAATCTCTTAGGCGGTTAAGCCCGAATAAAGATCCAAGGCTCTGATACCAATTGATAGGATCGTATGGGCACCTAGAGGGGAGGGTGAATAGGTGCTACTCCAAATTTTACTCTTTTTCAATTTAGGGTTTGACACAAACGGTAAATTCTCTAGATTATGCAACTAAGGTGAATTTACGTATATGTCAACCTAGCACAAGAAGTAAGCAAGAACTAGATAAGTAAAGTGTGGTAAAGGATAGAGGTAACCAAAGTGGAGCGCACAAAGACACAAGGATTTGTTTCCCGTAGTTCCTTCCTTTTGAGGGGAAGTATGTCTATGTTTGGAGAGGGGGTGGTATTAAACCACCAACGCCACGAGAGGCCTCCCTTGTTCTCCGATGAACCTCACCCCAAGGTGTTCGAGCCACTACACGGCAACCTTCAAGGTGGTAGCCGACACCTTTACAACAAGTTCGGGGCACACATCCACAACTTAATCAGAGGCTCCCAAATACAAGCAAGCTATCAAACAATCAAAGACAAGCTTGTAAGAACCAAATCAAAACCTAGGGTTTCCAAAGAAACACTAGAGCATGGGGCCCTCAAGTGAATGAGGGGGAAATGAAGATCTCTCTTGGTGAAGATATATATCAAGGCCTCCTCCTTCGATTCTCCAAAGATCAATGACTTTGGATGGTTGGATGAAGAGATCTTGTTGATTTGGTGGCTCAAATGGACATGGTGTTCTTGAGTTGGACGAGTAGCTAGAGGAAGGGGATAAGGTCCTCTATTTATAGCCCTTCGCACCAGCGAACCGTTTTCTGACCGTTGGAGAAGAGTCGGATCGGAGACTCTGGTCTGCACACCGGAGACTCCGGTCAATCTCCGGACCAGCCTTCGGACCGACAAACAGAATGACCCAGCCCACTTGGGAGCCAAGTGGACCGGAAACTCCGGTCCCTCTACACCAGAGCCTCCGGCCTGAGGCACGGACCGGAGACTCCGGACCTACCTCCGGACCAAGATCCGGACCACCTCTCTGGCTGACCTAGGCAGGAAAACATAAGGCCCTCCAGAGACTCCTAGGGAAACTCCAGACCACACCAGAGACTCCGGTCTTGGTAGATTGGAGACTCCGGTCTGGAATTCCCAAGAGACAAGTAACAATGCAGGGAATGTTCCGCAGGCCAGTGGTCCTTTTCACTTTGTAAAATATCAACCTGTAGACAATAGCAAACTATAAAAAGGTCTACTAGTTGTTAACGAACACAAAAAGTGATTATGACAGTAAATGTCCTTTCAATAAGGGTGACTAGATACAAATAGTTTAACAATAAGCAATATGAAAGTTATGAATCAATCAACAAGTCTTGGAACAATGCACATTAAACTAAGAATGGCCACTATGCTGTCTCAATAGGTGCATAAAGATAGAAGATGGAGACTCAACATTAAAGTAAAATAAAGGCCTTCATAGAAGGAAGCAGGGATTCAACTCTCGTAAAGAGCTTCCAAAAATTATGGTACTTATTAGCTTTCATCTCTCATTGCCCCTATAATAAGCATCTTGAAGTGATTAAGGTTAAAGTGAACAAACTATGGAGTATATGCTTGACAAAGTATAAGTTGGCAATCTCATGTCCCTTGAATTCGAGGGTCACTCCTCATGCTACTCAAGTTTAGTTACTGGTAAGTTCTTTTCATAGTAAGTACATGTGTATCATAGAGAACCGCCAACGGGGTACCCCTTGCACATGATACAGGAGCTATCCCATAATCCAAATGACAAGGCAAGCATACAATGAGCATCTCAGTAATCTTCTTACTTACCATGGGAAAATGGTGCATTTTCTCTCTTTCCTCTTTTCTCATCTTTTTTTTTCTTTTTCTCAATCTCTATCTATTTTTTTATAAGAAGAATGCTTCATAGATTGCTCACTATGGTGATGCTGAAAGTTTCCACCATGATTAGGCATGGCTTAGGCTAGCGGCCCAAGCGTTTCTCTAACACACATACATAACTCCATGGACTTACAAGCTCCCCTTTCATTTCACACTGACGACATCCATAAACAAAAGAGCATGATATCAACTAGATACAATGTACAAGTGCAATGTTGAAAGCGTTCCCCATGAAAGCATGGTTCTGCTAATCCTAATGTATAAGTGCATGCATATACAACATAGATGACACAATGGTTCAAGTTTATTAGGGGCAAGAAAAGTAAAGTGTGCCATCAAGTTCGCGAGAGCTTTAATCACTAATTTTCACATAACAAGTTTAATTCGGAAGGTAGATAAAAACATGAATATACTTGGAATAGAAAATGCTAATAGGTAGGTATGGTGGACTCTTTGGAATAACTTGGTTTTATTTGGAGTTGGATGCATGAGTGGAACTCATACTTGGTATGGGGGCTAGCAAAAGACTGGGAGTGACCAACTAAGAGAGCAATAATGGCCATAATCATGCAAAGCGACAAAACATCGTTAATTAAAGCATAAGGTGATATTACAAGTCGAAAACTAAATGATCATAGAAGCTAAGGTGACTTGGTGTAGTCTTAACATGGTGTGAGCATGCGCCAAGTCAACCCAAATAAAGCACTAAAGGAGAATACCACAATATTATGCTTTTATATGCTAAAACAACGCATGATTCTTTCAAGGCACATTAAGAAATCTCCATTGTTTATAACAAGTCATGCTACAACAATAATCACTAAGAATAAAGCCAAAACAATATCAAGCATGGCATGATAAAGCCTAGGCCACAGTCAAAAACAAGCTCCTTTTATACCACTTAAGCATGAACTTTCCTACTCTTTTCCAATCCAAATCAACTTTATTTGAAAACTAATGCATGAATGAGGGGGTCCAACCAATTTATTCAAGCAAACTAAGCAAACTAAAACTAAAAACAAAAACGAAGAAGCTCCAAGAACAACACAATTGTGCATGAAAATAAAAATGAAGTGTTTGGAAGAAACCTGAAATTTTTATTGATGAAGAAGGGGATGCCTTGGGCATCCCCAAACTTTGACGCTTGTACTTCTTGAATATTTCTTGGGGTGACACGGGTGGCATCCCCAAGCTTGAGCTTTTGTCCATACTCCATCTTATCACATCACTCTTCCCTACACTTTAAAATTTCCTTCATATAAAAACTTCACACAATCTTCATTAGCAACATTAGTGTACTCAAGATAATAAGTCTTTTTGGTTCAGTTCCAACACAAATAAAACTTCAATTAAAACAAAAGCTACTGTAGCACTTCCTTTACAAAGTTCAAATGATCAAAGAGAACTCAAAGAGAAAGAGATCAAGAGGCAAATGCAAATAATGGCAGAAATCTATCAAAACAGACCAGCAGGTAAAAACCGATTTTTTCGAAGACCTTCTATTGCTCAAATCGAAAAGTGTTGAACTAACGAAAGTTGGATATCAACCTGGGGAAGAAGCACAAACAATTATAGCTCAAACCGACGTATAGAGATTTTTCACAATTTTTTACAGCAAAGCAGAAAAATCTGATTCAAGACAGCAACTTTCCCAAGCATTACTTCTCTCTAATTAGAGGTTACTCTTGGCACAAAACCACACAAAAATGATAAGGAGAGGTTATTACTGAAGAAATTACTTCCAAGACTCAACAAAATATTCCTAACGAAATTTTGGTTATCTCCCAATAAGTGCTTTTCTTTAACGCCTTTGAGCTAGGCATAAGAAGCAAGAAACGAATCAAGTATTCTCAAATGAAGAAGCATTAATAGAAAATTTTGTTTTAATAGGAGAGGCAAAAGGAATCTTCTCTCTTCTTAGGTAAGTGTTCTATACCTTTCTTGAGTGGAAATTGATATTTAATGGTGCCTTCTTTCATATCAATAATGGCACCAATAGTTCTAAGAAAAGGTCTTCCCAAAGTAATAGTACAAGAAGCATTGCATTCAACATCCAAAACATAGAAATTAACGGGGACATAGGCATTGTTAACCATAATAAGAACATCATTAATACTCCCCATGAGTTTCTTTTTAGCATTATCATCAAGTGGGACATTTAAATAACAATCTTCCAATGGTGGCAAATCAAGCATTTCATAAATCTTTCTAGGCATTATAGAAACACTATGATCAAGATCACATAAAGCTTTGAGATCAAAATCATCCACTTTCATATTAATGATGGGTTCCCAACCATCTTCTAATTTCATAGGAATAGAAGCTTTATGTTTCATCTTTTCTTCTTTAATTTTTATGAGAGCATTAGTAATGTGTTTTGTAAAGGCCATGTTCATAGCACTAGCATTAGGACTTTCAGCAAGCTTTTGTAGGAACATAATTACTTCAGAGATATTGCAACCATCAAGATCAAAATCATAATTATCATCTAAAGTAGTAGAGCTATTGTTTCCCATATTTCGAAGAATTTCAGCATTTTTATTAGAAAAGGTTCCATTGGGTTTACTAGCTTCAACATTAGTGGTAGTGATAGTAGAAATACTAATATTTCTAGCAATTTCATCTTCTCTTTCCCACTTAGCATGCAGTTCAGCTAACAGTCTAACATTTTCATCAATTCTAACTTGTATGGCATTAGTAGCAACAAAGGGATTTTAAATGGTTTCAGGTTTAGCAGCCATTCTATTCAAAGAAGATTGTGCTTCAGACAATGATGCTATATTTCTTTCAGCATTAGAGAGTTTTTCCTCAATAGATTTATTGAAGGCAGTTTGTTTAATAATAAAATCTTTAAGCATGACTTCAAGTTCAGAGGCTGCACTTTTATTATTGTTGTAGGAATTCCCATAAGCATTACCATTGTTGGGAGGATATGGCCTATAATTATTATTACCAAAATTACTCCTGTAGGGATTGTTGCTAAAATTATTGTTTCTAATAAAGGTCACATCAACTTGCTCTTCTTGAGAAACCAAAGAGGCTAAGGGAACATGATTTGGATCAATATGATATTTCCCATTAACAAGCATAGACATAGTAACATCAATTTTATCACTCAAGGAGGAGGTCTCTTCAACAAAACTTACCTTCTTACCTTGTGGAGCTCTCTTAGTGTGCCATTCAGAATAGTTAACCATCATATTATCCAGAAGCTTTGTTGCAGCACCCAAAGTAATGGTCATAAAGGTACCTCCAGCAGCAGAATCCGGTAGATTTCTTGAAGAATAATTCAATCCTACATAAAAGGTTTGGATAATCATCCAAGCAGTCAGTCCATGAGTGGGACAATTCTTTACCAAAGATTTCATTCTTTCCCAAGCTTGAGCAACATGTTCATTATCAGATTGTTTAAATTTCATTATTTCACTTCTCATAGATATAATCTTAGTAGGAGGATAGTATTTTCCAATGAAAGCATCTT
Source organism: Avena insularis (assembly GCA_023614405.1). Classification (NCBI taxonomy): domain Eukaryota; kingdom Viridiplantae; phylum Streptophyta; class Magnoliopsida; order Poales; family Poaceae; genus Avena; species Avena insularis. The sequence continues at coordinate 8,923,544 of CM042694.1, forward strand.
TGCATTTAGTCCAGGAATCAATACTATTTCTAGTTAGGGATTGCAACCATTCTTTAGATTTTCCTCTCAAAGAGAAAGGAAACAATTTAAGCTTAATAATATCTCCATCTATATCCCTATGTTTTTGCATCTCACAAAGTTCAACAAAGTTATTAAGATGAGCAGCAGCATCTTCAGTACCAATACCAGAAAATTGTTCTCGCATAACAAGATTGAGGAAAGCAGTTTTAATTTCAAAGAAAGTAGCTTCAGGAACAGGTGGAGCAATAGGTGTGCACATGAAATCATTGTCGTTGGTGCTAGTGAAATCACACAACTTAGTGTTTTCAAGAGTAGTCATTGTTTTGTATTTTTAATATAAAGAAGCAAACTAGTACAACTATTTTTTGTGTGTTTTTGATAAAGAAACAAGAAAACAAAGCAGAAACTGAACTAAGCAAAACAAAAACAACAAAGTAAAGAGATTGGTTATGAGGGACTCCCTTTGAGAAGATGTCCTTGACTCCCCGGCAACGGCTCCAGAAAAATCCTTGATGATCGGACTCAACACGTAGATCTTGTTGGGGAACCCCAAGAGGAAGGTATGATGAGCACAGCAGAAGTTTTCCCTCAGTTATGAAACCAAGGTTATCGAACCAGTAGGAGCAAGGAAACACCTCCAAGGTGTTGTTTCCAACTTGGAAACCTGCAGAACACAACCACAGAACTTTGCCCCCAACTTACAGTGAGGTTGTCAATCTCATCGGTTTTGCTGAAAACAAAGGATTAAATGTATTGTGTGGAAGATAGTAATTGCTTACAGAAAGTAAACATAAAATAGTAAATAGTAGATTGTAGATTGATGGTAAAATAATGGACCGGGGTCCATAGTTCACTAGAGGTGATTCTCCTTAAGATAGATGACATGTTGGGTGAACAAATTACAGTGGGGCAATTAACAAACACCGAGAAAGCATACATGCATATACTAATCATCTTGAATCGTATGAGATTTGATTGGGCATTACAACATTATACATAGAACGTAATCCAACTGCATCTATGACTAATAATCCACCTTCAGGTTATCATTCGAACCCCCTCAAGTATTAAGTTGCAAGCAACAGATAATTGCATTAAGAAAAGTGTGTAAAGTAAACATATGATTGTTCTATGAACAAAGGATTGTTGTTTTCTCCCTAGTAGCAATAGCACATCTAGTACCTTAGAGATTTCTGTCACTTCCCCAAATTCCTAGAGGCATGAACCCACTATCGAGTATAAATACTCCCTGTTGGAGTTGCTAGCATCTACTCAGCCAAGATAGCTACTAACAACAGAAAGCATGCAAGATCACAAATAACATAGACATGATAGAATCAATAATCAATCTGAAATAGCATCTCAATATCCATCGGATCAACGGAAACACAACATGTATGATTACAAATAGATGATCTTGATCATGAACAGAGCTCACAAGATCTAGACATGGTAGCATAAAGGAGAAGAACCAACCATCTAGCTACTACATGGATTTGTAGTCCAGGGATGAACTACTCACGCATCACACCGGAGGCAGTCATGGTGATGAAGAAGGCCTCCAGGGTGATCTCTCCCCTCCGGCAGGGTGCCGGGAAGAGCTTCAGATCCCTCCCGATCTAGGGATGGAGATGGCGGCGGCTACAGACTCTTTCGTGGAATTTTTTATCGGGTATTAGGGTTTTTGTCCCGGAGGCAATATATAGGTAAAGGGGCAAGGTCGGTGGAGTACCAGGGGGCCCACACCCCCTGGTGGTGCAGCTAGGGCTGGTCGTGCCACCACCAGGTGTGGCCGCCCTGGCTCCCCTCTTCGTCCCCCCTCTGGACTCCGTATTCGTTCTGGTGAAATATTGACTTGGGCTTTTGTCCGGTCCAATTCCGAGAATATTTCCTTACTAGCTTTTCTGAAACCAAAAACAGCAGAAAATAGGCAACTAACACTGTGGCATCTTGTTAATAGGTTAGTTCCAGAAAATGTGTAAAAATACTCCAAAGTGTGGACAAACCATAAGAAAGTAGATATAAAACAAGCATGCAACATCAAAAATTATAGATACGTTTGCAACGTATTAGTAGCATAGTAGGATGAAGCGGCCCGGACTAACTTTACATGTCCTCGCACATGAGACCTGTTTCACGCTTGACATGCAACTAGTTTTGCATAAGTGGCTAGCAGATGTCTGTCTCTCCTACTATAGTCAATATCTGATTTATAATGAGTTGCTAATAATTTGGTTATCATCATTTTGGTTCCATGTTCGTAGGTAAGACCGGTTCTATTTTCGAAAGCCCTAAGCCACGTAAAAAACTCGCAATTGATAAATTAGAAGCGTCTAGTTTAGATTGTTGTTGGGCTAGTGTCATCATATGGTAATGTTATAATTTGAAGTATAGTTGATACTCTGATAACACACCTAACATGTAAGATCCATAGACCTTGTCCTTACAAACAAAGGAATGATAAAGATCATACCACAGTGCACATATAACATAAGACATAAGTAAACTCCCATACCCATCGAAGACGTTAGAAATACAGTAAAGGCTGTTGAAGAGGGGCGTTCATTCCCGATAGAGAGATGATATACTTAAAGTTTATGGCTTATTCCATTCTCTGACGGTGATCGGGATGTAGTCCCTAACAATAACTCCACATTGCCTTACAAACTAATATGAAGCATAAATGGGAGCCTTCGGTTCGCCGTCTAGAGCGACTTCTTCGATCCTGTACCATTCATGGTCTCCCAACTTCCTGGCTGGGCCTCGTTTCTTCTTTGTAGAAGATTTGCTTGATCCAGAGGGATAAAAGAAGAAAGAGCGTTAATATATGTATATAGATAGCGGAGGCTTAATTAATATATATATGCACCTCGCTGGATTTTGTATTATTTAATGTTCACTCGAAGTCGTCGACTTCTCCCTCACCGGAGCCATCGGCTTCTCCCTCACCGAAGCCATTGGCTTCTCCCTCATCGGAGCCATCTCTTGGGTCGAAATCCAGATCTCCCTCACCGGAGTTGTTCAGATATAGCGAGGTGACATCATTATCGATATGTCCTCCCTCGTTGATCATATCTTGCAGCGCCATTTCCTTTTCTTCATATCTTGGTTCCATAGTTTCTACAAAAGGGGAAAAGCGGATGAGTCGAAGCGGCCAAGTGAGGAGTTTAGGTAGGCGATATTTGAGGGGCTAGGGTGTCGTGGTCTGACAACGAGATCACCTTAAATATAACCCTAATACATGCTTGACAATTTAAATAGGGTCCGAGGGATATAAATCGTAATTCAAAGAAACCCTAATATATGGCGCGCGTTACCGAGGACATGGCTAAGTACATAGTTTTACACCCTACAAGGGTTGTACACTTTACCCATATGACCTGGTCGACCCGCTCGTACCATGACATGCATATTGAGTAATGATAGGGAGAAGCACAAGAGACAATTCGGGAAGTAGTTTCCCAAGCCCATCCACGCACCTACCAACCTATCATATTTCACTACATCTCTGGATATGAAGAGCTCGGTTCACCATGACCTACTAAGTCTATCCAGCCACCCATAACTCACTGGCATATGGTTGTACACGTAAGCTACCAAACAAAGACACTATTCATTTCTCTAGAACATGGGTGGTCATCCTTAGACATGGGCCCGGTATTCACGAACCAAGCATTTACCAATTCCACCCATAGAGTTCATTAATTAAGTTGTTTTCAAATTTTCCAACACATCCTTTCAAAACAATCTTTACCATGGTGTAACCCACCCTCGTCTACATATGCACATCTAAGCATATCTACTTACGGTGGCTCACCTAACAAGGAAGACTACGACCATAGTAGGATATAGCATAGCAATAAATATTCATAAACTTGCAAATACGAAAACAAAGCTACAATGCATATAGAAAATAAATAGGACTTTTATGAAGCTCCACTTTCCTTGGTATTTGTCGGAGTCAAACATATAGTCTTGGCAATAACAAGGTTCACAATCCTCATAATCTACACGAAAGTAATTCAACCAAATAAACAATCCACACATAGAGATCAACAAGTGCAATACAATGCATGCATGGCACTTTAATAAAAGTTTTAGTAGTTTAGTTATGTTCTCTGATCAATATTCCTACTGAATGAATGCATGGAAGAACCTTTAATGCATCAAAACAAGTTATGCAATATAGAGAATGATTTAATAGTCTTTAAATCAAAATACTAGACATCTACTGTATACAGAGCTGTTAAAACTTTACAAAATACTACTTGACAGACATTAAGAGTTTGAGCTAGGGGCAAAAAGAATTACGCCAAAAAGATATACAGATATTTTTCTATAATTTTTATACTACTTTAAGCATTTTTATAAACTCATGAAATTACATACAGTAGACCTGCAATATTATTACGGAATCAAATTCTACGTGTTTTTTGAATTTCAACAGTATATTATTTATATTTTTCTGACCAGTAAATCTTTTTTTATGAATTTTTGAAGTTTTATACATTTTTTGAAATTTTCATTATTCAATAAACAATTTCTTACTTGATCAACCTTGTATGTCTTGTCAGTGACAATCAGCGTCACACAGCGCGATGTGATTCGCCGGTACCGAGGGGTGGCTTCTACGGTGGCCTCCTCCTCACGAGCGATTGGCGGCTGGAGCGGTGCGGCTGACGGAGCTCCGACCGCAGATTTGGCGCCTCCGGTGGTCCTGCACGGAAGGGGAAGCGGTCAAGGCGGCACGCCATGGGGCGACGGTGCGATTTGAAACGAAAGAAGGAGGTGGGCGGTCAGATGGCGTCGGTCGACGTCGGTCTGCGCCGTTCTTACTGACCTCCAAGGCGATGCGGTGGCGGTCTGGCGCGTTCAACGGCGGATGTGGACAACTGCGCAGTGACGACGATGGTGGTCCGGTGGTGGCACGCGCGGACAACCTATCGGCGTCGTGGGGATCCTCGGGGCGGCGGCGCGGTGGCGAGACTTAGCAGAAATGAGATGGGGAAGGAGAAAGGAAACAGCGCGGGGTTATCAAGGGGAGGGCCTTTCATTCCGGTTGGTGGCTCCAACCGGGATGTATGCTCTTTTTTCTGGCCACCAAAGCGGCGCGCACAGAGGACCTTTAGTCCCAGTTGTTTGCATAAACCGGGACTAAATGTCCTTTTTCAAATGTTTTTCAAAATTTTCAAATATTCCTGCCTTATTGCTTATTTAGGTGTTTAAATTTGAATTGTTTGAATTTGGAAAACTTTCTGTTTTCTAGAATAATTATTCTAACTATTCAAACTATTAAATTTGAAATGGTTTAAATTTGAAATTTCTGAAATGGTTTGAATTTGAAATGGTTTAAATTTGAATCTGAAATAACTTTCAACATGAAAATTGTTTGAATTTGAATAACTAATCCAGAACCATTTTTTGTTTTCTAAAATAATTGTTCAAACTATTCAAACTATTAACCATTTGCCATTTTCAAATAAAGATGCATTAAATAATAATTGTTGCATACTTTTGAATTTGAAAAAACTTTCAACATGAAAAGTATTTGAATTTGAATAACTAATCCAGAACCATTTTCTGTTTTCTAAAATAATTTTTCAAACTATTCAAACTATTAACAATTTTGCCATTTTCAAATAAAATGCACTAATAATTGTTGCATACTTTGAAATCTGACAAAGCTTTCAACATGAAAAGTGTTTGAATCTGAATAACTAATCCAAACCATTTTCTATTTTCAAACTGACAGGGGAGGCGAGTAAAGGTAGACGAGAAATACATAATGAAAAGAGTGGATCTCGACAATCTTGGGTACAGAGACGAACCATTTGTGCTAGCTAATGGCTTAGTTATAATCATGTCTAGCCCTATAGTACACAGCTTTAGGGTCACTATGGCATATTCTGGGGATCCTTAGCCCTTCCTCGGCTTGTGCATGGGGGAAGCGGGGACCATCAACCATGGCATATTCCTGGGGCACCTTCCACTCTGGTCTCGGATTCACGACGCGCGGGGGAGGGGGCTCTCGGATTACGACGCCGCTACGCCCGCAGCCTTCACCACTGCCAGCCTTCTTGTGGCTTTGTGGCAGGTGCAAGTGCGGGTACCGCACACGAGAATGATCTCCATCGGTGATGTAGTGCATCACACTGGCGATAGTCTGGTTCGCCCAACATAGGCGACGACTGGCTTTGTTGTGGTTCACCGGGGGCGGGCCATCACCCTCGTACCTCGTGAGCTCCCTTTCCTGTCGGTTAGAGAAGAAGGCATTCCAGGTGTAGTAGTTGTCAGGATCCCAATGGAGATCCATCGCTGCTCCTGTGTGAGCTCTAGGTAGAATTGGTTCGTGATGGCTTCCTGGCTGGTGGAACCTTGAGGCACAAGAGGCATAGGAACTCCAATGCTCATCATCCAGTCAGCGGGCAGCCGGTAGCCCGGCGGGCATGAGTAGCTGGAGGCGCACAACGCATCGGTCTCCTCGAGTGTCAGAATGGCCCAGTATGCGGTGTCCAATGTTGTGAGAGAGGAAGGTGTGGATGTGTAGATAGCCATGGTGCGGTCGGCCTAGATATATAGGGAAAGAGCGAGAAAATATGGCGGGAAGCAGTGGGAAATGGCGGGAAATATCTTTACTCCTGGTTAGTGGCTCCAACCGGGACTAAAAGGCCCGGTTAGAGGGAAAGGGTGGGAAAACATAGCAGGAAGCGGTGGGAAATGGCGGGAAATATCTTTAGTCCCGGTTAGTGGCTCCAACCAGGACTAAAAGGCCCGGTTAGAGGGAAAGGGAGGGAAAACATAGCGGGAAGCGGTGGGAAATGGCGGGAAATATCTTTAGTCCCGGTTAGTGGCTCCAACCTAGACTAAAAGGCCCGCTTTGAGGGAAAGGGCGGGAAAACATAGTGGGAGGCGGTCGGAAATGGTGGGAAATACCTTTAGTCCTGGTTAGTGGCTCCAACCAGGACTAAAAGGGTGAGTGTCAACATTATGTCGTGAGTGTCGACACTATGTTGTGCTGCTTAATTTATAAATAGGCATGGTTGTGAAGTTATCAACTACAAACATGATGGTGTGCGAGAGTAGGGACACCACTACGACCAGCTTGAGGGAGATGCTTAAGGATCTAGTCCTCAGGCATCTTCCACAAGCTGGCCATAGAGGCACTCCCTGGTATGTGAAATTAGTTAGCTCCCTGGTGTATTGATCTATCAAGAGAAGTTATCAACTACAAGATGGTGTGTGCAAGAGTAGGGACACCACTACGGCCAACTTGAGGGAGATGCCTACTCGGGTATCTCCCACAAGCTAGCCATAGAGGCATCATTCCCACAAAACGGCGGGCATGAAGATACGGGATGAGCCTCGTTAAAACTTGCATTGGATATCTGAAGAAACATCATATTGTGAGTCTAAAAATGTTTTTTTTCAAAAAATCACGAGCATTAGATCATGTACCTGTAGTTCAAACCGGGCCCACTTCCTACCGATTCGGCAGACATTTGTCTTTTTCACTCGGGGATGACAGAAAGGTATGAGATCTCCCGGTTGGGAGATCGTCTAGGTAAGGTGGTCTGGTATTTTTGAAAAATGGGGTGGAAGTATTTTGAATTAGCATTTCGGTGGTTGATTCACAAAACGGCTCATTGTTTGGCACTGAGAAAATGGAAAATGGATTTTCCATGCGACGAAAAGAAAAACTTCCTCATGCAACATTGTTCACCATCCCAAGATACACATGCATGCACAATATGGACACAATATCACAAACTATGCCTCGATTCTGCACATAACATTGGTCATTTGGACCGAAAGCCGTGAAACCTCGAACATGATAGGTCATTTTGTGAATATTTTTTGAGACATAATCAATATACCAAGTTTGCTATTTTTCCTTGCAACTATGTCACATAATATGACACCACGCGAAGGATTTATATTGTTCAGACTGATTTTGAATTTCTTATGACCGTTTCAAAATTTACCAGTTTCAAACTATGGTCAAAACAACGGGCATGAAGATAGAGGATGAGCCTCATTAAAACTTGCATTGGATCTCTAAAGAAACATCATATTGTGAGTCTAAAAATGATTTTTTTCAAAAAAATTATGAGCATTAGATCATGTACATGTAGTCCAAACCGGGCCCACTTCATCATCCCAAGATATACATGCATGCATAATATGGGCACAGTATCACAAACTATGTCTCGATTCTGCACATAACATTGGTCATTTGGACCAAAAGCCATGAAACCACAAACATGATAGGTCATTTTGTGAAGGTTTTTTTGAGACATAATCAATATACCAAGTTTGGTATTTTTCCTTGCAACTATGTCACATAATATGGCACCACGTGAAGGATATACATTGTTCGGACCATTTTTGAATTTCTTATGCCCGTTTCAAAATTTACCCGTTTCAAACTATGGTCAAAACGGCGGGCATGACGATAGGGGATGAGCCTCGTTAAAACTTACATTGGATCTCTAAAGAAACATCATATTGTGAGTCTAAAAATGATTTTTTGAAAAAAAACACGAGCATTAGATCATGTACCTATAGTTCAAACCGGGCCCACTTCCTACCGATTCGGCAGACATTTGTCTTTTTCACCCGGGGATGATAGAAAGGTATGAGATCTCCCGGTTGGGAGATCATCCATGTAAGGTGGTCTAGTATTTTTTTAAATGGGGTGGTAGTATTTTGAATTAGCATTCCGGTGGTTGCTTCACAAAACAGCCCATTTTTGGTGCTCAGAAAATGGAAAATGGTATTTTCATGCGACAAAAAGGAAAACTTCCTCCTGCAACATTCTTTCCAATCCCATGATACACATGCATACACAATATGAGCATAGTATCACAAACTATGCCTCGATTCTGCACATAACATTGGTCATTTGGACTGAAAGCCATGAAACCTCGAACATGATAGGTCATTTAGTGAAGGTTTTTTATACATAATCAATATACCAATTTTGGTATTTTTCCTTGCAAGTATATCACATAATATGACACCACGTGAAGGATTTATATTATTCGGACCGTTTTTGAATTTCTTATGTCCGTTTCAAAATTTACCCGTTTCAAACTACATGTACACAATTTGAGGCCGGCCAGATTTGAACTAGAGGTACACAATATGAGGCCATGAACCCATCTTGGCATATGTCCCTTGCTTATGGTCTCTTCGGCCGTAACCATGGAGCATCTTATTTACTTAACGGGATGCTTGGGTCAGTTTTCACTGTGAAGAGCGGAATTTCATCAAACTTATTATAATCTTCTAACATGTTTGTCTTGTCCTCGACTCCCATGATGTTTCTTTTACCTGAAAGAACTGTATGACGCTTTGGTCATCGTGTGATGTATTCATTTGCTTATTTTTTTCTTTTTTTGGTATGGAGGACATGTCCTTCACATAGAAACTTGAGCCACATCATTGGCTAGGACGAATGGTTCGTCTCTGTAACCAAGATTGTTGAGATCCAGTGTTGTCATTCCGTACAACTGGTCTACATTTACCCCTTCTCCATTCAGGTTGATCCATTTGCACCAAAACAAGGGGACCTTAAAAGAAACTCTATAGTCAAGTTCCCATATCTCCTCTATGTAACGATAGTATGTGTCCTTTTGCCCATTCTCGTTGGTTGCATCAAAGAGGACACCACTGTTTGGTTGGTGCTCTTTTTATCTTGGGCGATCGTGTAAAATATATTTCCATTTATCTCGTACCCTTGGAAATTCAATATAGTAGAAGATGGTGACCCGGCCAACAAATAGGGTTGATCTCCAATAGTGGTGTCATTCATGAGTTGTGTTCGCAACCAACTGCCGAAAGTCTTCATGTGTTCATCTCTAATCCAGGAGTCAGGATTTCTCAGGTTGTTGGAGCATACAATATTCTTGTGTTCCTCGATATATGGAGCTGCCAAGGTGGAATTCTGTAGAACCGTGTAGTGTGTTTGAGTGAAAGATTGCCCATCCCTACATATCATTGCTTTCTTTCCCAATGTGCCTTTTCCACTTAGTATCCCCTCATGCCGTGATTCAGGAACACCAATCGGCTTAAGGTCAGGAATAAAGTCAACACAAAACTCAAGGACCTCCTCTGTTCCATAGCCCTTGGAGATGCTTCCTTCTGGCCTAGCACGGTTATGAACATATTTCTTTAACACTGCCATGAACCTCTCAAAGGGGAATATATTGTGTAGAAATACAGGACCGAGAATGGAAATATCTTCGACTAGGTGAACCAGGATATGTGCCATAATATTGAAGAAGGATGGTGGGAACACCAACTCAAAACTAACAAGACATTGGACCACATCCTTCTGTAACCTTGTCAGAATATCTTGATTGATCACCATCTGGGATATTGCATTGAGGAATGTACATAGCTTCATAATGGGTACTCGAACATTTTTTGGTAGAAGCCCCCTCAATGCAATCAGAAGAAACTGCGTCATAATCACATAACAGTCATGAGACTTTAGGTTTTGGAATTTTTTCTCTACCATATTTATTATCCCCTGTATATTAGAAAAGAAGCCAGACGACACCTTGATACTGTAAAGGACTTCAAAAAATATTTCCTTCTCTGCTTTCATAAGAGTGTAGATAGTAGGACTTAAGTGACGCCCTTTATCCGTCTTGTTCTGTGGATGCATGTTCTGTGGGTCTTTCATACGTTGTTGGTCCTCCCGTGCTTCTGGTGTATCTTTTGTCTTTCCATACATGCCCAGGAAGCCTACCAGGTTCACGCAAAGATTCTTTATCACGTGCATCACATCGATTGAAGAGAGGACATGTAGGACTTTCCAATAGGGTAGCTCCCAAAATATAGATTTCTTCTTACACATGGGCGTGTGTCCGGTAGCGATGTCGTTCGGAACAGATTAACCGCCAAGACCCTTTCCAAAGATTACTTCTATGTCCTTGACCATACCAAATAAATCATCACCAGTAGGGAGGTCAGGCTTCTTCCGGTGATCTGCCTCACCTTTAAAATGCTTGCCTTTCTTTCTTACTTGATGATTGGTCGAAAGAAATCGACGATTCTCCAAGTACACAATCTTCTTACATTTATGCAAATATGTACCTTTAGTATCATCTAAACAGTGTGTGTATGCCTTGTATCCCTTGTTTGTCTATCCTGAAAGATTACTAAGAGCAGGTCAATCATTGATTGTTACGAAAAGCACGCTTGTAGGTCAAATGGCTCTTGTATGTGCTCATCATACACATGTACACCTGGTTTTCCCTATAATTGTAAGAGTTCTTCAACTAATGGTCTTAGGTACACATCAATGTCGTTGCCGGGTTGCTTCGGGCTTTGGATGAGCATTGACATCATAATAAACTTACGCTTCATGCACAACCAAGGAGGAAGGTTGTAGATACATAGAGTCATAGGCCAGGTGCTATGACTGCAGCTCTCCTCCCTAAAAGGATTCATGCCATCTATACTTAGACCAAACCATAAGTTTCTCGCGTCACCTGCAAAGTCCGGGAACTCTCTCTCTCGGTTTTTCTCCACTGCGACCCATCAACGGGATGTCTCGACTTCCTGTCTTTCTTAAAGTCTTCATTGTGCCATCGCCACAATCTGGCAGGCTCTTTGTTTCTGAACAGACGTTTTAACCTTGGTATTATAGGATCATACCACATAACCTTATCAGGAATCCTCTTCCTGGGGGGCTCGTCATCGCCATCAACATCACCAGGGTCATCTTGTCTGATCTTATACCGCAGTGTAGTGCATACCGGATATTTATCTAAATTCTCGTACTCCTCACCGCGGTAGAGGATGCAGTCATTAATACATGCATGTATCTTCTGCACATCTAATCTTATAGGGAAGAGAGTCTTCTTTGCTTCGTACGTACTCTCGGGAAATTCATTATCCTTTGGAAGCTTCGGCTTCATTATTTTCAGTAACTTCTCAAATCCCTTGTCAGATAAACTAGTATCTGCCTTCCATTTCAACAATTCCAGTGTGGTACCGAGCTTTGTGCTTCCATCTTTGCAATTTGGGTATAACAATTTTTGTGATCCTCTAACATGACCTCCAACTTCAACTTCTCCTTTTCTGTTTCACAACCTCACTTTGCATCAGAAATGACTCGACCAAGATCACCAGCGGGCTCATCTGATGCCCGTCCTTCACCTCCTTTTTCATTGTCTTCCATTGAAGTATCACTGCATTCATGGAACATAGGACAATATTTGTCATCATCCTCTTCTTCTTTATTGTCTTCCATCATAACCCCTCTTTCTCCGTGCTTGGTCCAGCAATTATAGCTGGGCATGAAACCTCTACGAACCAGGTGGTCACGAATGATTTTCGAGGAAGAGTACTCCTTGATGTTCCGACATCGAACACATGGACAACACACAAAACCATTCTCTTTGTTTGTCTTAGCTACATCGTTAAATTTATCCACGCCTTGAATGTACATGGATTCACGCTGGTCAACGTACATCCATCCCCGCCGGTTCATCTGCATCATATAATTAAGTTTACCATTATTACAGAACATCATAAATAGTGAAATGACCACTTTACATCGACACATGCATTGTACCAATGACAGATGAAAGGATAATGTTGCTCACCTCGATCATGGGGGAAAAGAAAGAGGAGAAAGCTTAAATATGGCTTGGGAACCTCATATCATTTTTGTTTTGTGTGAAATCAAGCGGTAGCATTCTCTGACATTTCATCGAACACCTCATGTGCACAGAAAAAAACTAGCACACACATCTCACATCTTCCACACCAAGAAAAATCAGAGGGGGGAGGATGGCTGGGGCGGCGTATTTATAGGCGGACTATTCGTCTCGGTTTGTAACACAAATCACGACTAAAGGTACGCGACAGGCCACGTGTCTGACGCTCCACCTTTAGACAAACCGGGACTAATGCTCCCTTACGAACTAGGACGGATGGCCCCGGCTCCCGTGCGACGCTCGGGTCGCTCGAACCGGGACGAAGGCGAGCATTAGTCCCGGTTCGGGGCAGAACCGGGACAAAAGCTCTGGGATGCTCCGAACGACAGGCAGTTTTTCTACTAGTGACTTCTGACATGTGGGGTCTTTGCTGACGTGTGAGACCCAGTACACTTGCCACACCATATTCTTGGGGAACTGATATATTTATCGGGTTTCTGACCTGTGGGACCAAGCTGATGTGCGGGACCTATTCTGACGTAGGGATCTCAACAATAGCCTTCTGCCCCATGGGCCCGCTCCTGACTTGTGGGATCTCTTATGACGTGTGTGACCCAACAGTAATGACCCGTGGGGCCTTTTATGACGTGCTACGTACTGAACCTCTGAGGTCTTCTCTGACAAGACGGAGCTAGCACATAACCCGTCAATAGCGATAAAAAATAGTCAACACAGTCTATCCCGGCGTGGCCGCTCTAGGCATGCCGAGCGGTTACACAGGCATGCCGATCGTGTTCTACTTATTCCTGAAACACTGTACGATTGACGATACACTCTCGTGACCACACGTTTATTTTCATTGAAACATAATCGGAGAGGAAAAAACCAGTTTGAGTCAAGCATTAACCGAATATGAGAGATGCATGTAGGGTGTTTGGCCATCTTCACAAACTACTCATATTCGCTTGTGCCTATATTTTCGTCTACTCATTGCATTGTGCGGGAACCAGCGCGTAGCCACTCCGAAAGGATGACGGTACTTTCGAGAAAGTCTATCGGAGGCCAGACAAACCGCGTCGTGGCAGCACCGAGCAGGCCAAACGGATGCGCAGGCATGCTGGTGACGTTTCTTCTATTTCTAGCATTCTATATGATTGACCTTTCCCGCTCGTTACCACGCGTCTATTTTCATTCTGTATCTGGGATTGAATTTTGCGATGGTTGTGCTGATTCTGCTGCTGTTATTGTGGTGGTGTTTGGGGGTGCAGAGCTGCCGGTTGACTCTCATTCAGTCGAATCCATCGTAGTACATTGCCGACATCCCGCAGGTGAGTTTTACACTCCGCATCTTCTCTCTATTGCCGTGTACTGTATCTATGCCAGAGAATGACAAGTTGTTGCGAGCTTGCGATTAGTGACTGGTCCTGATAGGTTCAATCATATGGCAGCAGTGTCCTTCCGTGATTTCTCTCATGGTAGTACTGGTTGTACGCAACACTCGTTTCATGCTCAAACACCTATGCAGGACCAATGCCCAAATAGAAGACACATTTTATTGTGATTTAACTCCCATGCTAATGTCAAACAATGAATATCATCAAGATTTTGTTTTGTAAGCTATGGGTTTAGGGTGGTTAATGGAAAGGGACCATGTTCTTAGGTACAGTTGCTTTTTTCGGAAGGGGAGAATCCTGCTCTCTATATCGATTGCTGCACACAGTCAAGTGACAAATAAGTTTGTCATGTTTCAGATGGTACACTGACGACAGTTGAGGCATTGTCATCAACTTCTATATGTGGCATCATACATTCTGTAATTGGTGGACAGCCACTGCTGATTGTTTGAGTTGCAGAACCAACTGTTATCATGTACACGTATCTATACAATTTTGCCAAAAATGAGCCGAACCTTGGACAAAGATTATTCCTAGCATGCGCTGGATGGTAAGGGACCTATATAAATAATTATTTGCCTTCTGGTTACCCAAAATGGTGCTTATATTTATTCTATCTTTTAATGTTATTATACTTTATCCACTGACAGGGTTTGCATCTGGACTGCAATCATGTTGTTCCTCATGGCAATGTTTAATGTTGTCGCTGGTATAACTGGTGTAATTATACTACAAGATAAATAAATTTAGTGGTATTTTTATAATCCAGGTAAGGTTGTGTGTTGCTTAGTTTCTATATCACTTACCAGAGTTGTTCATGTTACTGCGGGAGCAGGACTAGCTGCCATCAAAACTGAGATAGAACTGAACGAAGGTACCCAAATCCTCTCTTCCTCATTGCCCGCTCTCTATATATATTTAATCCCAACATATCCTGTTTGTTTGCGCAAATTCGATTTACATGGTGTTTAGCAAAAATCCAAGCGACATATATGATAAACTAAAAGTGAGTTGTTTTCTCAACAAATTTAGGTAGTGGTTACCAATCCTATATAACTATATTGCACCTCTTACTTTTAATCGTGGAGGAATTATATAGCTGCCTAATATTGAACTTCACTAGAAACATTTGTATATGCCGATTGTATATATGCCATTAACCATTATCTAATTATATAAGGAGTGTAGGCTGCTGCCATCAGAGAGAAAGATGAGAATGTCGAACGAAGTTCAACTTCCCACCCACTGATTCGCTACATAAGCTGTTTCCTGAACATATCATTGTCTCACGAAGATCTGAGACGACACCGCTGTGCTAGCCCTCGATGACCGCTGTCTGGCACAGGACTGGACCTCGAGTGCAGCGCCTACTCGGCCTGTAGGCTGGTCCTCCTTCGCCAGCAACTCATGCTCTCCTCTACTCGGAGCAGTGCGCGGCCGCTGCTGCATCTGACCACCGGTGTGTCCCTGGCTGCGTGTTGAAGTTCCTCCATCCTCCATCCTCCTGTAGCAACCTCCAAACCTCCAGCTACATCTTCCTGCCCTCTGCATCTCAAGCGAGGTGATGTGCATGCTCTCCTATCTGTCTTCTTTTTTATGTGTGCATATGAAAATAATAGGCTATTAGATTTAATTCCATGTGCTATGAATGAAGGATTCTGTCTGGTATTTCTCATTTCTCTCTATTTTTTGTTCAGATGTGTTATGCAAGAAGATCAAGTTCTATAGAAGATTAGGCCATAATCTTGATGTTTTACAGGTAATGTGGTTAGAGATTTGTTTAACATCTGAGCCGTAGTGCAAGTTAGGGGTTGTCGAGTTTGTTAGTTGTGTTATATATGGTGGCAGGGTGGCGTACACGATTTGGTGGTGTGAGAAATGTTTGACCAGAAACATAGTCGCTATAGAATAAGTTTAGTCATAAAAAATAAGCATTCTTTTTATTTTCTAAATCTGGAGTTTTATCACCTCTTGAACGTATCTCCTCTATCGTTTTAAAATTAAAACTAATAAAATGTAGCATTGGTAGGCACTTTGCTATTATTATATTATTGTTCAGATCAAGAGGTTACCTTTGCGTAAGTTTTTGGCTTTGTAGAATGCCATTAATGAACAGAGGTAGAAATTAAAGTGCAAGATTTCCACTCTATTTTAGTAGAAAATGCAAGATTTCTACTCTGTTTCATGACTAGATCAAAGGATGCAGAATTATCTTTGTTCTTTTGAAACACTACCCTTATTAATTCAGATTTTACAAGAACTGTCAAACTCTGGACGGTGCTATTCACTATGTCGATATCTAGATTGGTGTTGTCCATCTGTTCTTGCATTATCTCCTTTGAAAGCGAGTGCCTTCCCTTTTTGATGTCATGCTATCAGTTACGCGGATCTTCATCCATTTAGGAGATCATGTTTCTACTCAATATGAGTTCGATCAGAAGTCTGATGTTAGTACTTTGTAAAACCTAATTATATTATGTTTTCTATTTCCCTACGAGTATGCGTAGTGCACCTTGGTGTAGTTACTTTCACCCCGTATGCCACTGGGTGCTCCTATCTACACGTTTAAAGTGTATTTTCTCTGCAGTCGTAAGTTGGTGCTCTCTGGCACACACTATCTGAGTTTGGTCAGCATACTTTTGAAGATTACAAAACCATAGAACTTTTGAAGGAAACTTATTTTGCATGTACATACTCTTCGGCTAGCCTATGTCTCTTTTGTTATTGCTACTGAGACCCCCTGCCTCTCCATATGTTTACCTATTTCTTCATATTCTCCTTATATGTTTTATCATATCCCGAGACTGCTACTATTAACATTGACAATGTGCGTGTGCACCTTTACATATAACTTATATTCATGCCAGAATATTATTCATCTTCTTAATGCTTATAATACATGACAACTATGGGCAAAATATTTTTAGAATCAACAACTCTTGACACTAAAGACCGCCTTTTTTGCACTAACATAGCTTCTCTCTTCAATTGTAATAACCCACAAGACTACAAAAGATCCTATTCAAGGATCTGTTCCGCCATTTGGAATTTTCACCACATATCTCCTAGGTCCCGAACTGCTAGTCTTGGAGGAGTGAAATAGGTCCTGAACTACTGATTTGTTCGAATTTAGCTATTGTTTGCCTTCATTTATTTGTAGTTATACTGAGGAGTAGGAGGGCAAGGCCATTTCTTAGGATGTTGGTCCTAAGAAGCGGAAATGGAAAGTGAAATTTTTAGCTTCGCAATTATGAGCTTCTAGTTTCTTATATTTCCCTTCTATTGACAAATAAGCTTAATAAGGACACTAGAGCTGAAAGTAGGCAGAGAACGACACCGTGGTTAAGGCTACTAGAAAGACATGAAGGTGCAAGATTTAGTCTCCAAGGTTTAGTAATTAACTATAGTATGGTCATATACTCCTGAAACAATCTTTTAGTATCCTATTCAGAGATGAAACAATCTTTTAGTATTCTATTCAGAGGTAAAACAATCTCTTAGTATATATACTTCAGTAGATCAATCACTCTGAACTGAACTTTTTATGTCCATGTTCGATATAATAATGCCTTCTCTTCATGTAACCCTTTGGCATATCTTCTAATTGATCATTTACCTTATATATGATATACTTGATTGTGTTGGTACTGTTAGAACTCGAAAAATTTGGCATTTGGTTTGTATGTTATAACAGTTATTCTATATAAGGCTTTACACATCAACAAACCATCCAATTTGTATTAAGGGGAAGACCTTATGTATGGAAAAGCAATGTAATGTATTCTAAACTTAAACTGTAACTATTTATGTGTAATATATTATCCTACCATAAAAAGGTATGAGATCAATTTGGTAAAAAACGGTATTATCCTACCTGTTTTCATTAGCATTATCCATTTGGTAAAACCATAAAATTATCCATCTGGTAAAAACTAAAAATTATCTATTTGGTAAAAACTAAAAAGTATAATTGCTAAATTGGCTCAGATTCAACGAGAGCGTGCGCCAAAGAGTACCCCTAAATCTAGTGTCCATAAAAAATCGTGGTAGAAACAATGAAAATGGTGGAGGGAACCCATGATTTTTTGCATGGCCTATGGGAACGACAAATAACATAATAGAAATGATAAATAAATCGCCATATTAAGGTACCGCCAAGAAATATCATCCACCGGGCCAAAAACTTTGTAGGTACTTTTCGCATGGGCTGTTCGAAAATCCGTCGAGATAAGCCATACATTTTTGTAGTGTTTCAGAACTAATAATACTATGAAATTTTAGGCTGATTGAACATGTTAATGAAAACTCGGCACACACTTATTAAACTAGTGTAAGCTCTCTAAAATTTCACCCATCTAAACTTAAGCGAGAACCTGCTAAGTAATGCTAGTCATAGTGCGGAATAACATAGATTTGTGTTATGCATATGTTAGTAGTTTACATTACTACCTCCATAGTGCATAGTGTCATAGAAGGGTTCATTTATTAGTATATACAGTCATTTATCTCGGTAAACCGTGTGTTGTGGTAACATAACCAGTTATCACAACCATTTTCTCCTTATTTTTAATATATCATGTCATCAAAATGGCTAGTTTACATTGCATGTAACTGCATGTACTACTTATGTTATTCCCGGTATGGCTACTCTAAGCAAACAGTACTCATAAGTTAATGTGTTAGAATGCAACAATAAATACCAATAAATAAGTCTTATTATTGGGAACTATTGTAAATTAGAACCAATAATAGTTAATAAATTGAATTCACTATTAAAAGTAGCAACAATCTAATTATAGTAATGTGACCTTTCATAAATTTAACCCACCTATACTTTACGAGAAATTTTCCACTTATTAACATGTGATAATAAGTTACTTCCAAAAAATAACCCATCTTATTAAGAAATACATGATATTGGATTCAGCAAGTTGATAAATTGTCCAATCCATTTAACTCACTATTGATAACAAGTCACTGTCTAATTAAAGTAACGTGAGCTTTCTAAAATTTAACCCACCCAACTCAGAATGCGGGTAGGCTAGAGCCTTTTAAAGGAGTAATATATAAGCGTGCAACAATTGCTACCAAAAAATATGTCTTATTATTGACATCTACCAAATTTTGGAACAAATAATAGATGATAAAGTGTCTAATCAATTGAACTCATTATTTAAAACTAGCCACGATTTATTTAATTAAACTTGTGTGAGAATTTAGACTACTATACTTTAGGATAACTTGATCAGGAAGTTAGAACTCATAAATTATTATATTAAAATGCAACAAAAGGTTACTACCGCAAAATAAGTCTTATTAATAAAAACTACCTAATATTGGTACCAATAAAAGAGTATAACATGTGTACTCAATTCAACTCACCATTGAAAACTAGGCACAATCCAATTAAAGTAGCATGCCATTTCCTAAATTTAGCCCACCTATACTTAGGGAGAACTTGCTCTGTAAGTAAACACCGCCCATAAGTTAATGTATTACCATGAAATAAAAAGTAATGGCAAAAATGTCTTCTTGTTGAGAACTATACCTGATATTGGAACCAACAATAGTTGATAAAGTGTCTAATAAACACGAGTCATGGTCTAATTAAAATATTTTGTTATACTCCCTTTTTTAAGAAAATTAAAATAGTGTGAACTTTCTTAAAATTTCACCCATGTAAACTCGGTGCGAACTCAATTTGTACTAAAAAGTCATAAGATAATTGTGATTTAATTACCTAGCATATCGACTAACTAGGATGGTGGCTATGCGCTGACGTGTTTCACACGACAACCAACAAAGAGATGACAGGTGCATAATTGACTGAAAGTTATGCAATATTCTCTTCATAATTCATAGTCATACATGTAGTGTCACAGAAGAGTTCATTTAGTAGTATATACAGTCATTTATCTCGATAAACGTTATGTTATATAATCCCTCTCCTAATTTATGGATATGCAATGGCATCAAGATGCCTGGTTGACATTGCATGTAGTTGCATGGTAATACTAATGTTATTTCCTCTATGGCTACTCTAAGCAAACATGACTCATAAGTTAATATATGTTAGCATGGAACAATAAGTTAGTACCAATAAATAAGTCTTCTTATTGGGAATACCCGAAATTGTAACCAATAATAGTTGATAAATTTTCTAATGTACTGAACTCATATTAAAAGTAGTCACAATCTAATTATAGTCGTGCAGACCTTTGATAAATTAAACCCACCTATACTTGTCAACTACTTTTCTACTAAGTTAAGAGTACTTAAAAGTTCATATATAAGCATGCAATAATAAGTTACTACAAAAAATAATCCATGTTATTAAGAACTACATGAAAATTGATCCAACAAAGTTGATAAATTGTCCAATTAAGTAACCCACTATTAAAAACCAGCAATTGTCTAATCAAAGTAGCGTGGGCATTGTAAAATTTAGCCACCTATACTTAAGGATAACTTGCTCAATAAGTTATTATCACTCATAAATTAATATATACACAAGCTAAAAAGGAACATATTCATGTTTAACTAAACAGGAACCTTATGAATTTCGTGTCACAAGGAATTGAACTCTTATGTTCCATGGAGTGAACTTTCGGACGGACTACATAGATTCCTTATTTTCGTGCAATCTGTTTGTAGCATGATTTTCTAACCGATAATCGGAACAATACAAATGATATATCGGAATTTCAAAGAGTGAACTTCATATTTTTTGTTTTTATATGATGATTTTTCTATGAACTATCCTTATGTGCAGAGTGAACTATAGTTTTGTATCTTCTCTTTTTTGCGGTGAACGAGCCTGTGTCAAGTAAGTTAACCTTCATTTTTGAATTGAACTTCTGATATTTTGAAGTCGCATTCGAAGTGGACTTCAATAAATCAAACTTCCGTCATGTTTTGAGAAATAGGCAGTGAACTTCCAAAATACGAAGTGAACTTCCGAAAAAATTGAAGTTAACTTCCAAAAATATTGAAGTTAACTCCAGAAAAAATGTCAACTTCAAAATAAATGAAGCAAACTTCTGAAAAAGTGAAGTGAACTTCCAAAACGAACTTCAAAAAAATGAAGTGAACTTCCAAAAGAACTTAAAGTGAACTTAAGAATTGATTTGTAGAGTGAACTTCAGAATTTTGAGGAGTGAACATTTAGAGAAATAAAGTGAACGTCAAAAACTGAAGTGAACTTTTTACAGAAAAAAATAAAACGAACTTCAAAAAAATGTGAACTTTCAAAGAAAGGTGAATTTCCAAAAAATGAACTGAACTTCCGAATAAAATGATATGAACTTCGAAAAAAGGAGTTGAAGGAATAAATAGTGAACTTTGATAAAATGAAACGAACTTAGTAAAAATAGGAGGTGAACTTCCAAAATATGATGTGAACTTTCGGAAAAAAATGAAGTTAACTCTGGAAAAGATAATGTCAACTTCAAAAAAATGAAGTGAACTTCCAAAAAAATAGTGAACTTCCAAAAAAGGTGAAGTGGACTTCAAAAAATGACGAGGGTTTCAAAAAAATGAAGTGAACTTCCAAAAATATTAAAGTGAAATTCCTAAAATATAAATTGAACATTTAAACAATTAAGTGAACTTCCAAAAGTTAAGTGAACTTTTGAAAAATGAACTTAACTTTCGAAAAAAGAAGTGAACATTGGTGGGAGGTGTGGTGGCATTGTTTCAGAGGTTGGTGGGGCGTGGTGGCATGGTGGCGCGTCTATGGTATATGAGGTGGAGGCACGTACGTGGATATAAGGTGGCAGCACACGTCGACACGAGGTGGTATGGCGGCATGTCAACGGGAGTTGGGGTAGGGAACGCCGGTTTCAGGTGGGTGAGGGTGCGCCGTTGGTAGGTGGGTGGGGAAGAGAAGATGAGAGGTGGGTGAGGGGCGCCTGTGGAAGGTGGGGTGTGACGTGCCGACATGAGGTGGGATGGGCCCCGCTGACGGGAGGTGGGGTGGAGGCCCGCTGGCGGGAGGTTGGGTGGGGGCGCACCGGTGGAAGGTGGTGTGGGGCCCAACGGCTAGAGGTGGGTTGATGGCGCACTGGCGGTAGGTTGGGTAGGAATGATACGACATGAGGTAGGGTGAGGGCGCGCCTGCGGAAGGTGGGGTGGGGCGTGCCGGTGGGAGTTAGGCTGGGGCATACCGGTGGGAGGTGGGGTGGGGCACACCAATGGGATGTGAGGGTGGGGCACGCCAACGGGGTGTGGGGTGGGGGAGGGGCCATCAACGGGAGGAGTGGTGGGGTGAGGGCACCGGCGGGAGGTGGGATGGGTTCCCGCTTATTGTGTAGGTAGAGAGTAAGTTGGTGGTTTGGTTTAGTTAGAGATTCCTATATAGTTATATAGGAACCTCTTAAGGGGAGTTCCTATTTTTTCTCGCCCTACCAAAAATAAATCTTATTGTTGTTAACTACAAGGTTATGGAAAAATAATAGTTGACAAATTGTCTAATCAACAAAAGTCGCTATTGAAAACTAGCCACAGTCTAATTAAACTAGCGTGAGAATTTAAACTACATATACTTCGGGGGTAACTTGATTAGGAAGTTAGGAGAACTCATAAAATATTATATTAGCATGCAACAATAAAAAGTTACTACCAAAAATAAGTGTACTTAGTAAGAACTACCTAATATTGGAATAAATAATATAGTTGATAGCGTTTCTAATCAGTTGAACTCGCCATTGAAAACTAGGCACAATCCGATTAAAGTAGCATGCCATTTCTTAAATTTAACCCATCTATACTTAGAGAGAATTTTCTCAGTAAGTTAACACCACTTAGAAGTTAATGTATTTGCCCGCAAAAGAAAGATACAAACAAAAAATAAGTCTTCTTGTTGAGAACTTTACCTGATATTGGGACCAACGATAGTTGATAAAGTGTCTAATCCACATGACTCTATATTGAAGTTGAGTCAAGATCTAATTAAAATACTGTGTTATACCCCCTTTTTGAAGAGAATTAAAAAAGTAAGTTTTCTTAGAATTTCACCCACGTATTCTCGGTGCGAGCTCAAGTGGTACTGGGAATTCACAAAGATAAGCGTGATTTAATTACCAAGCATATTGACTCACTAGGATGGTGGCTAGGTGTTGGCGTGTGACCGACAGGTGTGGACTTGACCGAAACTTATGCAATGGTATCTTCTAGATAGTGTTTTCTGCTTTGGTCAACCAGTTCTATGTGAGAAGGCCCGTAGAGTGGTGGGTTGGAACTGACATCCTGTTTTATTCTCTGTCGTTGAAAAAACCCATGATCTAGCTTTTCGGCTTTACCAAGAGCATTTGACATCCGAGAGTTGTCACCTTGTTGAGGGTGTGCAATAGCCTTTGGTCCCATGTCGATTTGACCAGCCAACATTAGCATGCGAGTGACGATTTCTTCTTGAAGATGTTATTGTCTTGGAGCGTTGTTTTCATCTCACATGTCGCCTAACTATTGAATTGATTCAAGGTCATAAGATTTGTGACAGTTTTTTGAGATGTGATAGGTTTTTAGAGATGTTGTCGTGAGGTCGTATGTGGATAGCTTCAAGTTTTTCTTTTCCTCTTCTTGTAAACGGATTTCGGCACCCACGTTTGGCATTGTTTTCAATAGTAACTAGTATGTGCATCATCCGATGTAAAGTCCGGAGGTTTATCCTCCTTTTCGAGAAAAGGACAGATACCCACTCTCACTTGGTATTGGTGACACTAACCAGATGCAGAGGCATGTGCTCCTTTCCCCTTTTCGAAAAGGAAAACAAAATATGGCTGCAATTTCAGTACCAAGTTCATATCAACAGCTCTCTAGATAGGCTAACTGAAGAAAAATATGACCGAACTGAAGCAGCAACCTTTTTGCTATCTTTGAGAGTCTGTTCCCGCGCTTGGCGTTCTTCTTGCTGAGCAGATGCTGGTTCGTATTACATACTCCCCCGTTTCAAAATATAAGATGTTTTACATTTGTTTAAACACTTTTATCTAGACCATTTTAGTGTGTAGGTTATTCATGTTTTCAAGCTACACACTAAAAGTCATTTAGATACATGCGCTTCAGAAAAGGGCTAAAAACATATTATATTATTGAAAAGAGGGAGTACGTACTAAATTCGACAAAGATGAACAGTGGGGTAATTTGAGTGCACGGCCGATGCTGAAGCTAACCTCGGCGTTCGTGGCCTTTGAGCGTCGGGGAGCTGGTCTCGTCGCAAGAACTGAGAGAACTATTAGATGGTCATGATACATGCCGAGTCTTCGTAATTGTCTCGTGACCAAGCGACGTTTTCTTGCCTGTATTAATCCTCGAGAAGCAGGAGTACCAAAAATTGTACGAGTACTATAATTCAATCTAGCATCGACGAACACAGGCAAGAGTAATTTGTAACCGAGGAATCTTTAAGAAAAACGTCGGATTACATAAAGTTATTAATAATGTCCAAAAGACAATGAACAAAGTAAAAGCAATTGTAAAAAAGAAGTCCACGACCCTGCCTCTAACTAGCCTACTACAATTCGGCAGTTCACACAAGTCCACCGATGCAGTGTGGAAGAACCACTGATGACGTACTGATGATCAGCAGCCGGCCTCCACACAATCAGAAACATCTCTGGAGCAGGTCGCAGCGAGCAAACGAACTAAATTTCTCCACCGAAGAAAGCATCACCATTGAAATCCTGCAGCGAGGAAAGAACCTTGGTTTAGATACGCCTGACCTGCTCAACAAACCCATATTTTGCAGCCAAAGAATGAGAAAAAGTTGTTTATTTACCTGGTTAGGCAGGCTGGCAAAAATATCTTCCTGGAAGAAAGGGATGCTGTAGGTTGGCTGATCATCAAGAGCTTGCTGATCAGGTGGGACTTCTTGCGCAGGAAGAATGCGAGATGCTTTCTCACCATTAATCATCTGCGTCGGCGCGACAGAATTTCCCTGAAGGTCACCCAATGCAAT
Organism: Avena insularis; assembly: GCA_023614405.1. Taxonomy (NCBI): domain Eukaryota; kingdom Viridiplantae; phylum Streptophyta; class Magnoliopsida; order Poales; family Poaceae; genus Avena; species Avena insularis. The sequence goes on from CM042694.1 coordinate 8,948,587, forward strand.
GCTCATACTTCCACCATTTACCATCTGAGTCGGCGGCACGACAGAGCTGCCCGTCTGAACGTTACGCATTATAGAGCTGGAGCTTCCGCCACTAACCATCTGATTCGTTGGTGAAAAGTTGTCACTGGCCCTCTCTACTAGAGTTGTGTTGCTTGCTATGTTGAATGTAGCCATCTGCTCATTGAACCCAGCCAGTGGTGTGTTGTTGCTGATGATTCCTGCCATCTGATTCTGCTGCTCATTTTGAAATATCTGCATATGGCCAGGTAATGTGCCAAAGCTTGGCTGCTGGTTCATCTGGGGGTTGTTCACCTGTGATGGGATGAAAGCTGCTCCATCCATAGGACCAGGAAATCTTGATGATGCCATATTCTGCCAGGGAATGCTAGAGTTTCCAACATGGTGCATAAACTGGGTATCGCGACGCTCGCCGACCGCAGAATGTTTGCAAAGGACTTCCGGAGGCTGCACCGGGAACTGGTTTACTGGCTCTAACACCCCACTGTTTGGCATGTTTGCAAAGCAGTTGCCTGCACGATGGGAGCAAGGCACCACTTGCCTTTCCTTCGACATGTTCTCACGCAGGAAGTTTGCATATTCTTGGTCATAATGCCTAGAAGAAAATGCATCCAACTTTGTGTGATCTGATATCTTTGGAAATGGATTGACCGGAGGACCATAAACACAAGCGTGGCACCTTCTTGTGTCAGGCATCCATGGCACGGCATTCCTAAGCGTGCTGCCCCCATGGCCGAGTGCCCCTAACACTGATAATGGAGCTTCCATCAGATTGTTTGAACCCTGGAAGCCAAGGGCTGAGGATGGCTATCCTCTGTGATGCTCAGGGTGATCATTCAGGTTGCACTCGTGATTCATGTTCATGAAGTTGGACCATCTCCTCCTTTCACCCGATTCACCAGGAAGATATGACTTTCTTGAGTCATCGCTGACCCTTTTCAGGTAAATACGATATTTCTGAAATAATTAGATGGGCAAGCATATATATATAAGATTCATGCTCATGGGGAAAAAATACGGAAGACATGTCTGAAACAAAAAGGTGTTGCGTAGTTTCAAAAGTACTAGAGAATTTGGGCATGCAATATATCAGATATATAATATCGCACATTTTCAGAGTTAAAATTGATTAAAAAAGTTTGGACTTATATACGAAATTTTGTTAGTCTAGAAATATTATGAACACAAGAATAGAAATTATGCACAAGGGTACAAATTGAACCTGCAGGTGGCTCGCGACACTCGCTCTAGTCAGGTTCTCGACATTCATCATTTTCAATATCGTCTTTGGATATGCCCCTGCATTTACATAGTCAAAACTCTTCTGTTACCGAAAACAAATCCAAGAAACATAAACTTTTGTTTGGTGAATAAGCCATGAGAAAGTTGTGAGCCTTACTGTCAGCACCGAGCCGGTTGACGACTGCCAGGAACCTACGGTGCAGCTCACCGTTCCATGACACCCTTGGCCTTTTTCGGGTGGTGGGTACGTGTGTGCTCTCTATGTTCTCATCGGAACCATCTTCATCATTTTTCATCTTCTTTGCACACTTCTTACCCTTTGAACCACCCCTCTCACCCTCAACAATCGTTGGTTGCACCACCCTCTCATCATCATCATCACTCTCATTGGTGTTGTGGTTCGTAGCGTCGAGGTTTTTCCTCACGACATGCTGCCATATGTTCGTGAGATCCTTGATATTTATGGGTTTCAGCAAATAGTCACACGCCCCATGAGCTATCCCTTTATACACGCTATCCTTTTCGCTATCCACAGACATCACTGCATGACATATGCACAGTGATTTAATTAGATTTGAACGCGAAATTGTGGTTCCATCAGTATTTTTTTAATGTGACACGAAATTGGAGAAGCAAATGTGTCACATATCTTGGACCAACTACATCACGATAATGATTCCTTCAAAGCAAAATAACTGGGATGAAGTTTACACATTCAATAGAGAGAAACGGAAACGAAGTACAAAACAAACCTTCATAACTTCTAATTATTGATGAACCTCAATATCAAGTACTTTTATTGACATTTCACATTTTTTCCTAGCCAATTAGGCAACAGCTATCACCCCAACAAGTAATTTTCTAGATCATGTTAAGCGGCCACTTGTTGTTTCTGTTTTTGTGTGATAAACGGCATGGCTAAACAGTTTTATTAGTACCATTCTGACAATTATAAATATGTGTAGTTGCACTTTCTGTAACATAGACATAACTGCAAATTTATATGCTATCCATGGTAGCTCCACTCAATGCATCTACATAAAAGTGGCACTCCAACTTTATATGCTATTCTGAGGAGTAAATAGATTTAAAGACCATCAAACGGATGTCACCTATATATAGGGTATAAAAATGTCTCTTGTTTCTAACATAAATGGGAAGTTGGTTGAAGCGAAAACTTTAGCATTGGATTATTGGAAGATCTAACTGATACCCGCATGTATCGGTTTATTTTGATTTTTGTTTGTATGGTATATAACTGCAGACTTCAGGATTAGGTCTAAAATGAAGAAAAGTGAATTATCTAGAATCCATTATCTTTATCACCCTCATGAGCCGCCACCACCATCGCCCCCTCAGACACATAACTTATGCGTCGCTCCACCTCCCCTACACTAGCCATCGGATTTGAATAGTGAACGGTTAGATAGGGCCACGTTGGTTCCCGCTAAATTGGATCCATTTGTTAGATTTCCGTCCCAAAAAACTAGATTGAAATCTTGACAGAAGGTCACTACCGCCATATCATTTATCATGCCTCCCATGCCAACTAACCACAACCATCTCCTCACCCACTGTCTCTTACCATGAACCCACACATCTCTCATCTAACTTCCTAATCTTTCCCTTCAGTAATGTTTCCAAGTCTTGGGGGTGGTGCCCCTGACCTAAATTGTGTGTTGCTCCACCTCGGCTCCGCTTCCCCAACTAGCCATCCGATCTAACAAATGAACAGTCACATGTGATCCCAGTGGTCCAGGTTGAAAAGAGATCCCGTTCGTTAGATTCGCTCTACCAAAAAAAAAATAGGACATGTGTGCAACAACACGTGCGTGCACGCGTACATGGGTTCTAGGACCCTTCTAAATTTGGAGGATCTCATATGCATGCTTTGCCACTCAATGCATCTGCTCTTGGAGGCCAAATATAGAAACATTGCTAAACCCAGGACGGAGGACTAATAAACGTTCTTAATGACCATTAGCTAGCAATTGTCAAGTCAGACAGCGAATAATAAATAGTAAAATACGAGCTGGCAAAAGCTGGATTGTGCAAGAGAGAGATTAATTATACTGATGACTGGGAGATCCATCTCGAGGCCGATGAGCTCGAGGAGCCTGAAGCCATCCATGTCCGGCATGTGCACGTCGGTGAGCACCAGGTCGAACTGCTCCCCGCCTTCCTCCCTCAGCATCTCCAGCGCAGTCCTCGCGTCAGACACCACCGTCGCTGCAGCCAGCAGAGAGAGAGGGAGAAATTATACTATGACCATTGATTCTAATGGACTGGAGCAAAAAGAAGGGCGAGAGGGAGATTGAGGGCGCTCACGTTCGTAATTGCAGCGCCGCAGGAGGCCCTCAAGGATCCTGAGGCAGGTGTGGTCGTCGTCCACGGCGAGCACGCGCATCCCCTCCGGGAACATGTCCACCTCCGCCGCCGCCGGCTCCTTCCCATGGCTTTCGTTACCGCCAGCCATCTAGCAAAGAAACACACGGTCAGACACACAAAACTTATACCAAGAAGCAACACCCAACACCCAAAACCCCCAAGAACACCAACCCCAAACCCCTAGAAACCCTACCTTTCCCACCCCAAGAACAATGGCTGCTTGCTCGTCGCAGGCACAGCAGTATCTACTAGTTCAGGCGAGAAGCTTTGAGTTTGTGGGCGGTCGATGGTCTCGAGGCCGTACAGGGGGGTCGCGATTTATATGGCCGGGAGCGAGCCTGGACTGAGAGGAGCAGTGGGAATCTCCCTGCTGACTGCGGTCCCAGATATGGAGGGCGCACCTACGCTCCTCCCGTGCCCCAGCGCGATCTTCTGCACCTTAATTTCCAAATTCTGCAGTTACAGTTTTCCACTCCTAATTCTGCCCCCACGTTCGACACCTCTTTGCCGTCCGCTGCTGGTTCCTTCATATTCACAATTTCATAATTTTGTTTGGCTCCATTTATAATTTCGCTTCACTCCAAATTTTGTAGCTGGACTGATATCTAACAGTGTGGAGAGAGGGGGGAGAGACGTGTGGCCAGGACGTCGTGGGTACGTATATACTGTAATCAATGGGCAGGGCTATCACTCATTAATGTGCACAATTAAGGTGCCCTTATTCTTTTTGTTGCCTTTCTCAACGCGTACTTGTGATCAAGTTCTTGCTCCTTCGTGGTGGTGGTTGGTAGGGTTACAAGCGGGCGGGCTTGCTGGCAAGGATTTAGACTCGGCTCATGTAGCAGTAGTACAATTTGTAGACCGGTTCCAATCTGTGCATGTAGTACAATTTATACTAACCATCCAGTTTTGCGGGCCTAAGAGCATCTCCACTCGGGTTTCCAGCAGGCCGTTTTCAGGGCCTTTTTTCCATCCGGACGCCGAAAATTGGCCCAGTCGCGTTCTCAGGATGTCGGTTTCGTCCGAATTTGGCCCAAAATACGTCTGGAGATCCCAGGCCGTTCGAAGCGACGGAACGCTTGAAACGCCGGACGAACAGTCTGCGACTGAAGGCCGATTGTCCTCATCCTTTCGTCTCGGCTCCCGCGTTGGCGACACGCCAGCGCCGCCTCGGCTTCCCGCCTTTTTGCCTTTTCCCTCCACGTCGCTACACCCCTCCCGCCTTCACAGACCGCGCTCGGCATATAAAGCACGGCTCCGTCGCCGGTTCACAGCACACCGCCCCCGCCTACCCCACTCCACCACGAACTCCGGCGAAAAGAACCACTCGGCGAAGATGATGGCTGAAAGCGGCGCCTTCGACCGGCGGACACTCCAGCCCTAGGAGGCGCGGATGCTCCGTGACGCCGGCTACATTGCGCCACCGGACATCCGCTGCCCGCGCTGTTGGGGATATACTTTCCGGGTATCCTCACAGTTCCTCACTAACCAGGATGGCCCACTTCGGGTTAGAGCTTTGCTTCATGGGCGGCCCAGTCAGGGAGAAAGACGGAGTCCAATCCGGCTACGGGAAGGCGCAGAAGACTTTCCGACTTAGGCCCATAATGTTACTTGTAGTTCAAGATGTACTCTGTAACCGACTCTTAGTCGTAGCTGGATAGATTTCTCTTGTAAACCCTAGGCCGGATATCTATATAAGCCGTCCTAGCGAGAGCCTTTAGGGCACCCTTAATAGTCTACAATCTCAACTCGCACAGGCGAAACCCTTGTAACCCATATTTCGGCTCTACCGTATTACTGGATTACTAGAAGGAATAGGATCCGTCCAAAGCCGGCGGATTCGAACCTGGGTAAACTTGTGTGCTCACCGTCCCGGAATACCGTACGTCTCACACCCCTCTCTTCCGCACGCCTCGAGCACCCCCTCATGGCGTACTTGTCCTCAATCCAACGACAGTTGGCGCCCACCGTGGGGCAAGTGAGCTTCGGAACTGCGTTCCGAGCGGAATCTGCAAGAATCGGAATCGGCGAGACTATCATCGTTGGTCGCATCCTCTACGCCAGCGATGTTCCTCTCATCGTTCTCGACGAGACTTGGATTCCGGCTAGGGAGACTGTGACTGCCTACACAATCATGTCTTTTGGCGAGATCAATGTTTACATCGGTTTCGCTGAACCTGCCCCACCCACCCCAGCGGTGATGATAGAGGCAGAAGAATCTTCTGGGTCCCCTTTGTCCGTGGAGGCGGCAGAGTTCCGGATCTCAGAAAACCCTAAACCCACCCAGCCCGCACCAGTTGCGGAGATAGTGGAGAAATCCGAGCCTGAAGAAGTCCTAGCGGTCCAAGTCGAATCCCAGATCGATCCACCCGCGGAAGTCGAAATCCAGGAGGAGCATATCAATGACACTGATTCCGGCTCTGATGATGCCGGGACAGACAGACCTTTCCTAAGGTACACACTACAACATAGGATAATGCAAGATGCAAGCGCAGATGCAATTCTCGAGACCATCAAAAGTTTTGACATGGCTGATCGCGAAAGCCGCATGTACCTTAGGAAGCACGCGTCGTACTTTGTCGGGTACGTGGCATCCGGATCCGGATTTGCCGATGCTGGAGAGAACACCGACTCTGTGCTGGAGGCAATCAGAACAAACGCCGACGTACCCGCATCCTCGGATGAATCGATGACGTCAGCAGATTTTAAAGTTCTCCGCGGAATATGAAGAGGAGTACAACTCCAAGGCTGCAGAAGAAGGACAAGCCATGGATGAAGGATCTGGGGAACACTCTCCTAAAGCGCAGGATGACATGGACCTCGGAGATAATCTCGAGGTCCAGATGTCCGAAAGTACCGATCAGAGCTTGACTCCGGGAAACGGACCCAAAGCCGTCTTTGCTACCAGCGCTGCTAAGAAGGCAAAGAAGAAGAACAAGAAAAACAAGACCCCGGCAAAAGACCCTCTGGCAGAGGAGGTGATTGCCGAGGAATATGAAGAAGACTCGGATGGAGCACTTATCCCAGAGGAGCCGAAAAAAGAAGAATCGGTGGATGGACACGTGATCACTGAAGGTTCGTGTAAACTCGTCGATGTTGCATTAACCACACCCATCCCTACAGCTGCAGAACTTACTGCTGAAGAGCTGGACGAAAGGGCCCAAGCCCTAGAAGCGCGTCGTCAACAACTCCCGGATGAAGCCAAAAACATCGAGGGGGAGAAGAAACGCATGGAAACTAAAGGTTAGATGTCTCGGTTGCATCAGAAGACACGGAAGCGTCACACCAATGACGACCAATTCCCGCATATCCATGCCGTCCTTTACGGAGATGAGATGGGGAATCCACGGAAAGATAGCAAAGGAGATTGGGTATATCCAACCCCAGTACAGAATACCGTGGTGGCCCGAGAAATTCTATCAGCTAATCCAGGACCAGAGGAGATCCGTTTGGGTATCAAACTACTCAACAACGGACTGGAGCAGCAAAAGGTCGCCATGTCCGGAAGTTAAAAACTGGTCTCGGATTCCGACCAATGTTGCACAGATCTGGCATGGGCTGACGTAAGACCCCACCGCGTTCCGGAGCAGCATTATCGCCCCGAACGACGAGAGGACAATTATTCGAGAACCCGATCGTCAGGACAGCATCGCAGGACTACGCGCGACTGGGGCAACGTCGCACCAGCGGCCAAGAAAGAGGCCATCGCTGCTCTGAATCCGAGGAATCCTCCCCGAAGAGAATCTAACGATCGAAGGGGAGAAGATAAAGAGAAACGTCGGGAGGAGGATCGTTAAAAAATGCCACCTCCTAGACATGCAAGCCGTCCGGCCGAGCCCCACCATGGTGGGAACGACGTACGAAGAAACGACGGAAACCATGCCGGGACAAGCTGGCAGGGGGCTCGTCGTAGTCAAGACCCTCCCCGGAATCAGAATAATGACGTTCCGGACGGAGGCCGGCGATCAGCCGGAAACTATCCAGCTGCCCCACCCTCTCCACCACACAGTCATTGAAGGAAATATGCCCTGAGAGGCAATAATAAAGTTGTTATTATGTATTCCTTGTATATGATAGATGTTTATTTTGCATGCTATAATTGTATTGATAGGAAACATCAATACATGTGTGTTTAATAAACAAAAAGGGTTCCTAGTTATGCCTCTCTTATAGACTAGCTTGTTGATTAACAAGATGATCAAGGTTTCCTGATCATGGACATTGGATGTTGTTAATAACAAGGTCACACCATTTGTGAAATGATGTGATGAACATTCATCCGAAGTATAGCATTACGATCAAGTCATTATGTTTATATTGCTATAACATCATACGAAGTAATCTTTATCCTTAGACCATGAGATCATGTTAATTGCTAACACCGGAAGAGTATCTTGATAACATCAAACATCACACCGTAACAGGGTGACTATAAAGATGGGTTCAGTACTACGAAGGTGTTATGTTGAGGCTCATGGATCAAGAGTGGAATTTGTCAATCTAGATGATGGATAGATATACTCTGGGCCCTCTCGGTGATATCACATTAGGATAGCTTGCAAGCAAGTGATGTGATCACTAGAATGTTATATCACGGGAACGAGAAAAGAGTGCATGTCGGTAACGAGATCAAACTAGGTATGGAGATACCGATGATCGAATCTCGGACATGTAATATATCGAGACAAAGGGATTTAGTTACAAGCGTTAAAGGTTCTCACGATCACAGGAGTCATCGTTGAATGTGTGGGAGTCGATGCGGATCTCCGTGTCCTGCTGATTATTGATCGGAGAAGGGTCTCGATCATGTCTGCATTATTCGCGAACCGTAGGGTGGCACACTTAAGAGTTACCGGACACCATTTTGGAGCACATATGTTTCAGACGAAAGAATTGCAAAGCGTAGGAATTGTTTCAATAGAAACCGGAAATTGTTTCGGGTGAAATTGCAGAAGGTGGTTCTGCATGTGATATTGAAATATTACAAGGGGCTATATGTAAATGTTTGTTAATTAAAGTAATTATCAAAATTCTGGATAAATTTAATAAAAAGAATTTTATTAAATGAGAGAGCATTAAATTTGGAGAAATTTAATGCATTTAAAGTGGAGACTTTAAAAGGGAATGTGAAGAGGCATTTTAATGTGGAGGGGTTACCACCACATGAATGGGGGAGGTGAGGTCACCCCATGCCGCCATGGAGAGAGGGGCACCCCCTCCTCCTATAAAAGGCCACCCATTCCCTCCTTCATCCTCACACCTCCTTGTGAAGGATCTCTCTCCCCCTCTAGAATTATTCCCCCATGGTCTCGGATTAGCGAGATACATGTTCCCGGTGGCATTTCGTCTGGAAGGAGTTGCTGCTTCTGCTGGATCGCTGGAGCGAGGAGGTGGAGGTTGTCCGGTGGCTTGAACGTGTGTGCGAGTGCGGATGTGCTGCTGAGTTGCGGCGCTCGGACTTCCTCACGATCTTGAGATCCGCAAGTGTACGACTACATCAACCACGAGTTCCTACTCGTTAACAAAGCTCGTTGTCTTCGAGGGTAAGTTCTCCATGGATGTATGTCCACCCGTTGCTCTGTATCTAGTAGATAGATCTTGGTGTATAGTTCTCATCGTAGGAATTTTTTGTTTTCTATGCTGCGGACCCAACAGTGGTATCAGAGCCTGATCTATGTGTAGGTGCTTTGCACGGGTAGTACACATATGTTTATATGTGGGCGATGATGATCATGTTATTGCATCTTCTATGTACTTTGGATATTGGTGGCATAGTGGGATGAAGCGGTCCGGACCAACCTTACATGTCATCGTACATGAGACTGGTTCCACGACTGACATGCAACTAGTTTTGCATAAGTGGCTAGCGGGTGTCTGTCTCTCCTACTATAGTCAATATCCGATTTACAAGGAGTTTCTAATAACTTGGTTATCCTCGTTGTGGTTCATGTTCGTAGGTTAGACCGGTTCTATCTCCGAAAGCCCTAAGCCACGTAAAACTTGCAATTGATAAATTAGAGGCGTCTAGTTTAGATCGTTGTTGGGCTAGTGTTTTGATATGGTATTGTTGTAAGTAGATGTATGATAAATACTCTTACAACTCACTTAACGTGTAAGTTTCATAGACCTTGGCCTTACACACAAAGGAATGATAGAGATCATACCACGATGCAAATGATAGAGATCAAATGCATGGACCATATCACCTCACTTCACACATTAGATGTTAGCATCTTATATTGCTAGTTTGGCGCTTTTGGTAGCATTATAAGATGATCCCTCATTTAGATATCAAGATAAAATGTGTTCTTCCTTAAGTATGCACCGTTTTGTGGATCGTGTTTTGAGGCATCACGTGATGATCGGGTGTTCTCGACTCTACGCTTTCATACAACGGGTGTAAGACAGTTTTACACACGCAAATACTAAGGTTCTAACTTGACGAGCCTAGCATGTACAGACATGGCCTCGAAACACGGACCGAAAGGTTAAGCATGAGTCATATAGTTGATATGATGCCCATATAGATGCTCGCCTTTGAAGCTACACCGACTCACGTGATGATCGGACTTGGTGTAGTGGATTTGGTTCATGTAATCACCAAAAGGACACGAGGGATGTCGTTTTTGAGTGGGAGTTCATTAGTAATTTGGATTAGTTGAACTCAATCTATCATAAACTTAGTCTAAATATACTTTACAAATTTTGTTGTAGATGGCACCACCTGCTTTTAATTTCAATGTGTTCATGGAGAAAGAGAAACTTGCTGCGAATGGTAGCAACTTCACCAACTGGGCTATGAATTTGAGGATTCTCCTCCCTGCTGCACAAAAGCAATATGTGCTAGATGCGCCGCTAGGCCCCCACCAGCTCCTGATGCCCCTAACGAGGAAAAGAATGTCTATGTGACTCGTCAGGAGGACCACAACTTAGTTCATTGTGGCATACTGTATGGGCTAGAGCCAGAACTTCGAAAGCGTTTCGAAAATGACAATGCCTTTGATACCATGGGAGAATTGAAAATGATTTTCGATACCCATGCTGCTGTAGAGAGTTATAATGCTATAGAAAAGTTCTTTAGCTGCATGAAGGAGGAAAACAGCTCCGTTAGTGAGCACGTACTCAAAATGTCTGGGTACGCCGATAAGCTTGTGTCCTTGGGAATAACGATTCCCATTGACTTAGGCATACATCGTGTTCTCCAATCTCTGCCACCTAGCTACAAGAGCTTCGTGATGAACTATAATATGCAGGGCATGAAGAAGTCTCTTCCCAAGCTTCTGTCAATGCTTAAGACTGCAGAAGTGGAGATTAGGAAAGAACACCAAGTGTTGATGATCAATAAGACCACCAGTTTCAAGAAGGACAAGAAAGGCAAGCAGAAGGGAAAGAAGGGCGGCAAATCTGTTGCCACGCCTGAAAAGAAACCCCGAGCAGGCCCTAAGTCTGACACCGAGTGCTACTATTGCAAGGGGACTAGCCATTGGAAGCGCAACTTCCCCAAGTATTTGGCGGACAAGAAGGCCGGCAAGGCAAACAAAGGTATATGTGATATACATGTTATTGATGTGTACTTGACGAGTACTCGCAGTAGCACCTGGGTATTTGATACGGGACCGGTTGCTAATGTATGTAACTCGATTCAGGGGCTGCGGAACAAGCGACAACTAGCAAGGGATGAGGTCACGATGCGGGTCGACAATGGATCAAGAGTTGATGTGATCGCCGTCGGAACGCTGCCTCTCCATATGCCGTCGGGATTAGTTATAAACCTGAATAATTGTTATTTGGTGCCTGCACTGAGCATGAACATTGTATCCGGATCGTGTTTGATGCAAAGTGGTTATTCGTTTAAGTCTAAAAACAATGGTTGTTCGATTTATATGAATAATATCTTTTATGGCCATGCACCTGTGTTGAATGGTTTATTTCTATTGGATCTCGATAGTAGTATTACGCATATTCATAATGTTGATGCTAAAAGGATTAAACTTGATAATGATATATCTACATATATATGTGGCACTGCCGTCTATGTCATATTGGCGTTAAACGCATGAAGAAACTCCATTCTGATGGACTTTTGGAATCACTTGATTTTGAATCATTTGATACATGTGAGTCATGCCTTATGGGCAAGATGACTAGAACGTCGTTTTCCGGTTCAATGGAACGGGCGACAGATTTATTGGAAATCATACATACTGATGTGTGTACACCAATGAGTGTGTCGGCGCGAGGTGGATATTGTTATTTTGTTACTTTCACGGATGATTTGAGTAGATATGGGTATATCTATTTGATGAAATACAAGTCTGAAACTTTTGAAAAGTTCAAAGAATTTCAGAATGAAGTGGAAAATCATCGTAACAGAAAGATCAAATTTCTGCGGTCCGACCGTGGAGGAGAGTATCTTAGTTACGAGTTTAGCACACATATGAAAGACTGTGGAATAGTTTCACAACTCACGCTGCGAAACACCACAACGTAATGGTGTGTCGAACGTCGTGTCGTACTTTATTGGATATGGTTCGATCTATGATGTCTCGGCGACACTTTATCATTTTGGGGTTATGCACTGGAAACTGCTGCATTCACTTTAAATAGGGCACCATCGAAATCCATTGAAAAGACACCGTATGAATTATGGTTTGGAAACAAACCTAAGCTGTCATTTCTTAAAGTTTGGGGATGCGATGTTTATGTGAAGAAACTTCAACCGGATAAACTCGAACCCAAAGCGGAAAAATACGTCTTCATAGGATACCCTAAGGAAACGATTGGGTATAACTTCTATCACAGATCCGAGGGCAAGGTCTTTGTTGCCAAGAATGGATCCTTTCTTGAGAAGGAGTTTCTCGCGAAATGTGTGAGTAGTCGGAAGGTAGAACTCGAAGAAGTTATTGAACCTTCTCTTCATGAAATGGCGAGTAGCGCAGCTCCAGAAGTTGTTTCGGAGTTGACTTCACCTAATGAAGAGAGAGCTAATGATATTGATCATGAAACTCCAAAAGAGGACACTACCGAACCTCGCAGGTCAAGCAGGACACGTGCAGCTCCTGAACTATACGGCAATCTTGTTATGAATTTCATGATTGATGAAATAGATGACCCTGCGACTTATGAAGAAGCGATGATGAGCCCTGATTCCAACAAATGGCTAGAAGCCATGAAATCTAAGATGGAATCCATGTACGAAAACCAGGTTTGGACCTTGGTGGACTTACCTCACGATCGAAAGGCCGTTGAGAATAAATGGATTTTCAAAAGAAAGACTGATGTTGATGGTAATGTAACCATCTATAAGGCTCGACTTGTCGCAAAGGGGTTTCGACAAATTCAAGGAGTTGAATACGATGAGACATTCTCTCCCGCAGCGATGCTTAAGTCGGTTAGGATTATGTTAGCAATTGCTGCATATTTCGATTATGAAATATGGCAGATGGATGTCAAAACTGTGTTCCTCAATGGTAATATTGAAGAAGAGTTGTATATGATACAACCTAAGGGTTTTATCGATCCTAAGGATGCTGATAAGGTGTGCAAACTTCAGCGATCCATCTATGGACTGAAGCAAGCATCTCGGAGTTGGAATCTCCGCTTTGATGAGGTGATCAAAGAGTTTGGATTTGTCCAAACTTATGGAGAGGCTTGTATTTACAAGAAAGTGAGTGGGAGCAATGTGGCATTTCTGATATTATATGTGGATGACATATTATTGATTGGAAATGATATAGATCTTTTAAACAGTGTTAAAAGTTATCTAAACAGCAAATTTTCGATGAAGGACCTTGGTGAAGCTTCATAAATATTAGGCATTAAAATCTATAGAGATAGACCACGACGCCTAATTGGGCTATCGCAGAGTACATACCTTGATAAGATATTAAAGAAGTTTAATATGGACGGAAGTAAGAAGGGGTTCTTACCTATGTTGCAAGGCAAGACATTGAGTAAGACTCAAAGTCCGGCTACGGCGGAAGAAAGAGAGATGATGGATAAGATCCCCTATGCCTCGGCCATAGGCTCTATAATGTATGCCATGCTATGTACAAGACCGGATGTGGCACATGCTATTAGTTTGACTAGTAGGTACCAATCTGATCCAGGTTCGGAACACTGGATAGCGGTCAAGAATATCCTTAAGTACTTGAGAAGAACTAAGGATATGTTTCTTGTATACGGAGGTGAAGAAGAGCTAGTCGCTAAGTGTTATGTCGATGCTATCTTTGACACTGATCCGGATGACTCTAAGTCTCAATCTGGATACGTATTTCTCTTGAACGGAGCAGTAGTTTGTTGGAGGAGCTCCAAACAACCTGTGGTGGCTAGATCAACGACGGAGGCGGAATATGTTGCTGCTTCAGAAGCAGCGCAGGAAGCGGTTTGGATGAAGGAGTTCATAACGGAACTAGGTGTGGTTCCTAGTACGTTGGACCCAATGGTGATCTATTGTGACAATAATGGAGCCATAGCCAACGCTAAGGAACCAAGGTCTCACAAGAATTCCAAGCATATTAAGCGCCGGTTTCACTCCATCCGCGAGCATGTCAAGGATGGAGATATAAAGATTTGTAAAGTGCACACGGACCTGAATGTAGCAGATCCGTTGACTAAAGTACTCCCTAGGGCAAAACATGATCAACACCAGAACTGCATGGGTGTTAGATTTATCACTATATAAACTAGATTATTGTCTCTAGTGCAAGTGGGAGACTGAAGGAAATATGCCCTGAGAGGCAATAATAAAGTTGTTATTATGTATTCCTTGTATATGATAGATGTTTATTTTGCATGCTATAATTGTATTGATAGGAAACATCAATACATGTGTGTTTAATAAACAAAAAGGGTTCCTAGTTATGCCTCTCTTATAGACTAGCTTGTTGATTAACAAGATGATCAAGGTTTCCTGATCATGGACATTGGATGTTGTTAATAACAAGGTCACAGCATTTGTGAAATGATGTGATGAACATTCATCCGAAGTATAGCATTACGATCAACTCATTATGTTTATATTGCTATAACATCATACGAAGTAATCTTTATCCTTAGACCATGAGATCATGTTAATTGCTAACACCGGAAGAGTATCTTGATAACATCAAACGTCACACCGTAACAGGGTGACTATAAAGATGGGTTCAGTACTACAAAGGTGTTATGTTGAGGCTCATGGATCAAGAGTGGAATTTGTCAATCCAGATGATGGATAGATATACTCTGGGCCCTCTCGGTGATATCACATTAGGATAGCTTGCAAGCAAGTGATGTGATCACTAGAATGTTATATCACGGGAACGAGAAAAGAGTGCATGTCGGTAACGAGATCAAACTAGGTATGGAGATACCGATGATCGAATCTCGGACATGTAATATATCGAGAGACAAAGGGATTTAGTTACAAGCGTTAAAGGTTCTCACGATCACAGGAGTCATCATTGAATGTGTGGGAGTCGGTACGGATCTCCAGTTCCCGCTGCTGATTATTGATCGGAGAAGGGTCTCGATCATGTCTGCATTATTCGCGAACCGTAGGGTGGCACACTTAAGTGTTACCGGACACCATTTTGGAGCACATATGTTTCAGACGAAAGAATTGCAAAGTGCAGGAATTGTTTCAATAGAAACCGGAAATTGTTTCGGGTGAAATTGCAGAAGGTGGTTCTGCATGTGATATTGAAATATTGCAAGGGGCTATATGTGAATGTTTGTTAATTAAAGTAATTATCAAAATTCTGGATAAATTTAATAAAAAGAATTTTATTAAATGAGAGAGCATTAAATTTGGAGAAATTTAATGCATTTAAAGTGGAGACTTTAAAAGGGAATGTGAAGAGGCATTTTAATGTGGAGGGGTTACCACCACATGAATGGGGGAGGTGAGGGGTCACCCCATGCGCCAAGCCATGGAGAGAGGGCACCCCTCCTCCTATAAAAGTCCACCCATTCCCTCCTTCATCCTCACACCTCCTTGTGAAGGATCTCTCTCCCCCTCTAGAATTATTCCCCCATGGTCTCGGATTAGCGAGATACATGTTCCCGGTGGTATTTCTTCTGGAAGGAGTTGTTGCTTCTGCTGGATCGCTGGAGCGAGGAGGTGGAGGTTGTCCGGTGGCTTGAACGTGTGTGCGAGTGCGGATGCGCTGCTGAGTTGCGGCGCTCGGACTTCCTCACGATCTTGAGATCCGCAAGTGTACGACTACATCAACCACGAGTTCCTACTCGTTAACAAAGCTCGTTGTCTTCGAGGGTAAGTTCTCCATGGATGTATGTCCACCCGTTGCTCTGTATCTAGTAGATAGATCTTGTTGTATAGTTCTCATCGTAGGAAATTTTTTGTTTTCTATGTTGCGGACCCAACAGTCATCACAACGGCTCCCAAGGAGGGCAAGGAGGACGACATGGCAGAGGAGGTGGTGGCAGAAGCCAAAATCCGGCTCCAAGGCACCGCAGCCACAGCCGACATTCGAGATGATCTTTATCCCCGAACGACGCAAGGCACAGGATCAACTCCAACATAGAGGCTTGGCGCTACGAAAACGATGATATCTACGTGGGCCCAAAGTGCTTCGGACCACGCATCAGAGCTACAAAATTCCCGGAAGGATTTGCTATCTCAAGTCATATCCAAGCCTACGCTGGCATTGCTAGGCCAGATACCGCCTCTGAGATTTCTTCCAAGCTTGCTGCATCGCTAAAGGCGGAAACAGCCTGGTCGCTACCCGATATCTCCCACTTATGTTGCGGAAGATGGCACGATCATGGCTCAATGAACTTCCGGAGAACACCATCCATAACTGGTATGACATGCAAAGTGCGTTCTTTTGGAATTTCGAAGGCACATATCAGAGGCTCTGTACGGTCGGAGACCTACAGCGTTGCACCCAGAAAGCCGGAGAAACTTGCCGGGACTACCTCGGACGATGGATCGACACCAAGAACTCCTGTGAAGGAGTGAATGATCAAACTGCGATTGAAGCTTTCATTGCAGGTCTCCCAATTGGTCTACTGCGCCATCGCTTGAAGTGTGACAAGGTCACTGATTTGGGAGAGATGATAGAAACAGTGAGCAAGTATGCAGATGCTGACGACGATGTAGAGGGATTGCTCAATGCCCTAGCTATGCCTCAGTTTGCAAAACAACCAAAGCAACAAGCTCAGAAGCGCAAAAATACCTCGGAGGAAAAACCCAACACGGAAACGGCAGTGGTCACTGCTACTTTCGGGTCTGGAGGACGAGGAGGACGCGGTGGAGGCCGTGGGCGTGGAACTTCAAGAGTCCAGGGTAGAGGAGACCAGCAACCAGGCAAAACCTACTCTTGGGCCGACATTGCCAATAACCCATGTGTGCATCACCTAGACGCCAATGGGGGCTCGTCCCACACCAACACCGAATGTCGTTTCAATGATGACATCAAAAGAGATGACACCGCGGGCTACAAAGCTAAGCGGAAGAAGGGAAAGAAGAATCCCTAAAAAGAAAAAGAGACCAAGGAAGATTCCGACATGGAGGAAACTGATGCTTCAAATCCCAAGTCGAAAGGGAAGAAAACTTTTCCCACCAAGAAGGACACTTATGTCACTTTCCTCGGATCTCAACCAGCAAAGGTCAAGAAAGCAGTTCTACACGAGCTCAATGCAACAGTTCCGGCTGTCCCCCAGTATCTGGACTGGTCGGAAGTGGCATCACATTTGACCACGATGATCATCCGCCTAAGTTACACAGGCGAGGAAAATATGCTTTAATCATCAATCTTCTGATCGATGGTTATGGTTTCTCCAAGACCCTCATGGACGGTGGTAGCAGTATCAATATTCTCTATGTTGAAACGTTACGCTGGATGAAGATCTCGGAAACACAGCTGAACCATAGCTCTGCGATCTTTCACGGAGTTGTCCCAGGAAGACAAGCCAATTCCCTGGGAGAGATCACTTTGGATGTTACCTTTAGAACTCCAAAGAACTATCGGACGGAGGCACTTTCCTTTGAAGTGGTCCCGTTTAAGAGCGCGTACCACGCTATATTCGGACGTCCGGCTTACTAGGCTTTTATGGATCGTCCGTGTTACATTTACAATATGATGAAAATTTAGGTCCCAACTGCGTGATCACCATCAGGGGAGACCCGAAGAAAGCGCGAGAGTGCAAGGATGGAAATGCCGCCTTTGCTGAAGCCGTGCTGCACGCCCAGGAGTACCAGGAGATCAAGAAGAGCATAGATCCGTCTGAGATGCCCGCAATGAAGAAGGAGGTGACAAAGCCAAATCCGGAGTTCAAGGCATCAGAAGAGACGAAGAATACGCCGTTGAAGGATGATGACCCCTCCAAGGTGACCCAGATAGGCGTAGGCCTAGGTAGCGCATAGGAAAGCGCGCTCGTCAAGTTCCTCCAAGCAAATCAAGATATCTTCGCATGGCAGCCATCTGACATGACCGGAGTACCTAGGGAACTTGCCGAGCACTCTCTAAATGTAAACTCGAACGCTAAACCCGTCAAATAGTCCCTACGATGGTTTGGTGATGAAAAGCGTAAGGCAATATCTAAGGAACTAGCACGGCTCGACTTAGCCGGATTCATAGAAGAGGTCATCCACACTGAGTGGTCAGCCAACCCTGTAATGGTCCCTAAAAAGGACACCACTGATTTAAGTATGTGTGTTATACTGCCTTGAACAAGGCTTGTCCAAAAGATCCGTTCGCTCTGCCTAGAATTGATCAAGTTATCGATTCTACGGCAGGCTCGGAACTCCTCTGTTTTCTCGACACATATTCCGGTTATCACCAAATCCGGATGAAGGAATCTGACAAAGTCAAAACTTCATTCATAACCCCCTTTGGAACCTTCTGTTTTGTTACGATGCCCTTTGGACTGGAGAATGCAGCAGCTACGTACCAGCGCATGATGCAGCGTTGCCTCCATGACCAACTCGGACGTAATGTACATGCATACGTGGATGATATTGCAGTAATATCCAAAAAGAAGGAAACGCTGATTTCCGACTTGGAGGAAACATTTGCCAACCTACGAAAATACAACATCATGCTTAACCCGAAGAAGTGCTTCTTTGGAATACCAGCCGGAAAATTGTTAGGTTTCATCGTGTCTCAGAGAGGCATAGAGGTGAATCGAGACAAAATCAAGGTTATACTCAATATTTCTAGGCCAACTCGCTTGAAGGACGTACAAAGACTAACTGGTTGCATTGCTGCAGTCAGTCGGTTTGTAAGCCGGCTTGGTGAAAGAGCCGCACCATTATACAAACTCCTGAAAAAGACCAAAGATTTTGTTTGGACTAATGAAGCTGAAGCTGCACTGCAAGACCTGAAGAAAGTACTCTCATCTGCTCCTATCCTTGCAGCGCCGGAACCTCAAGAACCAATGTTGCTTTATCTTGCTACGACAAATAAGGTTGTTAGTATCGTCATGGTGGTGGAGAGACCGGAGGAAAATCAGGAGCACCTGGTGCAGCATCTGACTTACTTTGTCAGTGAAGTCCTAACAGAGTCAAAACAGCGGTATCTGCATTATCAAAAGTTGGCTTACGGTGTTTTCTAGCATCTCGTAAGTTGCGACACTACTTCCAGGAGCATCCGATTACCGTGGTGAGCACAGCTCCCATGAGAGATATAATCAACAACAGTGACGCCACAGGACGCGTCGCCAAATGGGGCATAGAGCTTTCAGCTTTTGACATTGAGTATAAACCTCGGACAACAATCAAATCCCAGATCCTTGCTGACTTCGTCGCTGATTGGACAGAGACGAAGGAGAACATGATCCTCCCTGAATCGGAATATTGGACCCTCTTCTTCGATGGGTCTAAGGCTCGCAGGGGCTCGGGGGCTGGCGTAGTGCTCAAGTCACCCTAAGGAGATAAACTTTTATACGTGTTGCAGATCCACTTCATAGCGACAAACAATATTGCCGAGTATGAAGCACTGTTGCATGGAATCCGGATTGCTAAGGATATTGGCATCCGACGTTTGATGTGTTATGGAGATTCAGATCTTGTTGCTCAAAAAGTGTCAGATATTTGTAATGCAAATAAGCACATGGCAGCATATAAAGCTGTCGTGGATGATCTATCTAAATCATTCGAAGGATTTGAAGTTCAACATATTCCTCGAGCAGAAAATGAGAAAGCAGATGCACTATCTCATATAGGTTCTGCGCGGAAAGAGGTCTCGGATGGCGCTTTTTTAGAGCACCTTAAAGTTCCCTCAATAAAGGGAGTAGATGAGGAATATCCGACCAAATCCGACTCACCTTTGATAGTAGTTCTGGCTGTGATTCCCAGCTGGACTCAACCCTACCTCGATTATTGGTAGATGGCAAATTACTTGTAGACAAGGTGCTGAGCCGGCAGATTATCCGACGAGCAAAAGCCTATACTATTGTTAAAGGTGAGCTCTATAAGCAGGGTGTTTCTAGGGTTTTTCAGCGCTGTGTATCTCCGGAAGGAGTGGAAATCTTAAGGGAGATCCACAAAGGCGAGTATGGTCACCACGCTGCAGCCAAATCTTTAGTGGCAAAAGCTTTTAGACACGGAGTTTTCTGGCTTACAGCTCAGGCAGATGTCGAACGATTAGTCAAGACGTGCAAAGGCTGCCAAAAGTACGCCAAACAAGCTCATGTTCTGGCTGATCAGTTGCGAACAATACCTATAACATGGCCCTTTGCGGTCTGGGGTCTTGATATGGTAGGACCTTTTAAACGAGCTCCAAGTGGATTTACTCACCTCTTAGTGATGGTGGATAAATTCACCAAATGGATTGAGGCTAAACCTGTCACTAGTTGTGATGGAGCAACAGCCAAAAGATTTGTCGAGGATGTTATAATCTGGTATGGTTATCCACATAGTATTATCACGGACAATGGGAGTAACTTCTCTGTGGGAGAATTGGCCGAATTCTGCAACGAGCAAAATATCTGGCTTGACATTGCGTCAGTCGCACATCCACAGGCTAATGGACAAGTCGAAAGAGCAAATGGTTTAATCCTACAAGGCCTAAAACCGAGACTCGAAGCACCACTACGACGTGCTGTGGGGGCTTGGGCAGAGGAATTACCCTCTGTAATATGGAGTTTACGAACAACTCCAAACAGGTCAACCGGTTACACACCTTTCTTCTTGGTCTATGGTGCAGAAGCAGTTCTTCCTAGTGATTTGATTCACACCTCTCCTAGAGTGGCCGCGTATATTGAAGAGGATGCCAAGATTTCTCGACAAAATAATCTCGACTTAGTCGAAGAAGTTCGCGTCGTTGCTGAAATGAGATCTACAGCCTATCAATAGAAGTTACACAAGTATTATAGCCAGAGAGTCAGAAACAGATTCTTCAATAAAGGTGATTTGGTTCTCCGGCTTGTGCAACAAAGAAAGCACAAACTTTCCCTAGTATGGGAAGGGCCCTTTTTAGTTAGTCGAGTATTGCACAATGGATCGTACTACTTAACTGACATGAGGCCAGTCAAAGAAAGACCTGCAATTAAGAAGAGAAAGAGAGCTGGAGGCAGTACAAATCAGGATGAGTTAGACAGACCGTGGAATATTGCTCAGCTACGTCCCTTTTATTCTTAGTTTATCCTTCTTTGTAAACATATATATGTACATGTTTTGTGAGAAATAAAAGTTTTGGTTGCCTCAAGTTTTTTCTGAGAAGTTTTTATCATCTTATTTCCGAATGATCATGTCATAGTCGAAAATCCCAGAATGCTTGAAAGTACTTTATGCTCATGCTCGTTCTGGTTTAGATTTCCGATTCTAAAATTGCTAACCTCGGGTATAACTCAAAAAATTTCTAATCTTTACTTTGGTTATTTGTCTGATCGCTGGATGCGGGCATTTTCCGAGTAGTAAATTGTTGGTACTGGAAGCCGGCTTTGTTTCCGAGTTTAAACTGGTTTAGCAATTGAGCTCCGTTGCTCGGCAAAGTTTCCGGCAGAAGGTTTAGCCGGCTCACGAAAGGGACGAGACGGAAAGCCAGATAAACGATAAGTAGGGACGAAAAAATACAAGTGCTTATGTAAACATTTCAGGCACACAAAAAATTTTAAGCTAAAAAGTGCTGAATAGATCAAAAGCTTAGCACTAGCAAAATCATAGTACTTCATATTTACAGACGCATTATGTTTTTTCAGGATAATACAAATATTTCTGGCAATTTATGATGCGGGAGGAGATGAAGGAGCTGCTGGCTCGCTGGATACGCCGCCTTGATATCGTTCCGAGATGTCCGCATCCGAGGTGGTGCGTTCTTCGTCGGAAACTTCTGTTGATTCTTTTGGAGGAGGAGGCGGAGTATCCATGCGGGTGAAGAAGGGGATCTCGTAGCTGGTCAGGTCAGCCACGTGACACCCATATCCGGCGCAGGAGTGCATGATGGCTTGAAGGTCCTGCTCCTGGCCGTCTTCATCTACTTTGCAGTACCCTCTGGTCACTTTCCATATTTCCATGTTTCCATGGTGGCTCATGACCATGGTGAGAGCATTCTGCGCAGCAGTCCGCGCGTAGGACATGTTCCAATCCTGAACAAGTTGCGGCATCTCCTTTGCTTTGTCCCGCACCTGAAAATCCGACATGCTAGGCATGTTCGGAATCTTGAGAGCTTCGCCGATGTCCTCAAGGGATTGGTTGAAGTCATGAAGCAGGTCACCGACTTGGGTAAGCCGGTGGGTACGGGGCTCGGTGGAGGAAGAGTCCGTCAAGTTCAGAGGACCTATACACAAAACAAGTCAAGAAAAGTCCGACATTGATAGAAGTCAAAGAAAGTGGAAAAGTCAGACAGATGGAACGTACCGAAAATGACGTCGTCGATTTTGGTCTTCTCTTCCCGAAGACTCTGGAGTTTAGCCCGGAGCGCATCGGAAAGACCCTTCTCTCTGCTAAGCTCATTTTTGAAGTCCGAGATTGTTTTATCTTGAGCAGCGATCTTGCGATCACGCTCTTCAGTAGCCATGGAGGAGGACTCAAGGACTTGAGCAATGCTCTTTTCATGATTTGCCTTGAGCTGGTGCAGCTCTTGGCGAAGCTCCTTGTTCTCCACCACCAAAGTTTTGAGGTTCTCGGCCTCTTCAATCATGGCGCAGGATTGTTTTACCAGCGCTATAAGTCAAAAAAGAACAACAGTTCAGAACAAATTCGACATTGAAAAATACAAAGACAAGGTTTGAGTCTCGGAATGTTTACCTTCGGCCACATCCTTGGCAACTTTAAGTTCAGCATTTTTAAGTCGGAGAGCCTTGATCTCTCTCCGCTTATCGCGGACATTCTTCAATAAATCCTGATTATAGGAATATACTTTCTGTAAGTCAGAATACCCAAAGTCATAAAGCTACTTAAGACTTGGGCTAATATTTTTGCTAAATATCATCACGTGTCTTGGGGGCTACACTAGTTCATTCCTTGGCATCCTAATGAAGCATAAACCCGGATTGTTTATCCTACTTCATGCTTGGGGGCTAGAGGATATGATATAAATTACAATAAAGGAAAAACAGGAGTTGGAATTCCGACTTACATATTGTTCGCGAGTGAGTTTATCCAAACTCGCGTTCACTTCAATGGCAACCTTCTCGGCGAGAGTCAGAGGAATCACTGGGGCTGTTGGAAGCTCACCAGTCCTAATCCTCTCGTCGCGAAGGCACACCTACGCGAGAAGGTCGGAGAACTTGACGTCCTCTGCTTTTTGCGCTTCTTCTTCGGCAGATAAGTTTCTTTTCTCCAGGCATTGCCTGGCGAGCCGCTGGATTTCTTTAGCAGATTTCCGGGACAGGCCAAACTTGGCAAGTCCCGGATTGCTGATAAGGTTTTCGGCGAAGGTTTCTGCCGAGGGATCATTACCCAAAGAGGGTTCACCCTTATCTAAATCTGACTCACCCATGGTGACGTCAGTTTGTGGCTCAAGGTTCGCAGGCTCTATTGAAGGAGTCGGATCTTCTGCGGCATCCGGGGAGATCACCGGCGTTCCAGAAGGTTGAGGGGCAGGAGTCGGAGGAGCCACGGCAGGAGAAGCAATGGTAAGCTTCGTATGTCGCAGGGGCTTCGAAGAAATTCCCTTCCCCTTGCCCTTGATGAGCGGTTTTGCTCTGAGAATGTAGTAAAGTCAGAAACATTACATCTCGGAAAGAAATTCGAGTAAAGTATAAAGGCGGAAGTTGTGATTGAAAGTTACCTCTGTTTGACACGAGAAAAACGTACGGGACGCCTCCGCGAGTATGTGCGGTGGTGGGTAGTTCTCTCAAACGTGCCGGGTACGGTAAAAGAAATAAAAGGATGCGGGCGTGCCAGTGTATTAAGATACACAAAAGAAAACAAAAGAAGGAGGGAACATTATTTTATTAATCATATAGACAACAAATACAATTCACATATAGTTGCGCTCCGTGGCCTACTAGTGCGGCCAGCCTGACAATGGCGATTGCAGTCTTCTGGTTCCCAGGGCCTCGGAAGGCTTCCAGTTAATTACTCCCGCAGGTTACGCCGCGAGACATCTCCGATTAAGCCGTGTGGTCGTCTTCGTCGTCTTTGCTTCACATCCTGCATGCATAGAGATTGTGGTAGTGTGTGTGGGCAGCGCAGAGCCCGTGTCCTCGTCGGTACACGCGTCGCTGAAAACGTGTCCTTTGCTTCGGCCTCGCCCGCCCTCGCTGTCACGCCTCGTCGGTCTTGAACGGCGATGATGATGTTGTTGAAATAGCATGAGGTAGTCCGCTTAGCTTGGACTTCTTGACGACTTTGCGACTTTGTCCGGGGGTATGCCTCACGGGAGTATTTTATCAAAAGACTGGCATTGGTATAAAACCAACGCGTGCTCATGTCGGCATAGCCGGTGTGGTCTGTTTCATCGTCTTGGCGCAGCGCCGAGTTTATGGCAGCCGGCGTGGTCGATGGCGTCATCTCACGGACCGTGGAGAAGTGGTGCCGGATATCACGGCGGCATGTCAGCTCCAATAGTCGTGCCTGTACGCCATCTCGAACCCGTGCGCCCGACGTCGCTTCCGCAGCTGTACGCTGGCCGCCGCCAAGCTCTACCTGTACGCCCGCGGGGAACCTGTACGCCATAGCTGAGCTCGTATCCACCCGAGCGCATGCATGCATGGGAAATACATCCCGTGAAGTAGCTGGATGTCTTGAGCAGGTCATGCAGCTACGTCGTCTTGCCCGTCGTCGCCGTGTGTGATGGAGTGCAGACACAACTAACGGAGTTGACGGCTCCGTGGCGGCGTCTTCGGCAGCTCCGACGATGTCTTGGCGAACTCAACGGTTGGCAGCGTCTTGGCATGCTCCAACGGCGGGCGACGTCCTGGTGAGATCCGTCGGTGGGCAGCGTCTTGACGTGGCGAGCTCCACGGCGGGCAGCGTCTTGACATGGCGAGCTCCACGGCGGGCAGCATCTTGGCGAGTGCGAGCGGCGTCCTGGCGTGGCGAGCTCCGACGACCGGCAGCGTCTTGGCGTGGCGAGCTCCACGGCGGGCAGCGTCTTGACATGGCGAGCTCCATGGCGGGCAGCATCTTGGCGAGTGCGAGCGGCGTCCTGGCGTGGCGAGCTCCGACGACCGGCAGCATCTTGGCGTGGCGAGCTCCCTCGGCGGGCAGCATCTTGGCGAGCTCCGACGGCGTTGCCTTCATCGACTTCGGCGAGCTGGCCCATGCCACCATGCTCCATGCTAGCTGCGAGAGATAAGAAGAAGAAGATGGATCATATGAGGGCCTCACCATTGTTCCTTGCCGCCATGGACTTCATGTTGATCTTCTCCTGCACCGCGTCTCCGTCCGGCCACGTCTCCGCTTCTGCGTGAGTCTTCCTGGACGTCTGGCCGGGTGTCCGTGCAATCGTCCGGCCCTTGCTTCTGCCTGAGCCCGTCCGTGCTAGGTGCTGCTAGATGCAATCGCCCAGCCGTTTTTTTCTTCTCTAGACTAGATTGTTTTCCGTCCGTCTTCCCCCTGTTCCCAGGTCGAGGGAGTCGCTTTATATAGGCAGCGGCGTGGCGTCAGATAAGGACGAGGCCGTGACTTTCGCCGTTAATTCCTTCGACCGCACGCCTTATCTCTCCTGTAACCCGTTCAAAAATATTATCTGAAGTGTTTCTAGAAGGTCTTCGTGACTCTGGCTGGTCAGATATCCTGGCTTGGTCTGGCAGCGTCAATGCCAAGTCCGTTTAAACTCCACAGATTAAACGGCACGAGATTGACCGCTGCTTGGCCGATCGATTGTGCACGCGCACGATCGACGAGTCAGACTCGTATACGTGCAGAACCCATCGGCTCTACTTGACTCGTATACATGCATGGAAAAATCCATCAGCTTGCTAGGGATATTGTATATACACGTATACGTTGTCTTTGTGGACTTCTCTCCAGCCGGCCGACGCATATGTACGTATCCCACTGTGCCGGAACCTGAATTTCAATATAATCTGAGACAGACTCGGCTACTCTGCTACTTGAGCACAAAATTCTATCGAACAACCTCTTCACGATAGGCACCTCCTTTGTGCCAACGGCCACTGTCGGAGCTTTGCGCTTCTTGAGCGCAAGGTCCGGCAATGGGACCACCTCTGTCTCCTGAGATAACTCAGGAGGATATCCTTCGAGCGGAGCAAGTTCTGACTCGGGGAGGTCAGTAAGCTGAAAATAAGAAAACATATCAGCATTGCAGTGTAACTCAAAGATTGAAACACATAAAAAGGTGTACTGATGGAAGCTTACCAGCACTACGGGGTTTTCCGCCGTATGCATATCCAGAGAAACCTCCGGGATTCTCCTCTCGATCCGCTCCCTAATCAGCCACTTGACCTGGCTTATGTAGCCCTGTGTGGTGTAGGCTTTGGGGCTGATGCGGAGGGAGTCTTTCTTGGACGACGTGATGGAATGCATCAGTCGAGTTCCGTGGTACTGAAGGGGCTGGATCCGACGTGAAACCCAACACTAGACCAAGTCGGATCCCTTCAGACTCTTGTGTTTGATCAATTATTCGATCCTCCTCTTAGCGAGGATCAGATCATTGGTGAGAGCCGGAGCAGCCTCGTCCCAGGATGGTTGGGCCATGGCAGCTCCGTCGATGAAAGCTGGCAAAGCAGTGGCTTTGCCGGGAGCCAGAATATCCCTATGATAGAAAAACGTGGCTGGCCATTGTTTGACCGAGTCACTAGCTAAAATTTTGGGATACGCGCGCTCGCGTCTAAGAGAAAAACTAATAGTACCGGTGATGTAAGGAACACCGGCGGTAATGGAGTTTCTCCGGACATGAAAATAGTACCGGAATAGAGTCAAACTCGGCCTAATGCCGAGAAAGCCCTCACACAACGAAGCATACGCGCTCATCTCTAAGAGAGAGTTGGGAGGAAGATGATGGAGTTGAACTCTGTAATGATCAATCACCTCGGAGAAGAACTCCGAGGGAGGAAACGACAAACCTCTGTCGAGGTGGGTGCCGAAGTGGACCCGCTCGCCGTCGCGCGGGTTGGGGACGGTTTCCCCGAAGCCGCTCCGCCAGTCGTCGGCGCGGAGGAGCCCTTCTTTCTCCATGTTCTTGAGACCCTCGTCGTTGAGCGCGCAGGGAATCCAGAGCCCGCGAAAGCTCTCTTTCTCCGCCACCGCTTCCGTCGCCGCTGCCGCCAAGCCGGAAGAGGAAGATGAGGCCATTTCTCCGGCGAGCAGTTGACCTAGAATGGGCGGCGCTGGGAGTTCTTTGGGGAGGAACGGGGGAGCTCTGTGCGCGCAGAGAGATTGGAAGGAGAGGAAAAGGCAAAGGACAGGTGAAAGGAGAAGGAGAAAATCCTAACCCCTTATATCCACCTAACTGCGCCAAGATTCGTGCAAAAGCTATAGTGTAACCGCCACGCGCCATGGAAGGAACTGGGAAGGACCCCACGCGATGATTATGTCGCCTCGATCTTCACGCACGCATTGAAACGGCGCCTCGGTTCCGCGAACCACGGACCCACCAACGGTCGTGCTGACGAAATTCCTGTCAGATGATGTGACTTGACCATGACTTGTGTCAGGTGGCGTTAGAGACCAAGTTCTGGCTTAGTTTGAAATCAAGCTGGAAAACCCGAGTAACCTGTTGATAGGTCCGACTTATTTTTAAGACCCAGATCGTATTTTTTGTTGTGAAGTTTCAGGAACCCTTCAAGATTCTGCAAGCCGAAGATCAAGCTAGACGATGATAAATTCGACTTTGGATCTTGAAGGCCTCCGGGGGCTGCTATTGGGGATATACTTTTCGGGTATCCTCACAGTTCCTCACTGACCAGGGTGGCCCACTTCGGATTAGAGCTTTGCTTCACGGGCGGCCCAGTCAGGGAGAAAGATGGAGTCCAATCCGGCTACGGGAAGACCCAGAAGACTTACCGGCCCATAATGTTACTTGTAGTTTAAGATGTACTCTGTAACCGACTCTTAGTCGTAGCCGGATAGATCTCTCTTCTAAACCCTAGGCCGGATATCTATATAAGCCGTTCTAGGGAGAGCCTTTAGGGCACCCTTAATAGTCTATAATCTCAACTCGCACAGGCGAAACCCTTGTAACCCATATTCCGGCTCTGCCGTATTACTGGATTGCTAGCAGGAGTAGGATCCGTCCAAAGCCGGCGGATTCGAACCTGGGTAAACTTGTGTGCTCACCGTCCCGGAATACCGTACGTCTCACACCCCTCTCTTCCGCACGCCTCGAGGACCCCCTCATGGCGTACTTGTCCTCAATCCGACGGCACGCACGAGTGGAAGCTCAGCGCCAGTGGCGTGCCTGTGCCGCCGGTCCCCGAAGGCGACGAATTGGTCGAAGCGATCCAGGCCGCCATAGCGGCGATGCCGTATCCCGATCTCGCTGAAGACGCCGGCAACCTCGCGCATTTGGAACAGTTGTTCGCCCAACGGCGGCTCGCCGCCGACGCGCAACAACGCGGCGGGCCGCCACCGCTGGTGGAGTGCGCCTGGCCGGACGCTCGACGTCGTTCTCGATCACATCCCACGCCGGCAACAACCCCCCACTCGGCCTTTTTTAGTGTTTTTTTAGCCTAAATGAAGTCGGAATTCGGGTGCCCGCCCGAATTCGACGTAATATGTACGAACCGGCCATCTATTAGTGAAATCTGTCTATATTCGCTCAAACTTCGCCAAGTTTTATTAAAAGTTGCTCAAACCTGGAAACTCGGCCTTGGAACGCGAGTTAGAAATCGGCCGCTCCTAGGCCGAAACCTTCCTCTGTCCAGCGCTAATTAGGTCCGGATATCGGCCTGGGAATGGCCAACGAGTGGAGATGCTCTAAGTGGGCACCGCTTGTATATGTTGTTGCTGGCTCGATCATTCTTGTTGGTTTAGTATTCAAGAGCGAACCGAGCATTAGAGAAAAATTGGAACAAAGATGATATGTTCTGTTTGTCGATCGTACTGAACTTTTTCTTTTAAGCAGCACCCGATGATCGATTTATCTAACGCAGATATGCAGGTACATGCTGCAAAGCTTGACGGAAACAAGTGGATAGGTGGCATGCAACCATGCATCTGCGGTACCGACCAACTGTAAAATCTTTGGCACAAAGGACAGGGTTTGTTCGCGTGTATTACGTTCCAAGATTTCGATCATAGGAGGCTTGAATTCCAACATGTGCTTAATTAACTAACTCTTATTTTTCTAGCTTATGCATTTGTGTTTCTGGAGGGATACATAATTCAAAAAGACGGCGTTGTGTACATGTCTTTTGAGACATAAGAAAATCTAAAAATTGTAGGATGTGGTTTTTAACGCAACATCCGCATTCGACCTAGAGTGCACTAGCGCGTTTTCTCTTTCTAGCTGCGACTTTCCACGTGACCTCTATGTTTTAGATGTTGGGAGTAAAATTAGAAATCTTTATTAATCGTGTTTTTCTCCTGCCACCTCTTCTTCTCCTGCGAAATTCCATCCTTCTAGTTTCGCACCAGCTTACCACCCTTCTAGTTCCTCATATCCTAGACCTTTTCAATGTGGATGTCAAGTTACATGACCTAGATTTACCTTAGGTAGGCAAAGAGGGAAAACTACATGGTACTCATGAACTATCTAGCCACATGCACCTTCCTCCCCCACTTCATCATCGTCAACTCTCACGCATTGAGTTTAGCTCCCTCGTACCCTTCCACTTTCTACAGAACCTCCTTCCGCTTCTCCTTCTCATATTATTCATCGTTTTCTCCTCTTTGATGGAATCGCGTTGCTCCGATTCTAGCAAGAAGTTTGTGCCCTAAGCCTACAAAATAAATCTTCAATAGGAAGTTCCATTGCAAGTCAAATATAATGAACATGTATCAAATCCATATTAGTACATAGTTTGATAGTAATCATTAATTGAGTTCTGAGCCATGGCTGGACAATAAGTTTTCTTAGATCATTTAGCTCAAACTCGGCAAACATGTTAATATTAGCGAGCAAGAAGCTCATATCAGTTCTTGCACCCTAATGTTAACATGTTAAGTGAAAAATTGGATAGCAGGAATTGGGAGAAGGAGAAGCAGGAGTAGGTCCCAAATAATTGGGATGATGTGGATAGCGGGAATAGCCAAGACTTACGACAACTCTTATTTATAATGAATGTTTAGTTTGGGAAGAGTTAACTTTCAAGTGAAAGTACAAACAAAGGTTTAGTTTGTTTGGGAATAGCCAAGACTTACGACAGCTCTTTTTCCCTTGTTATATTCACTCTAGTCCTCGGCGTACTCCTCCTCCTCTTCCTCTCGCTTCTACTTATCTTCACATACTCCTCTTCTTGTCCTCCTCCATTTATCCTCGTTCTACCTAATAGATAATATCAAGCTAGTCATGTCATATACCACACAAAACTTTGGTACACTTTGTTTTTTGAAGAAAATGGACGTGCCTAAAATCAATAACTTTCGAGTAATGAGTTTCCATTTTAAATAACATTTACATATCTATCTCCAATTTCTAGTCGGTGACTTTCTAGGCCCAAATTCAAGGAAAATGCTATAAGAAAAATAAATATTGTCAGGATTCCAAGGTAGTTTGTTTGGGTGTGTCAAAAGAGTGTTAATTGGCTCGAACCTTTGTTTTTAATGGTCTAAACATGATCCATCTTATGGTTTAGACTAGCAGAATTTTTTTATAAGGCTTACTAAGGGGAAATAAATTATTCTACATGGAGTCAACGCATCACGTGTAAATGGAGAGGCGAAAAAATATTGCATCTTGGTTTTGGAGCCTCCCGTTTAGCAACCAAAAGCAACTATATAGGTAGATGTATCTACCTACTAGTTATAATAATTTATTGGACAAGAGGACCCACCGGTTACTTATAAAGAGTGTTTAACATTTTACTTTCATGTTCAATTTTTCTGCAAATATTGGAGATCAATAATTTTTAGGGATTTCCCACAAAGCTCGCATTTTTATTTGGGTGAGTTAGGGTTTGTATTTGTCCAAATAATAGATTTACAAATTGTGCATGTGAATAATTATGTTTACAGACATGATATGTAGAATTATGAGATTTAATTAAAATAGTCAATATGTCATGTGAGTAAAAGGAAAGTTCCATCAAAGCTAGAATTTTAGCTTACCCCCTCGTCCATTTTATGTTCATGTTGGTTCAACATCATCATCATCATCATCTCCTCTTCTCCTATTCCATGGATATTTGTTGCACCCAATTGATAGTAGGTCGGTTTGTAAGCCTACCAAAAACTTGTTTGGTACAAAGTTTCAAAAGTTGAAGATAATCAGAGATGTCTCAAATCCATAAATTTCTAGTGGAAGAGGCATTGAACATATTTAACCCCATATTTTTACAAATTTATCTTCTATTTACGGTTGATTTCTTCCCAGAACCAAAAGTAAAGGGAAAAAATTAAAGGAAGAGATATACTACTAGAAATCGCATGTAACTTGTTGGATGCATCAAAAGTGTGTAAGTTGTCTCAAACCCTTGCATATTCGGTGACATGAGTACTTTTTATGCAATATGGACCAAGGCATGATTTTTCTTACTTTTTAAAAGTAAAATATGGAAATATGAAAGTGCTTACTATTGGGGGGGAATAAATGGTTGTGCATGGAGTCAATACATCAAATGAAAATAGACAAGCGATGAAATATTTGAGTTATTTATTTAGAGCATTTCGACCAGCAAACAACATTTATGATGTAGGCACACCAAGTTGTCTACTAGTTAAAACACCTTCTTGTACAAGAGGCCCAATGCGTATCAATGGTATCGAAGTGGTAAGGCCTGACATTTAGTTTTTTCGTTCTACAATTATTGGAGATCAATGGTATCGAAGTGGAGATGTGATGGATAAATTAAAAGGTTTACTTTACAAAATTGAATGTCGATGGTAACACTAACATATTTCAGCTTATGTTTGTTACACATAAATTTTAGGCAAGCGTATTCCATCAAGTGTGCATTGAGTAGTTGTTTATCCTTGCATGGAATCACGTAAGTCCTTGTATTAAAATAAAAGAAATGCAAATAAACAAGCAAAAAGGTATAAGTTAGAGAATTGAAACTCCAGGACAAAATCATTGAGCATGACCTAATTGATCTTAGTATGATTTATTTTTCACTTTAAGTTAGGGCAGCACACACATCACACTAGTGTAGTCACTGTTGTTAACATGGACATGCAAATAAGGACAACTATGCTCTCTTATTCTTAGAGTGCATGTAATCCACAAAACTACAACTTACATATACTTAGTGGGTCTGACATCAAATTGATTTATCACACTCTCAAGAAGCTACTGAACAAGATCCTTTTGAAATGATTAAAAGAAAATTATTGTTACTTCCCCATTAATTTTTGAATCCCCTGTATTTGTAATAATATATCATTGATCATTGCATGTATTTCTGGGGACCAAATATGCAAACTTTACATTCAACTCCTTATTAACTCATCAAAACAATTCTCTCTCTAGAGTGCATGTCATGCATGTGGGGTAAAACAATATTATTTCCTTTTGGGAAGACAAGAGTATGGCATATCATAATAATTTTGGTAAGTTAAGAGTCATATTTACTTAACATCTTAGCATGCAACAATAAGTTAGTAACAGAAAATGTCTTCATTTGTGAACTACTTGATATCGAAAGCAATAACACAATAAACTATGGGATCAACCAAAAAGCTATGACGAGTAGATTTTAAACTCATTTATCCTTGTTTCAACATGATAATTTTCAGTTTTCTCTGAGATTGTTTTTGCTACCTGGCATTAATCATCAATAATTGCAAAGATGTGCAAATATTTTTGGTCATCTATTTCCTTGGAGAAATGAAGGTACAAATGATGAGATGTGAACGCATGTGGGAAGTACCATGGGACGGGAGAAGGCATAAGTCAACATGACACATAACAAAACTTCTATAAAATTTAATGATCAACAATACGTGCACCGGGCCCTTACCTGTGATCCTACCCTATGTAGCCCCCTCCATGATGTCATCCCTAATGATTTCGTGAAGAGGCCTAGGTCAAATCTGCATTAGAGGCGCGACAAAACCCTGGTATCATCCACTTCCCTATATAAAGAAAAGGTTGGAGCCATTAGTGAGAGAGCGACATCACCTCAAATACTCTGAAACCCTTCTACCATCACCACCTTCTCATAGTCATATCCATAGAAATCTAGTAGTTATCTCTAGTGCCATAAACCCTTGTACTATCAATTTCTCCACGACTTCCTAGAATATATGCTACCAAGAATCCATCTTAAAATATTTTCTCTTACAATGTTTATTATGGTTGATTCAATTGCAATGTTTGAGTAGCATGTATATCTAAGGGCAATGGCCTATCCTTGTAGTATAGGTACACTTGTAGATGATATTATTGGTGTAATTGGCCCTCTATGTTTTCATGTATTTGAAGTCTTGTTTACACTTCATTCCTAGGACTTATCGACCAAGGTAGAGGCACGAGTAGAGGAAAGTGGGGGCTACATGTGAAACCCCAAGCATCAAACTAGAGTAGCTAGAAGTTATTAACTAGGGATAATGGTGATGTCATAGAACGCTAATATGTTGGTCTTGTTTACCTTAATAATTGAGGTATCCCTGCTAGATGAAATAGGGCCAAGGGTGGACAATCCAATCCAAAGTGCTACGATAGGTTGTGGTGTCATAAGGACCTCATCACCCACTTACATCCGTCTTAAAGTAGACATTGCACTAATCGAGCTTATTTATATATTTTCAATATCCCAATTGTGTGGATAGATGCAGATGATTCCACTTCCCTATCCTCTTTCTCTCTATTGCTAGAACCACATGACATAATTATGTTGGTCTGCTAAATGGTAATGTTATGCACTAAAAATAACTTGCAGAAATCACCTTTTCAAGCATAATCACTTCCTGGATTAGATAATTCCTATGTCTTCTTAGGAAGAAGAGCTATTACTGCATCCAAAACTAAAGCAATGGTGATAAACCTTTTCTTAAGCTAGCCATGATCTAACTAAAGTAGCACAATTTTCTTCAATTTCACCCACATATATTTAGCGCAAACTTGCTAAGAAAGTTAGGAGTACTCATAAGTTAATATGTTACCATGGAACAGTAAGTTAGTACCCAAAAATAAGTCTTCTTAATTATAACTACTTGATATTGGGACCAACAATTGTTTTTGAACAGGAATGGGTCCCAAAGGATACAAAAGTTGCGTTATATCCTAGTGGCGGGAATACATTTTACATACATGTTCTGGAATAAATAGAAATTACAAACACGACCAACAAGTTTGCCCCCAAGAACCTTAAAACGAATATATAAAAGGAATTGGATCCTTCTCCATCGCATTGACGAGATCCACTCGACGTGTGTGCCATCTTGGCCAACGCTAGGGAAAAACTATATGTAGGGATGCCATTGGGAACAACCTTGATGGAGTAGATGAAGATCCTTCGCATAAGCATCACACCAAAAGGAAGTACATCCACCACGTATTGTTGTGGAGGTCAACCCTTCGCCATGATAAGTAGCATCAAGACGACGACAGTCATCGTGAGTCCCCTGATGAGGAACTCTGGGATCTTCCGCGTCCCAAGAACCTACATCATAGGTCGATGAGAAGGCTCAAAGACACCATCGTAGAGCTCACCATTACTATGATGACCAAGCAAAGGAAGGGAGTAGTTCATACATTCTAGGTCTGTGTCGCAACCATGGACAATCGCTGAAAGAGCAGAAATCATAAATTCCAATGTTGCTCACGAGTGCCATAAGTCACCAGAAGAATGGCATCGCAGCATATGCAATATATGCAAGACCCATGGAAATCAAAGACCTAAAGCTACTCCTACAACTATGTACAGGAGGTTTGTCATCCCCTCCTCCACCCCGTTCGGTCGGTGAGGCCACCGAAGGAAAGGGGGAGAGGAGCTAGGGGTGGCCGAGTGACTATTAAGGAGAAGAGGGGAGGAGCAAGAAAGAAAGGGAGAGAATGAGCGCCACTTCATCGAATTATAGTTGATAATTGAACTGGCTGTTAAAAACTAGCCACGATCTAATTAAAGTAGTGCGAGCTTTCTTAAATCTAATCCACCTATAGTTAATGAGAACCATGTCAGTAAGTAAGGGCACTCATACGTTAACATATTAGCATGCAAAAATAAGTTACTACCAAAATATAAACCTTCTCCTTGATAACTCCATGAAACTGGAACCTACCTATAATAGTTGATAAACTATCTAATCAACTAAAAGTCAGTAATGTAAAGTAGCCACAAGTAACTAAATTAGCATGAGCTTTCTTAAATTTAACCAACCTATACTTAGTGAGAACTTTCTCCAACAGTTAATAGCACTTACAAAATATTTTATCAGCATGCAATAATAAATTAAAACCAAACAATAAGTCTTCTTCTTGAGTCTACCTAACATTGGAACCAATAATAGTTCATTTATTGTATAATCAATTGAACTAGCTAGTCGTGATCTAACTAATATAGCGTGATCTTTCATAAATATAATTAACTAGCTAGTCGTGATCTAACTAATATAATGAACCACGTGCGAGGCTCGTCGATCGACCGACAAATATACCATAGGTGATCTCTGCCACCTCAGGGGCACGGTGAAGAAAAGATTAGTCGGACAACCAATCGATGATGATCCCATTAATTCTCAAAAGGAATATCACTCATTCACCAGGGCATGCTTCTACAAGGGACAAGATTCGGCATCCACATATTCGACAGACAAAGGATCGGGGGACTCCTTCACGATCTCTACTCGGCAACCCTGAATGGGGTCCGGAGTTGAGTTTTTCTGTCCGATCACGAAGCATACGGAAGTTATCGAGGTCACAGGTACCAGGTGGGCCCCCACCAGGAGATAGAGCCCACCTAGAACCGTCGTGGCCTACTAAGGATCAAGTCTCAGGAGAAGGCCCGAATGAGGATACCTTGGTTGTCAAGTTAGGACGTCAATGTCGAACAGATTCTCTCAAGTATCACAATTATTCTACGAAGATTAGATCTGATACTTCTATTAGAATCTATGTATAGGCGCCGCCACTTGTAACCCGTCTTGGCATCTTATAACCCTAGCCCCGACCGAGTATATAAGGAGGGGTAGGGACTCCGAACGGGGGCATCTTTTTGTGAATTCCTGAGATCATCTTCTACCACCAACCACCATAGGTAATATCGAGCCATATCTCGATTTTACCCGAGCACACTACGATAATTTCATCCACCACAAACAGAAAGTAGGGATTTTATCGTACACTATTCGTCCTGGCCTGAACCTGTATAAATCGCCATCTCTGTGTGTTACCAACCGATCTCCGAGCGTGACCCCTTCGAACATAAATCTACCGTCGTAAAATACCTTGACATTTGGTGACAAGATGTCGCTTCCTGGTGTACCGCCGCACAATCTTTCTTTTCCTCATCTCCACGAGCTTCTTTGCCGCCTCCTTTGCGGACACGCAAGAGGAGCAGTCAAGAAACTCCCAAAGCAATAGAGGGATCTTCAGAACAAACGTCGAACAGCATAAATTTATGTATGATGCCCAAAAGACAAACACCAGATTAAAAGCTAATGTAAAATAAAGACCACGACCTGACTTCTAAGTGGCCTACTACAATTCTGTTCCACGGATACAATATGCAAGAACAATGGACTGATATGGAGCATCGATCTGGCCTCCACACAATTCTAAATAATATATATCTCCCACTCGGGGCGAAAAAAGCTAATGTTCTCCACCAAAGAAATCATCATCGCTGAAATCCTGTATTGAGAAAAGAAGTTTGATTTAGATACACCTGGCAAGCCGAGAAAATTTATATGCAAATCCTGAAAATGCTCGAGATGACGTGATATCATCATAAAAGCATGCAGAGTAAAATGAGCATGTATTATGCAGTGAAAATGTCAGATAGGTTCTTACCTGGTTATGCATGGTGGAAAAAAACGCATCTTGTAAGAAGGTGTTGTTGTAGTTTGGCTGATCCTCAGGCGCTTCCTGATCAACAAGACCTTGGAGAATGCCAGATGCATCCCCACCATTAAGCATCTGTGCCGGCGTGACAGAATTGTCCTGAAGGCCGGGCAATGCAAAGCTGATGCTTCTACTGTTAACCATCTGAGTCAGCGGCGCGACAGAGCTGACCATCTGAAGATTAGGCAATAGAGAACTGGTGCTTCCACAATTAACCATCTGAGTAATTGGTGAAAAGTTGACACTTGTGAGCTCTACGCTGGTTGTGTTGCTTTCCATGTTGAATGGAGCCATCTGTTCACTGAACCTAGCCAGTGGTGTGGTATTGTTGATGCTTCGTACCATCTGGTGGTTCTGCTGCTCATCTTGAAACGTTGGCACCTTGCCAGGTGAGGCTTCAAAGCCTGGCACCTGTGATGATGTGAAGAGAGGTGCTCCATCCGCAGAACCTGGAAAATTTGATGATGCAAAATTCGGCCAGGGTTTGCTAGAGGTTCCAACATGGCACGGAAACTGGGCATCGTGACGCTCTCCAACCATAGATTGTTTGCAAGGGAGTTCCAGAGGCTTCACCTGGAACTGGTTTACATGCTCTAACATCCCACGGTTTGGCATGGTTATGAAGTAATTGCCTGCGGGATGGGAGGAAGGCGCCACATTTCTTGCCTCCAACAGTTTCTCGCGCACGAAGTTTGCACATTCTTTGTCAGAATGACTAGAAGAAAATGCATCCAACATTGTGTGATCTGATATATTTGCAAGTGATTTCACGGGAGGACCAGAAGCATGGCGCCTTGCGGTGTCAGGCACACATGGCACGGTAATCCTTTGTGTGCTGCAACCATGGCCAACTGGCCCCATGGCCCAATTCCTCGACTGAATTGGCACACCATGAGGTCCTCTATGATGTTCATGGTGGTCACTCAGGCTTCCCTGGTGATTTATGTTCATGCCCGAGGATGACTTCCTCCTTGCAGATGATTCACCGAGAAGGCTGGACTTTCTTCGGTCATCCGCGGCCTTTTTTAAGTTCATTCGATAATTCTAAAATAACAAGATGGGCAAGAAAATATATAAAATTCATATTCATAGAACATAATGGAAGACATGTGGGAAACAAAAAGGTTTTGCATAGTTTCAAAAGTGCCAAAGACTGTGGGCATGTAATATATCGATAGAAATTCATTATAAAATTTGGAATTATATAGAGAATAATATAAACACGTGCATAGAAATTAACCATACAGGTAGAGAGTAAACCTGCAGATGGCTCGCAACACTCCCTCTAGTCAGGTCATCGACTTCCATCATTTGCAATATCGTCTTTGGATAGGCCTCTGCAGTTAAATAATCAAAAAAAAATTATACCGAAAAAAGTCCAAGAAACTTAAATTTCGATTTGATGAATAAGGAATGAGAAAGTTGTGAGCCCTTACTGTCAGCGCCACCGAGCCCGTTGACAACTTTCATGAACCTGCGCTGCAGCTCACCGGTCCATGACACCCTTGGCTTCCTCTGGGTGGTATGTACATGCATGGTCTCTTTGTTCTCATCAGAACCATGTCCATCATTTTTGTTCTTCTTGGAGCACTTCTTACCCTTTGCACCACCCCTCTCACCCAAAACAATCACTGGTGGCACCACCCTCTGATCAGCATCGTCATTATCCCTGTTGTTGTTGCTCATAGCGCCGAGATTTTTCCTTATGACATGTTGCCATATGTTCCTGAGCTCCGTGATACGCACGGGTTTCACCAAGTAGCCACACGCCCCATGAGTTATCCCCTTATTCACTGTCGTATTATCTCCATCTGCAGAAAACACTGCATGACATATGGTGAGTGGCTTAGATTTGACGTAAAATTGTGGTCTCACATCAGAAAAAAAGTGCATAATATTTTAAACGTGAAACAAAATTGGAGAAACAATTTTGTTACACATCTTGGACCAACTGCATCACGACGGTGTGGTCAGATGATGCTTCCAAGCAAAATAAATGGGATAAATTTTACACATTCAATTGACAAACAGAAATAATGGTTACAAAACTAACCATACCACAGCGCAATAATGGTTATACCATCTGATCTAACCAACACTATGCTTAATTAGATGGGATCTTGTCGGTTTATGTTCAAACGGAATCCCATTCGATATATTGTCTCTCCAAAAAGAAGGGGTCCAAATCTTTTACCGAGGCTACCAATGTCGATTTTTTGTGGTCACCTCCCATGCCTTCTAACCACGATCATCCCCTCGCCCGCTAACCACTACCACTGTCGACCCCACGCGCTCCCTACCTAACCCATGTGTCGCTCCACCTCCGCTCCGCTAGCCGTCCGATCTAAATGAACGGTTAGATGCCCATTTGTCCGGGTCAAAGCAGATCCCATCTGTTAGATCCTCTCTACGAAAAATAGGGCATGTGTGTAGCAACACATGTGTGCATGTACATGGTTCCTAGGATCCTTCCAAATTTAAAGGATCTGAGGTGCTATGCTATCCCACCACTCAATACATGCACTTGTTGAAGTTTGTACTGCCATATATATATGGAAACATGGCTATCCCACTCAATACATGCACTTCCATGTGACGTGCTATGTTGAAGGTTGTACTGCCATGCATGAGCTAGCAATGTCAACTCACACAGGAAGAAACTAGTAAAACTCAAGCTGGCAACGCTGCATATATAGTAGTATATAGAGGAAGAGAGCATAATTATACGGATGACTGGCAGATCCATCTCGAGGCGGATGAGCTGGAGGAGCTCGAAGCCATCCATGTCCGGCATGTGCACGTCTGTAAGCACCAGGTCGAACTGATTCTCTCCTCCTTCCCGCAGCATGTTCAGCGCCGTCCTGGCGTGCATCACCATGGTCGCTACACGCAGCAGAGGCAAGGAATTATACCATATGGCCATTGATTCTCATGGATTAGGGGCAAAAGGGAGGGGCAAGATGGACATTGAGGGAGCTCACGTTGGTATCTGCAGTGGCGCAGGAGGGCCTCCAGAGCCCTGAGGTAGAGGGGGTCGTCGTCGACGGCGAGCACCCGCATCCCCACCGGGAACTTGTCCACCTCCGCCGTCACCGGCTCCTTCCCATGCCTTCCTTCACGGCCGGCCATGCCTTAGCTTCTTCCTAGAAACCGCATACACGATCAGAGTTCAGACAGAGCAATATCGCAGACAGGCCAGAACCCAGGAGAAACCCCACCTTTCCCACCCGAACACAGAACCCAGAATGGCTTGCTCGTCGCAGGCAGAGCAATGTCGCAGACAGGCGAGAAGCTTTGAGGACGGTCGATGGCCCCGAGGACGTGCAGGGGGTCGCTATTTATTGAGCCTGGTGATGGTGAGCAGCAGGAGGCGCCCGCTCCTCCCCTGCCATTTCTACTTCATAGATTTTTATTTTCAGTGGTTACAGTCTCCATTTCTATCCCCAGCATCGTGTCCGCTTGCGCCCTCGCCCACGGGAACCGAAATCCAGGTTGCTGGTTTCGCCATTCGTAATCGCTTCACTCCAAAATGTGTAGCGGGAGTGACATCAGAGTCACCAACGGAGAGGGCCTGTTGCTTTATTGGAGATAGAGATCGACGTGGCCTGGCCGTCCCAGCTATTGCCATCAATAGCAAAGGGTTGAGACCCATATTACTGTGCCTAATTAAAATGCAACTACTCCAAGATTATGTGCAATATATTCCAGATTTTGTTGCTTAATTTTTTTTGGTTAAAATTCGTCTTGGAATTCTTATTCATTAAAACGGAGGTAGTAGTCCACCACCACAACGAAGTACTTGTGAAGAGTTTAACTTCCAGTTTCATGTTTTTAGCAAATATTGGAAAGCAATGGTATCTTATGATTTCCCACGGAGCTTAGACTCTTACAAAAAATGAAACAGTGTTAGGAGGAACTAGACACTTTTTTGATATAGTAGAAGCGGGTCGGCATGAAAATTCCGGAAATTCGTCCCTGACAGGAATCGAACTACGATCGTTGGGATACGCCAACTGCAACCCAACCACTAGGCTATTGCCTTGTTCTCACAGAGCTTAGACTCTTGTTTGGGTGAGACGGTACATGAGAAAAACCATAGATCGGGGAGACCACCACGGGCCGCTCTCCCCCTCCCGTGCCGCCCCCTCGCGACTTTCGGGGGGATCTCCTCCTCCTCCCCCCCTTTCTCCTCCCCCCCTGGCCGCTGCTAGAAGGGCATGGCCAGGCAAAGCTTGGTCGGGGCCGGCGGCGGTGGGGTCTCCTCGCCCTCTCGCGCGTGGGGGTGACCGCGGGCGAAGCCCCTCCGGGCCAGAGTGTGGTGTCCATCAGGTGTCACGGTGCGCGGGCGGGTCCTACAGCGGCGGCGCGGCGGCACGCCGTACGACGGGGCGGCGGAGGCGCGTCTGGGAGGTGGTGGAGGATGTCATCTCCGGGCGGCGTGGGTTGTGTGCAGTGCGATCTAGGGTCGATCGGCCTCCCCTGCAGTGATCGGCAACGGGAGCGCCATGGTGTGGTGGTGCTCTTCCCCGCATGCAGGCGGCTCTGCGGGGCACGCCCGGTGTCGGTATGGCTTGGCCGGCTCCGGTTAGGCACTGCGTCGGAGATCCCCGGTGGTGGTACGGGTGGTTCGTCGTCCCAATGGTCCTGCCCCTTGGCGGTAGAGGGTCGTGGTAGCTTGGGTGGCGCCATCTGGGCCCATCAGGCCCCATCTGGGTTTGGGTTGGCTTCCTTAGGCATGGTGGCGACTCTTCTGGCCATCGAGGATCAATGTCCTGTGGTCTGGATGGTGGGGACGGTGGCACCCCTGCTGCAGTGCGGCGGCGGGACTTCACGGGCCCCTTCGGGCTTGGATGGGCCGAGGGCCTAGTTTGACCTGCTACTGCATCCGGTCAACTACCTTCCTTTGATGGTGGAGGTTGTTCCCTCCCGCATGCTATTGTTTCACTGACCCTCACCTGGTGTCCCTTCTTCTCGATTACCGACCTCGCTTCATGGACCATGGTGAGACGATGTTTCTAGTTCAAGACCATGGTGGCATATATGCTGGTGGGTAGCAGGTTTGGTGGTGCGATCCGGAGTGCCCGGGAGGTGACATTGTAGGGTCGGGAGAAATCTCGGTCACTAGACGCTGACGCGTGTCGCTTGCGGGTGTCGCCTTCCTTCCTGAAGGGCGTCTGATTACCTCTTCCTCACCTCTCGGTGCTTACCAGGGGTAACCCTAGGTTAGGTCCAGGAAGCAGCGTCGTCATCGTTGTTTCCCTTCCTAGAGGTGCTGCTTGGTACGCGGAGCTTCGAAATGCCAGGTCTGTGGTCGTTATTCAAATGTAGCGGTTGCAGACCGTATTCATTTTCATCGATCTGCCGATTTTGGCATTGTTTTCTCTTCTTTTTCTTTTTTCCTTCTTTTGGGCGTGCTTTGTGCTATTTGCCCTAGCGGTGATCTCTCGGTTATATTGGTTGGTTGCTATATTAATATAGCAGGGAAGAAGCCTATTTCGAGGAGTTTGGGTAAGTCGAGAGCCATCGTCCAAATCAAATATTCCAAATTAAGCACATTTTATATTACGACATATGATATCTAGAATTCTAACATTTAAGCAATATGGTAATACTTACCATCTTTGATTCGATATTTTTTCGATAAAGAAAATATATTAACATAACGAAGATACCAATTACACCCAGCCTCTGCACCGACAAGATATCTGAAAACATCAATGATACACAATACCAAAAAAGGAAATAATAGAAAGAAAGAAAAAAGACCCTGCCACGGTTATCAATCACTAGCATCAGCAGCACTCTAACCACCACCACCGAAGACAACACCTGGATTACATAAGAGGTTTTCCAAAAGCAACGCCTTCAAAAAGGAAACAATGCACAAGCGTTGATGTTACCCGATCTTGGCGAGGCACCAACTATGGTAGGAGAGGAGGACCAGTCACTCCTAGTCGGATCAAGCGACTCACATGCCCACCGCTGCCGCTACGGCGGCACCACATGTAGCCTCTAGGACCATCCACCAAGCCGCCCAAGCGGCCGTTGCGGCCGCCATCGTCTCGAAGAGACGGCACTGCCACCCTAGAGTCCTATCTCTGCCGCCAGAAGAGATGACTGGAGGTCTCGTGCCCCCTTTGGGACCGGAGGTGCTGCCAACAATGACCAGGGAGGATCAATATGGGGGATCTTGTGTTGGCGCTAGGATTAGGCCCTCGGGTCGCCACTAGGGGGACGCCACATGGGTTAGGATAGTTGTGACACCATCTTTGTGTCGGCATATTTATAGAAAGAGTCACCTTGCCACATGAAAGAATGACTGAAAGTACCATAAAAACTAGAAGTATAGTTTAGCTCCCTCGCTACCTTCTATTCATTCAGGTGCTCCTCTTCCTTCCTCCTCCCGATAAGACTCTATGACTTACTAGGTCCAAATTTAAGGAAAAAGCTAAGGTAGATATTGTCGGAATTCCCACGTTGTTATGAGATATGATATGTCAAATTCTAAGATTTAAGGAATATTTTAAGGCTTACCATCTTTAAGGTGACATGTTTATGAAAAGAGACAACATTCTACGTGAGAAAAAGGGAAGTGCCATCGAAACTAGAAGTTCAGTTCAGCTACCTTGCCCCCGTTATGTTCAAGTTAGAACTCCTCTCATGATCATCATCCTCCTCTTATTGTCCGGCCCCGCTTGACGCCCTACTTGTTCTCCTCTTCTATGGATCCTCGTTGCACCCAATCGGTACTAGGTTGTTCCCTAAGCCTACCAAACAAACGTTTGGTAGAAGGTTTTTGTAAGGAGCCTTGCTTCGGTGTCCCTCCCCTAGACAAAATTTTCAACCCGTTAGCGGGTATCGGGCGGGATCAGGGTGAGGTCGAGTCAGCGTACTGGCCCCGTATACAACGTGCGCGCATACTGAGAGCGGGCCGGATCGGGGTGGAGTTGTATTGGGTACAGCGGGGGCATCTCTAGGAAAAAACAACGTGCTAGTAGTCCGATCGTTAAGCGTACGTACTGGTCTAGTCTTAGATCTCTCGATCGCGGCCCTCGATGGACGCAGTCTCAATCGTTAAGCTGAGACTGTTTTGCCTTTGTTAAAAAACTAGAACATTGGACAATACAAGAAAATATTATGTTAAATTAGAAATTTTACACACGCATATCTGCCAATCATTTGTTAATAGATTAATTTCCTTTTTATTTCAAACTACATACTTTCTAATTGGACTGTTCAAAAACTTTAAATAAATATTATATCGAATCTATTTTGTATTGTACATTAAATTGTTGAACACTAATAGTACCCATTTCGCATAGTTTTGCAGTAACACACATTGAAAATTTTACTGAAACTGACCCTATATGAGCAATTATCAAACATAATTACTACTAGGCATTGTTCACAGGTACTTCGCTTTCTTAAAGGAAATAGACCACTGCAAACACCAAAAGACCACATTGTAATCCAGTAGGCAACTAGTAGGCACTGTCCAGTACTAAAACCACTACAAAAGAGGTTATTACAGTCAAAATAAACATCACCATCTACTTTGAACATAGGACCATCCGCCAATGGCTAGTCTAAGTCAGGTCTGCCTCGCGAAGGACCTGCAACACAGCAACATGCTCAGCCTTCTCGCGAGCATCTTTACACTCCGCCGCTAGGTCACACGCATGATACATCAGGTTCACAAGAAGACCACCCTTCAGCTTGCTAGGATGGTATGGGCATCTGTACACAGTACCATACACAAAGTTTCCAGGGGCCTCGGAACAGAGCTTGATCAATTCC
This sequence comes from Avena insularis, assembly GCA_023614405.1. Classification (NCBI taxonomy): domain Eukaryota; kingdom Viridiplantae; phylum Streptophyta; class Magnoliopsida; order Poales; family Poaceae; genus Avena; species Avena insularis. Next base: position 8,993,493 of record CM042694.1, read on the forward strand.
TTGGAAATGAAGGAATCAACGTTGCACTCGTCCACAGATTTCCCGAGTTCAGGAGAAAAATCAACTTTAATACGCATTCGAATAACCTATGTGACAAAATGAACTTGCAAATAAAGCTAAACTCATGGAATCACCGAAACTGGGCTTCCCCCATCAATGAATTGGTAAGGCCGCTCATATTAATGGATGTCCTCAGGCTCCCCTAGCCTTCTCTTCTTCTTATTATGACAACCGGATGACACGGCCTCCTACACGACAAATATATGCAGACGCATTAAATTAAACCAAATTCAAGTGTAATATTAATTTCATTCCAATTTCGCTAATAAATCATCATAGATCATACACATTATATTGTAATTATTCAGAAGAACAAATCTGCTACTACTAATTATACAGTGGCCCTGGCTTCCTATTCAGATATATTGATTTGATGGTACAGGGTATTCAAGTGCTATTCATATAGATCTGGGTCATCATATGATCCCTACGAACTCAAGAACCCATTCTCATGAATAAATCACAGCAAGTATAATAACAAGAGATCATTTATTTGCTTACACTTGGTTAATATATTGATCCAACACACCCATATGATGCTAACAAATGGTTCCAGCAAGAAAATGGCACTAATGTGCAACTAGAGATTTTCTAGTAGATCAAGGGGTCCACATTGCACACACACAAACATTAAAATGTCCAAGATCATACATGTGCACGATCAGATCTTCAATAAACCATCTATGTTTGCACTACCAAATTGTTTCTTCGAGCATCACAATAATGTACATCACCAAAGAATTATATAGGACAAGATCAAATGTAGCATGTAGCTATTTTAGTCAAACTAATGCACTGCAGTACTTCACTAATATAGAGAACACACTAAAAGTCTTTTAGCTGCATTCCCTTCAGTTAAACAGTCTAGCGTAAATTAAGTTTCGTTAAAGATGAAAAACAACAAACCCCACATGCATCATCCAATTTGAGGCAACACGTCTAGCACTTACCATATATCGTTTCACTTAAAGCTTGTCTTGCTCAAGCAATACCTCACAGAGCACAACATCCTCACTAATGCCAGGTAATTATTTCATCCAAACATAAGAATCACCCAGCTCCATCCAGAACCATCACCAGGGAGAGATCAAATCATCTATCTAATAGTCAGCTGATCAACTAAAGCAAATCATCTACACAGCTAGCAGAACATATCCTCCTGCTCATCAAATCTAGAGGAGAAAGAGATCATCACCACCGTCCAAATTCTATAACTCCTAAAGTTAAACCTAAATCCTACATCTAAAGTTGTTCATCGCCTGAAAGGCCGGTCACATGAGAACCTTAACTAACCTGGAGGGGGGCCGTGCTGGATGTCAACATACTCGACGAAGAGGAGCCAGGCAGCCACGGACTACCACTGCACCAAGGACGGGAGGCCATGGCCATCCCAAGGCAGCCGCATCAGCCACCACCATCGCGGGGATGGGGCAGCCGCAGGAGCACGGCAGGTCGTAGGCGGAGGTCATAAACGTCAACGAGTTCCTGCTTGTCTTCTATAAGCATCCAAAGGCGCGGCGGCGCGGGAATCGAGCCGGCGACCAAGTCGAACCCCACTACTAGGGTTAGCCTCTAGCTGGCGCCGGCCGTCGCCAGCGACGGGGACTAATTCGTCAACTTCTTCTCGCCGGACCGCGGTGGGGGCGACGAATCTGGGGAGAAACACGATGCGGACGGAGGCGACGACCTCTTCCCAGTTGGTCCGACAGCTCCTCTCCCCGTACACATCTGCGCCGTATAATACACGTACGCCAGTCGCTAGTACGGACTCGACCTCCACCCGGTCTCCACCCGATCCCGCCCGATACCCGCTACCGGGTTGAAAATTTTGTCTAGGGGGGAACACCGAAGCAAGAGTCTTTTGTAAGTTGAAGATAATGGACATGTGCCAAATCCATTCCTTTCAAGTGGCAAGCTGCAATCAACATATTGAAACACACAATTGTACATACATATATTGTATTTGCAGTTCAAGGCAAAAGCCAAAAGGAAGGTAAATGTTGCCGGAATTCCCAAAAATGGTTCTTTGGGTGCATCTAAAGAGTGGCCATTGTCACGAACCGATGCATTTTCAGTGGTATGAATACTTGCATTAGGAATGGGTCCCTGCTTACATTTGGGGGAAATAAATGGTTGTGCATGGAGTCAACGCATCACACGAAAACGGAGAAGCGACAAAATATTTGAGCTATTTATTTAGAGCATTTTGACCAGCAACCAATAGTTATCATGTAGGCAGACCAAACTCCCTACTACTTCTAACACATTCTTGTACAAGAGGCCCACCGCAACAACAGTTACTTGCAAAGATGCTTAATATTCCGCAAATATTGGAGATTAATGATAATCCAGTGTAGATGTGATGGAAATACTAGAAGTTTTCCGTTTACAACGCCAAGGCTCAAGAGGCTGTTTCGGGTCACACGAGTCCGCCCACTTGGGACCTATCGATGGGAGGGAAGTGGAAGATTGACGTGAGGTGGACGGCCCTCCTGGTCTTCACCTAATTGTGTCTTCACCTAATTGTGGACGAGGGGAGTATCAATCTCTCTCGCGCCTTTCTTCAGGTTGAGTGCATATGGTAATATTGGCATAGTTTGGTTTCTCTTATCAATATCGTTACCCATAAATTTCAACAGGCGTATTCAAGCAAGTGTGCATCTCATTGTGGAACATCACTAGACTGCCCATAAGAATAGTTGTTTATCCTTGCTTGGAATCAAGCAAGGCCTTGTATTAAAAGAAAGAAAGAAATACAGAGAAAAATACACAAAATTACATTTTGGGTGAACAGAAAGTCCGTGACAAAATCATTTTGCAAGACCTAATACTCTCCGCCCGCTTTCTTGTTCACTTTAAGGTAGGGCAGTGCACCCATCACATTGCTGTAGTCGCACTTGTTGACTTGGACCTGTGAAGGAAGACATCAATGTTTTGTCAGTCCTGGAGTGCATGCAAACCACAACATCACAAGTTAAAGAAACTCAGTGGAACTGCCATCAAAATGATAGTATGACACTCTCAAAAGCTACTGAAATAAAACCTGAAATAGAAAAGGAGGGGGGATTACTGTTACGTCCCAGATGCTTAATTTTCAAATCACCTGTATTCCTAATAATACAACAATGATCATGGCAGGTATCTCCAGGGACCAAATATCCAAATTTTATATTCAGCGGCCAAGTAGCTCATCAAAACAATTCTATCCCCAGAGTGGCATAGGTTTGCAGAAGACAACACTTTTTTTTCCTTTGCAAAGACAAGATTATGGCATATCATATTAATTTTAGTAAGTTAAGCGCACTCATAAGTTAATATGTCAGCATGCAACAATAAGTTACTATACAAAATGATCTTATTGGGAGCTACTTGATATTGGAACCAATAGTAGTTCAGAAATTGCAGAATCATATAACCTTCGAGAAGGAAAACTGGTCACAATCAAATTGACATAGTGTGAGCTTTCTTACGTTTCACCAACCTATACTTAGAGCGAAATTGCTCACTGTTAATATGTTAGCATGCAACAGTAAGTGAATTACTTGGTAACAAAAAGAGTTCTCATTGGGAACTGCCTTATATTGAAACCAATAATAGTTCAGAAACTGCAGAATGAATTCAACTCGCCATGGAAAACTAGCCACAATCGAATTAAAGTAGCGTGGCGTTTCTTAAATTTCAGCCACCAATACTTAGCGCGGAATTGTTCACTAAGTTAATATGTTAGCATGCAGCAGTAAGACAGTAAGTTAGTACTACCAAAAAAGGTGTTCTTATTGGGAACTACCTGATACAGGAACCAATAATGGTTCATAAACTGTCTAATCAATTCAACTCGCAATGAAAATTACCCACAATCTAATTAAAGTACAATGAGCTTTGTTAAATTTGGCCCACCTATACATGGCGAGAAATTGCTCAGTATGTTGGGCATGCAACATTAAGTTAGTACCAAAAAAAGGTCTTCTTATTAAGAACTATATACTTGATACTGGAACCAAGAATAGTTCAGAAACTGAGGAATCAATTCAACTCGCTGCGGAAAACTAGCCACAGTCTAACCAAAGCAGCTTGTGCTTTCTTAAGTTTGACCCACCTACAGTTGGCGCGAAATCGCTCAGTAAGTTCATATCTTGGCATGCAACAGTAAGTACCAAAAAAAAGGTCTTCTTATAGGGAACTACCTGATAGCGCAACTGTCTAATCAATTCAACTCGGCATGGAAAATTAGCCACAGTCTAGTTACCGTGAGCTTTGTTAAATTTCACCCGCCTATACTTAGCGTGGGCTTGCTCAGTACTACAAAGTCACAAGTCAAAGTGATCTCTTTCCCAAGCACACTGACTAACTGGGATACACCAGTACACCACACTCACTCGCACTTTACTTTCACTCAAGCATTTAGACCACTCCAACAACATGATACCAAACAAAATAATGAAACCATTCACAGTGTGGCTGGCTCGCACTTGCAATGCCAAGTACTGAGGTCACACAGACAATCCACATTACCACCCAATCTAAGCATAGGGGCCTCAGAATGACAGGAACACTCGCCAGTTCGTCAGAACTAAACAGGCTAACTGAAGAAAACAATGTGAGCGAACTGAAGACGCATTTTCTTACCATCTTGGAGAGCCTCTTCCTGCGCTTGGCGTTCTTCTTGCTGAGCAGATGCTGCTTCCCGGCGCATCTCCGCACGATCTTCCCCGTCCCCGTGACCCTGAACCGCTTCGCTGACGCCTTCGCGACGCACACCCAAGAGGAACAAAATCAAGAAACGCCCAAAGCGAAAGAGGAATTTTCAAGAGCAAACCCAGCTGACGCGAAGGGAACCTTGTGGGTCTTCATCTTGTAGCCCTTCCCGGCTTTAGCGACGACGGAGAGGGAGCGGGGGAGCGGGGCCGCCGGGGAGAGCGCGGCGGCGCTGGTGTTGGCCACGGCCAGAGGCGCGCCGAAGAATGAGTTGGCGGGGAAGGAGACGGATGCGTTGGCTGGCTTCTTGGAGGCGGCGGCGGGGATGGACTGGAGTACGCGCGGGAGGGCGAGGCGCGCGAGGGAGAGCGACATGGCCATGGCTTCCTCTTCTTCCTTTGCTTCGCTCGCTCAGTGTGAGCTGAAGGGGATTACATAGCCAGCGGAGAGGATGATGAGCGGATAGCGTACGGCTTCGGGGAATTCTCGGAAATTCAGGTCACATGGGCCGTGCTGTGACGGCCCACTACACCTGGACTGACCAGCCCAAGCCCGCGTTACTCGCCGAAAAAAAAAACAATTTGGCAGCGGAATCGCAATCGGCGCCGAAATGAATCCCTAGCCGTCGCCGACCCGAGAGTGCGGCGGCGCTGTAGCCTCGTCTTCCCACAATGTTCACGGAGATGGACGCGGGAGGACCTGGTTCTGGCTCGAAGAAGAGGAGGCTGGCGGCGCCACTTGAAAAGGGAGCCGGCGGCGACCGAGCGCCGCCGCCCGGAGCTGGAGAAGACGAAGGAGGGGAGGACGACCGCATCAGCAGCCTCCCCGACGGCGTCCTCGGTGAGATCGTCTCCCTCCTCCCCACAAAGGACGGCGCCCGCACCCAGGTCCTCGCGTCGCGGTGGCGCCACCTCTGGCGGTCGGCGCCCCTCAACCTCGACGTCGGTACACTTCCCACGGAGAACCTCGACCACGACGTCATACAACGCATCCTCTCCGCCCACCTGGGCCCTGTCCGCCGCTTCAGTGTCTCCGCCGAGCACGCGCTCTCGGACGCCACCATGGAGGACTGGCTCCGCTCCCCCGCCTTCGACAACCTCCAGGAGCTCGAGTTCTGCTCGTGGCTGCCCCCGCCAGTAGTGCCGCCGCCGGCGTCCATCTTCCGGTTCGCTGCCACCCTTCACCTCGCTGCTATAGGAACATGCCACCTCCGCGACGACATGGTTAAGGGGCTCCACTTCCCCCAGCTGAAGCACCTAGCACTTGATGAGGTCATTGTCTCGGAGTGCGCACTGCACGGCCTTATCGCCGGGTGCCCTGCCTTGGAGTGCTTGCTGCTCCACCTCGTCTCCGGATTCCGTTGCGTCCGGATCAACTCGCTTACGCTCAGAAGCATTGGCGTGCTCGCGCACCTTGGTACGGTTTGGCTTCAGGGTGGCATGCCCCGGTTCGAGGAACTTGTAATCGAGAAGGCCCCTTGTCTCGAAAGGCTGTTCTGTATTGATCTGTATGATGGCCTGCAAGTATCGGTTATCTCTGCGCCTAAGATAGAGACCTTATGCTTTCTTAGTAATGATAATTTCAGTTTCGACAGGATTATTCAGGCACAGTACTTCTAGGCTGCCTTGCTTTGTTAAGAGTAAATGACATGTCGGCTGTCCTAATGCTCTATTTCATGTTTTACAAAGGGTTTGCGTGCTGATAGCCTGGCGACGATGGTGTGCACTGTCAAGGTTTTAGCTTTCAATATGTCCATTTTCTCTCTGGATATGGTTATTGACTTGATGAGATGCTTTCCTTGCTTGGAGAAGTTGTACATGCAGAATGAGGTGAATGCTCTCCTTCTCAAGTTCGACCTTGATTTTCAGCATTCTTCATCGATAATTCATGGTGTTCAACTTTGCTTTATATATACTTACAGTTCTCACTTCTGAAGTTGTTTTATCTGTCCATGCTCCTCTGCAGTCAGGGATTGTTATGGGGACAGGGCCAAAGAATTCCTGGCTTCGTAAGCACCGAAACCCCAATATCAAATGTCTTGATGCTCATCTGAAGACAATAGTACTAGAATCTTATCGGGGCATTGTGTCCGAAGTTAACTTCGTCTCTTTCTTTGTACGGAATGCAAGAGTGCTAGAGTCAATGACGATTCAGGTTAAAACCGTTGACGAGGAGTTTATTGCAAAACAGCAGAGGTTGCTTCAGGTGAAGAACAAGGCTTCAAGAGGTGCTCGGTTTCACTATACGACTGACCGATGTCTCCGTGATATTGGGGATATCTCCAATGTCCGTGATTTGGATCTAACTGACCCCTTTGTTCGTTGATGCTGGAGAATGGTTTGGTGCATTCCAGAGTTACCCATGCCTATCTCATTTCGTGTTTTGTCTTCCTGTGTGTTGTTTTACCGTGGAACCTTATGTCATTTAGACATGCTGTATGTGTCCTATGTGTTATTATATGCGGTGACTATTGGATTTCTCATGAATTTTGTCGAAAATGTTAACTGATTGATATTGTATTTTGGTAGTTTCTGTGACTTATGCTGATTGTTATTGCGGTTAGTAGCTTCTGGCCATCCTTCGGTCATATGTGCTCTCAGTTAAATTGGTGAGCTTTGACTCGTAATGAAGACGGGAGAAAGATAAGTTTATGCTAGGTGCAGATGCCTAGACTGGTACCTGATTAGAGACAATTTAGAGGATTGTATAAGCCTACTCTTTTTGCATGGAGAACATTGCCAATCCATCCGTATTAGCATGGTATATTTTAGTTGCTCCGGCCTTTTGGATTGCAATCTCTCTGTCCTGAAATATGGCTGTTAATCTTGGGGTCATCTGCCTTTTCTGGTTTGAACATCGTTGCTCAAAATTCCAAACATGCAGCGTTATTTTGCATCCACCAGTATACACTCATGGGCATATTTTTTGTTGACCAATTATTGTCAGACCTTCACTGTTCTTCCTCTGTACATTTAGTTTCCAGTGCTATTTCATATTTTCGTACATTTGAATTCCGTTATATCCTTCCATCAGGTGCTCCAAATTGCACAATATCACAGTAGCAAACATTTTGCGATGACAGCTGGCAAAAATCTGTACTTTTTGGCTTGTTTATGGCAATATTTCACTTTGCAGGAGCGATTTTTTTTGATTTGCCGAATGCACACCAAATATTTGGAGTATGAATGGGTTAGTTCAAACAACATGCAACGATCTGGAGGATGTGCAGAGCAATGGGTCTGCTTGTTTCCAATAGAAATGGATTGGTGTTTGCAGGACGTGTTTCTGAATTTGCTTTGATCAGAGCCTGGTGTTGGCTGCCGCCTTGGTTCCATTTCGCCCCCTCTGTGACGAAGCTCATCAGCAGTAACAGCCTGACCAATATTTTATTAGTTATTATACTGACCAAAATTTTATTTTGAAGTGTCCTGATGATTTTATCTGTGTGTCTGTGTTTTTTCTAATTTCTTCTAGACTCGTATGCCAAATATGGAACATTTCTTCAAGGTTATCAATGAATCAAATTGTTTTTTAGAATTTCATAAACACGCACATACACTCACTCTTATCCTATGGGCATCTCTGAAAGACTGAGCTGATAGATATTGAGGTTGACAAAGTCACCACAGGAGACTCATAGTTAACGCATCGCCTACCATCGGAAGAACATCACGGATTAAATCTTGAAATAAGTCTAGATAAAAGTTGAATCTACATGAGCTGGATTCACCATAAATAACATAACCACCTAAGTTATGCTTGGTTCGACAACGAATCAAATTGTGCTACTCTAACATGACAGACCATGTAATATTAGTTCTTTTTTTGTGTAGAAACAACAAGCATTTCATGCTTTCGTATCTGAACCACATGCCAGATATAGCACATTGCTGCAGCAATTTTTTTTATTAGCGGAGTACCTGCTGAGAATTACATTTTTATTACCAAAGTACTTGACAAGATTTTTTATTAATAACTATCTTTTTTAGATAATGGAAGAACAATATGAAGAATCATGTCAATAAACTAATTAGAAAATCATAGCTATTGCTAAATTGTCACCGATTAATTGGACATGAATATAACATGTTGCCACCTTCCATCATCGTATCCAGTTGTTGAGTTCACTGTAAGATTTACCAATTGATAGACAAGAACATAAACAGGATATGACCAAAAATATTGTTTTTCTATCAAAAAACAACATCGTTATGGCAAAAGCAAATGGACTAATCCAAAGCATTAACCCTAAGATAAATAAGCGATGTGAGCGCTTGCATGGGCTCTCATGAAGCTATTTCCCAGACATATGAGATACAGAGGTATACTTACAGTTTTTCTTTGCTAAATTATACTCCCTCCGTTTCAAAATATAAGATGTTTAAGCTTTGTGAAACTAATATATCTAGACGTCTTTTAATTTAATGTATCTAGACGTCTTTTAGTGTGTAGGTTCGGAGTAAATCTGCACACTAAAAAGATCTAGATACGTTCGTTTCACAAAGCTAAAACATCTTATATTTTGAAATGGAGGGATTATCTTTTTAGAAAATAGAAGCTTCCACTACCACTGGTATCTGCATCAACATATATATAGCCAATATTAATAACAAACTCATAACATAACAAGTAAACAAGAATATAGCCAAATCAAAGACTGTGGCAAGCCACACATAAACCATGTGTAGCCTAGTCAAGAAGTGTGACAGGTCACAGAAAAACCAATTTTAAGCCTATTAAACACATAAATTGGCCTCATAATCCATTACATAGTAGTAAGCATATGCACCACATGGTACCCAAACCGTGAAATAAATGAACTTCCTGAAAGCCATTCTAGCCTCTCACACCATTTTCTACCATATCCTGGTGTTGAAACGATATAGGAAAGCCCATGACCAAATCTAATTGATACATAAGAATAGCACATCTGGAATGATACAACTTTCATCTTGTTAAAATAAAAACAAATCATTGACACTAATCCATATAGACCAAAATAATGTTGAAGTTGACACATAAATAAGAGAATGCAGAGATTTGTCAATGCCTCATAACCAATATATTCAATTATATGACATGCTTCGAGGAGGATTACTATTTAAAGCATGATAAATAGAACACCACATTACACTGGCCATTGGCCAATCACAATATAAATGTAATATAGACTCCCGCTAGAAACAAAATCAAGAATGTGTATCTTTTGTCAGTTGCGTTTAACTAAGTTAAACTAACTGCCCTCCCCTCCCGCGGCGCACCTGATGCCAACCCCAAGCCCTCCTTGGTCTACCACCCCTCCGCCACTGCCGCCGGGGCCGACGACGGTGGCGGTGGGCCTGGCGCCGAAGGGGCCGGGGAGAGTAGATCGCGGTGGCTATTTTGCTGGTGGTGGCTGGGGTCGGCGCTGGTTCTTCGGCTGCACGCGGCAGCCGGGGCGGTGCCCCTAGTCGTGTGGCGGCGGTGGCTGCCCCCGGACGTGAGATCCGATCATGGAGATCGGCTGCTTGCGGCGGTGATAAGTCCATTTTGCATCACTATTCTATGTCTTAATTCACTATTATTCATTGATATATTTCGTATTGAGAGGTGATACTTATGTTATTTCATCTATTTTTGCATGGTTGATGACTTTTGGAGCATGGACCGCTGCAGTCAGGATTCTGATGGAAAAGGTGTTGTTTGGAGGAAAAATTCGCGAAGATCAAAAAATCCAGAAAAATATACGGAAAATTCTATTTTTTTAGAAGACTCGGGATGCCAGAAGATGGAGTGGAGGTGGGCCACAGGAGGCCCACACCACCCCATGGCGCGGGCAGGCCTAGGCCACGCCAGGGAGTGGTGTGGCCGCCCTGGCCCACTCCAGCCTCTCCCCTCTAGCGTATATCAACCTCCCGAAACCCTAAGACTGGAGGAGGGACCACAGAAAGATTTCGCCGCCTCTGCGGGGCAGAAAACACCGAGAGAGAAAGATCTCTCCGGCAGACAGATTTCTGCCGGGGGAATTCCTTCTCGGAGATGGGAGATCATCGCCATCAACACCACCATCAAGCTGGACTTTATCGGGATCATCATCATCATCACCACCATCATCACCATCAGCACCCTCATCACCATCTCCATATTTATGTAACAATTGCGCTGAATCTTGCTATAGTTCATAGGGGAAACTTTCCCGGTGTTGATTACTCTTTGTAGTTGATGCTATTAGTGAACCGTTGAATTATTGTTTATGTTCAGATTGTTATACATCATTATTCCATCTCTGATCATGATCCATATGATGTCTTGTGAGTAGTTCGTTTTGTTCTTGAGGACATGGGAGAAGTCTTGTTGTTAGTAGTGGAGTTGTGTTGAGAAAGATTCAATGGATTGTTATTTAAGTTGTGATGTACTTCTTCTAGGGGTGTCATGTGAACGTCGACTACATGACACTTCACCTATATGGGCCTAGGGGAATGCATTGTGTATTTGGCTACTAATCGTAGGGGTTGCCGGAGTGATAGAAACCTGAACCCCCGTTAGAAAACCATTGCACAAGGGACGTAAGGGTCTTAGAGTTTAAAGCTGTGGTTAGGTTTCTACCTTAATTACTTTCTTGTACTTACGGATGTTTGCAAGGGGTATAATCACAAGTATGTATTAGTTTTGGATTGGGCGGTACATTAGCACAGGTTCACCCACACAACACTTAGCAAGCTAAAAAAGATTAATCAACTATATGAAGCGAAAGCACTTGACAGTCTTCCCATGTGTCCTCGAGAACGTTTGGTCATCTTAAGTAATACAACCGGCTTGTCCTTTGCTGCATAAAGGATTAGGCCACTTGCTGCATTCATTCTTACTGTCTTTTATTTACTCGTACTTTGTTTACTTGATATATCAAAAACCCCTAAAAATCCGTTTGCTAAGTATTTTTAGAGAATTCCTGATCCATACCACTAGCCAGCACCTTCTGCTCCTCGTTGGGTTCGACACTCTTACTTATCGAAAATACTGCGATACACTCCCTATACTTGTGGGTCATCAAGACTATTTTCTAGCGCCGTTGCCGGGGAGTGAAGCGCTATTGGAGAGTGGAACTGGTAAAGGAAACTTCTACTATGAGTATTGTTTACTTATGCTAGTTGCTTTATTTTCGTTATGGATAATTCCCTGAGTTTCTTATTTGTTAATGCTACTACCACTGCTAAGGTAGTAGATAAGCCACCACCTGCTGAGAAAGATGTTTTCAAAATACCTACAAGAATTATTGATCGTGTTATGGATAACTATTATGTTGGGGATGGAACTGTCCATCCCGGTGATCATTTACTCTTTATACACGAATTATGCGGGTTGTTCAAGTGTGGTGTATTACTACAGATCAAGTTAAGAAGAAGTTATTCTCATTATCACTGAAAGGAAGAGCTGAGGAATGGTATAAGCTGTTGAAGAATGGTCAAGCTCTGGAATGGGAGGAAATAGTGCCTCTCTTTTATTCAAAGTTTTATCCTCCTAGTGAGATTCATAAAGATCGGAATCAAATATACAACTTTTGGCCTCTTGATGGAGAGAGTACAACTCAAGCTTGGGGGAGATTGAAGTTACTGATGCTCAAATGTCCCATTCATGAGCTCCCCAACAATATTATTATCAATAACTTTTATGCAAGGCTCCCTCTACATGATAAAGATTTATTGGATGCTTCTTGCGCTGGATCATTCACTCGCATGGAAGAAGAAGCTAAATGGGATCTTCTGGACCATATTCAAGACAATGCTGAAGCTTGGGAGAATGACAAAGGTAGAAAGTCAGGTATAAATTATGATTATGAATGCATTGGATCTTTTATGAGAACTGATGACTTTCAAAATATTAAAAATGCTTATGGTCTAGACTCTCAAGCTATTGCTTCTTATTTTAAGGCTTTTGCTTCCTATATTGAAGTGCCTAAAAAGAAGTGGGATAAGTATCATGAGCCTTATAAAGATATTGCTAAGAGTGTTCCTTCAAGAAATACTGAAGTTTATACTGCTAATCATGTTTTACCTGAACCTTATATTGAGAAAATGCCTTTTCCAGTTAAGGTAAAGGAACATTCTATGATAGCTAGTATAATTAATGAAAGTACTAGTAAAGCTATTGAACCTGATAAACAAATGGTTGATGAACCTATTGTAGCAAATGTGAAAGACTTTGTTGCTAAATATGAAAAAGAGGGACACACTATCCTTTGTAAGGATACCTCTAATATTGTTTCACAAAGTAGTGTTATGAGAGCTAGTATTCCTGTGTTTTCTGTTAGAATAAGTGATCATTGCTATGATAGTCCTTGTGATAGCTATATTGTTAAGTTTATGCATGATACTGAAAGTTACTATGAGAGAGGGAAAAGTGTTCTTATGTATCTCAATAATATCAAGTTTCCTCGTTTTATGCTGAAAGTTTTTATATTGCGCTTCTTTTGCCTTCTTATGCAAGTTGCCTTTGGTTTCAATAACTTGTTTGTTTACAAAATCCCCTTGCATAGGAAGTGGGTTAGAATTAAATGTGTGTGTTTTTGCTTCTTAATGCTCTCCTTCACTTCAATTCATATCCCTATGAGAGCTTCTTCAAAATTATCATGCCCATCTTAATGGCTATAAAGAAAGAGCTTTATGGGAGACAACCCAATTTGTTTATGCTTTCACTTTGTTTTTGTTTCTTTGAGTCTTGAAAGTTATTACTTCGGTAATAACCGCTCCTTATCCGTTTTGTTTGGTTTTTGTGTCAAGATCAACCTCTAATCAGAGGGAAGTAAGATTTGGGGAAGTTGCTGTCCCGAAACAGATTTTTGTGCTTTACCGTAAAAATTCGTGAGAGATCTCTGTATGTCGGATTGAGCTGTATTTTTTTGTGCTTCTATCCTAGGTTGTTATTTAACTTTCGTTAGTTTTGCACTTTTTGATTTGAGCAACAGATGATTTTCGAAAAAAATTTGATCTTTACCTGCTGGTCTGTTTTGACAGATTTTGCCAATCTTGCATTTGCTTCTTTATTAGATTTCCTTTTTGAATTCTTTTTGGGTTTTCGGAAGGAGTTGCTATGGTAGCTTTTGTTTTGATGGTTTTCAGTTGAAGTGGGACTCAAAAGGTTTTATCACTTCTTATATACTAATGTTGCTAATGAGAACTGTGTGGAGTTTTGTGTGAAAGAAATTTCCAGGAAGTGGAGACAATGGTGTAATAAGGAAGAGAAAGGTTTTATGACTCAAGTAATAAGTATATGAAGATGAAGATATCGATGATATTCAAGAGATGACCCTGGAAGAATCTACTGGATACCAAATTCAGAGACCTGCAGAGTCCGTGTTCAAATAGGTAACAGTTCTGGTAAGAAAAGTTCCGCGAAAATACAATCCAACTATATTTTTGCAGTTTTCAGTCAATAAGGAAAGTTTCGAAGTGAAAAAGGGACGGAACCGGAGCCGGGGTGGCCCACACCACCCCATGGTGCGGGCCCACCCCTGGCCGCGCCACCAGGTGGTGAGGCCACCCAGGACTCCGCCTACGACTCGTTTTCTCCCAGTACCTTCCTTTTGATATGAAACTTCATAATATATAACCCCCCGGATCCCCCGAGGTCCGGATATCGTGTTTTTGTCGTGTTTTTGTTTCGATATGTTTCTGTCAGGACATACTCTTTGAGATCTTAGAAGCACAATGGTGTCCGCCAAGGATAAAGGGAAGGAGCCCATGGAGGAAGACCTCCAAGACCCCGGGAAGGAGAAGGAGATCAAGAGTGAAGGTGAAGAGGAGCAAGGCCAACGTCCGCATACCGGCACCACCATTGCAAGCATTGGAGTGGTGAAACCTACCAAGATTAGAAGGACTGCACGGATGCAGACTGGAGGGAAAGCTCCTCATCACAGTTTGGCTCCACGGTCACTTCCTCCACGCACCAGGAATCCTTTCCATACCCTTATCCATGAGCATCAATACCAGAATATGCCCAAGGAGAAATTACCCTCCAATTGGGATTCGCCTCGTCCTAGCCATGCAGGAAAAGAAGACTTCAAGGAGGAAGAGTGAAGAAAGAATAGCAAGAGCCGGAATTCTCAACCCGACATGATCATGAGCCGCATTGAGCAAAACTTGCAGCTTATTCGTAATCTCACCTTCGAGATTGAGGACTTGGGGAAACTGATCAGATAGCTCATCGAGAGGATACCACGACCACCTAAGGAGTAATTCGTCATCAGGTTTGGCATCCCCTTGGTTTGTTCCAAGCTTGGGGGAGTGTCGCGGTATCATATCACTATCTTCTATCTTTTTACCTTATTAGTAGAGTCATATCATGAATAGAGGAGTTATTTTGTAGTATGGTTTGCATTATGGAAGTGTCCCCTCTCTCATTAGATATGTATCCCTTGGTGTGAGTTGCCGTTATGGAATATTAATGAGAAGTTCTATCATTCACTCTTTTGCATAGCTTATGATAGTTTTCAATTCGTGGTTTTATGATTGATCTTGTTGTTTGTATTGGTATCACTTTGGGATCATTGAGTTAATTTAGTTGGTTTTGGCAAACCTGGCTCGGTCAGTAGCAACACTATCTTTGAGAGTTGAATGAAAAAGATAGAAGTACTCTAAAGAAAAATAATTTCATCATCTTTCTTTCTTGATTTGCTCATAAGTCTAGTATTCTCTAGTTAAGATGTTTTGTGCTTCCAAGGAAGATTGCATGTTTGCCCTTATCACTTGTATGTTTGTTTGTTTCCTTCAACTCTTATACTTGCTACCCAGCCTTGCTAGCCAAAAACCTGTACTGAGAGGGTATTATTCTCGTGCATCCACCTCCTTTAAACCAAAAACTTTGCCATTTGTGTCCACCATACCTACCTAGTAGCATTATTACTATTCCAAGTAAATTCTTGTTTTATCTACCTCCCAAATTAAAACTGTTATGTGAAAATTAGTGATTAAAGCTCTCACGAACTTGATGGCACACTTTACTTTCTTGCATTTAATAAACTTGAACCATTGGGTCCTTCTTTGTTGCGTATATGCTTGCGCTTTATGAGTTGAAGTTAGCCGAACCATGTATCATGGGGACCGCTTTCAACACTTCATTGGTACTTGTACGTAGTTGATATCATGTTCTTTTGCTTATGGATCCCGGCGGTGTGAAATAAAAGTGGAACTTGTAAGATCATGGATTTTATATGTGTGTTAGAGAAACGCCTGGGCCGCTAGCCTAAGCCATGCCTAATCATGGTGGAAACTTGCAGCATAACTATAGTGAGCATTCTATGAAGCATCCTCAATAAAAACCTATGCAAATAGAAAATAAAAAGATCGTTGAGATGCTCACCGTCTGCTTGCCTTGTCATTTTGATTATGGGATAGCTCATGTGTCATGTGCAAGGGGTACCCCGTTGGCGGTTCTCAATAATACGCATATATTTACAATGACAAGAGCTTGCTCGTGACTGAAGTTGAGTAGCATGAGTGAAAGGGAAATGGACGTCGCCTAGAGGGGGGGTGAATAGGCGTTTTAAAATTATTACGGTTTAGGCTCTAATAAATGCGGAATAAAACTTAACATTTAATTTATCAAGCCAAAACCTATATCAACTAGGTTCACTAAGTGCACCAAAAACCTATGCTAAGCACGACAAGCAACAAGGTGATAGCAAGATATAGTACTTCAAGCACGAAGGCTATCACAATGTAAATTGCATAGGTAAAGGGCTCGGTTGAGAGATAACCGATGGACGCGGAGACGATGATTTGTTTCCCGAAGTTCACTTCCAAAGAAGCTACGTCTCCGTTGGAGAGGTGCGGGGGCGCAATGTACTTGAAACGCCAAAAATGGCTCACCTCGAGGTGTGGTGGCTCGATGCTCACCCAACGCCACACAAGGCCTCACCAAGGATGCGAAGCCACGCAACTCACCGAGGCCACAAAAGGCTCACCCTATTCTCCCGTGAGCTTGCCACAAAGGCCTACTCACGTTCCACTATGGGACACTTGAGGGCGGTCACCAAACCCGTACAAGGCTTGGGGCAATCTCCACAAATCAATTGGAGGGCTCCCAAGAAACGCCACAAAGGCTCCACAATGCCACAAAAGGCCAACAAGCTTGGGGAACCTCCACAACTCAATTGGAGCCCCAAGAACAATGCCACAAAGGCTACAAAGCCACAAAAGGCAACAAGGCCACAAAAGGCTACAAGACCACAAAAGGTCAACTATCCAACCACACAACCGTCTAGGGTTCCAAGAACCCAAGAGAAACAATCCCAAGGGATTGAACTCACCGAATCTCTGAGGAGAACTCAAACCTATGCACCAAATGCAAGAGGCAAGTCCTTCACTCTCAAATTCCACCAAAGCTACAAAAGCTATTGGGGGAATAAGGGAGGAAGAACACAAGAGGAGAACACAAAACTCTCCAAGATCTAGATCCCAAGGATTCCTTCACAAAGAAGGGATTTTGCTTGGTGGGGCTTGTAGATCTAGATCTCCTCTCTCAAATCCCTCAAAAAGATGCAAGAATCATAGGAGGGGAAAGGGGAGAGGGAAAGCTCTTCAAGGTCAACAATGGAGGAGAGAGAGAGCAAGAACCAAGAAAGAGCTAGTTGGGGGCGAAGGGGAAAGGGGAGCTCCTTTTAAAGGGATCCCCGATCTGCCCGTTACCCACAGAATCGCGCATGGCCGGTAGTACCGGTGGGTGGCGGGTACTACCGGTGGCACCCAGCCAACGGTCAGAAAACAGCGAGACCAAGAACAAAAACGCGAGCCTGGTATTATCACCGCTTGTTTAACTACCGGCAAGAATGACCTAAGCGGTACTATTGCCTGAAATACCGATCAAGTTCCACAAATAGCGCACTGTGCAGAGAGCATACTGAACCGAAATCGGGTTTACCGGAAGTTGGGCCGGAATTAACACCGGTACTACCGGCGGCATTTCTGCCCGAGCGGTACTTCCGGTCAGAGAAACTTCAGAACCAGAAATGCCACAACTTTTGCATCTGAACTCCAAACGAGATGAAACCAATTTTGTTGGAAAGATAACGACGTGTAGAATCCATGAATATATATGAGAGATACCTCCCAAGGTGTGGAGCCAGAAAACCCGCAAGATCAAAAACACAATAAGATATGCAAGGAAAATCAGTTTTTGATGAACTAGAGCTTGTTATGAAGATAACCACAAGCTCTAGATCCTCACATGGACAAGAACCAAACAACAACCAAGAAAGATGATGCTATGTATGCAAAGGTTTGAGATCTCTCCGAAAGATACGAACGAGTCACCCACTCGAGAGCCCCTCTTGATAGTACGGCTATCTATCCTAAACCCGGTCTCCCAATACACGAGACCGGTAAAATAGAAACCCTATCAAGATCATACCTTTGCCTTGAGCATCCCACTTGAGCTTGATGTAGACGATCTTGTCACCTTCAAGATGGAACACCTTTCTTGATTGCTCTTGCTTGCTCTTGCTTGATGAAGACTTGCGAATGGCTCCCCCATACTCCATGGGAAAACCACTTCTTTGACCTTGTCTTCATCACTCCATGAACGCCGAGGATGGCAAGCTCCAAGCATGAAATCTTCTAGAGAGGACGCATCTTGAGCTTGCACTTCAATTCTTGATGATGTCTTGAAGATATCCATGAGGAACTCCATCTTCTTCTTCTTCTTTAGGACATACTTGATCTTCTTCTTCTTCTTCTTCTACTTGATTCCAATAGGCACAAAGCCCTTGGACGATGCTTCTTCTTTTTCATCCTTGAAACCAACACATGGTCCAAGCGATGCCAATGGACAAACCTACACGTGAAACTCAATTTGCACATTAGTCCATAGGGATTATCATTAATTACCAAAACCACACATGGGGCATACATGCCCTTTCAATGAGGATCGGTACTCATAAGTAAGGGGCTTGAGATTTCAACTTATAACTTGTCAACCATATCCTCTCAGTTGTGTCACCTTAACCTTAACCACCTAAAGATGCCTATGATAGGGGCAATGAGAGCTGAAAGCTAGTAAGTATCATAATTTTTGGGAGCTCTTTATTAGACTTGCAATCCCTGCTTCCCTCTTTGAAGGGCCTTTCTTTTACTTTGTAGTTGAGTCAGTAAACCTACTCCCTTCTATCTCAGCAAGTATTTTGAGTTGTTGTGTTTCATTCATTCATATGATGATTTATTCAATCATGTCTTATGTTCCTTGCTTTGCACATTGCTCTTATCTTGAAGTTTACTACTTTGAAAGCTTTCTTTGAAAACCAGCTATTTGTGAACTCACCAAATTATCAACTATTCTTCGACCAAGAGCTAAGTTTGCCATTTTACCAATCATGATTAACTTTGTGTATCTTAATTGTTTCCTTTACTTATTACAAGTTGAGGTATATAATAGTGAGTTGTCTTCTATTACGATCTATGTATTTGATGAATGTGATGCTTCTTGTCCGTATTCTTTTATCGACTCTTCGCTCCATAAACTTGAGGTCATGTTTATTGAGCTCAGTTTCGCTTGGGGACAAGCGAAGTCTAAGCTTGGGGGAGTTGATACGTCCATTTTGCATCACTATTCTATGTCTTAATTCACTATTATTCATTGATATATTTCGTATTGAGAGGTGATACTTATGTTATTTCATCTATTTTTGCATGGTTGATGACTTTTGGAGCATGGACCGCTGCAGTCAGGATTCTGATGGAAAAGGTGCTGTTTGGAGGCAAAATTCGTGAAGATCAGAAAATCCGGGAAAATATACGGAACATTCTAGTTTTCCAGAAGACTCAGGATGCCTGAAGATGGAGTGGAGGTGGGCCACAGGGGACCCACACCACCCCATGGCGCGGGCAGGCCTAGGCCGCACCAGGGAGTGGTGTGGCCGCCGTGGCCCACTCTAGCCTCCCCCCTCTAGCGTATATCAACCTCCCGAAACCCTAAGACTGGAGGAGGGACCACAGAAAGATTTCGCTGCCTCTGCGGGACGGAAAACACCGAGAGAGAAAGATCTCTCCGGCAGACAGATTTCTGCCGGGGGAATTCCTTCCCGGAGAGGGGAGATCGTCGCCATCAACACCACCATCAAGATGGACTTCATTGGGATCATCATCATCATCATTACCATCAGCACCCTCATCACCATCTCCATATTGCCATAACAATTGCGTTGAATCTTGCTATAGTTCATAGGGGAAACTTTCCCGGTGTTGATTACTCTTTGTAGTTGATGCTATTGAGTGAACCGTTGAATTATTGTTTATGTTCAGATTGTTATACATCATTATTCCATCTCTGATCATGATCCATATGATGTCTTGTGAGTATTTCGTTTTGTTCTTGAGGACATGGGAGAAGTCTTGTTGTTAGTAGTGGAGTTGTGTTGAGAAAGATTCAATGGATTGTTATTTAAGTTCTGGTGTACTTCTTCTAGTGGTGTCATGTGAACGTCGACTACATGACACTTCACCTATATGGGCCTAGGGGAATGCATTGTGTATTTGGCTACTAATCGTAGGGGTTGCCGGAGTGACAGAAACCTTAACCCCCGTTAGGAAACCATTGCACAAGGGACTGATACATTGCAAATGTATCTATAATTTTTGATGTTCCATGCTTAGTTTTATCCACTTTCTTGTGTTTTGTTCCAACTTTGGAGTACTTTTCATATGTTTTCTTGGACTAACCTATTAACAAGAGCCACAGTGCCAGCTGCCTGTTTTCTATTGTTTTTGGTTCCAAAAAAGTCAGAAAATGAATATTCTCGGAATTGGACGGGACAAAAGCCAAAGTGCCTATTTTTCCGGAAGGGATCAAGTGCCAGAATCTGAGGCGGAGGGGCCGGGGGCAGCCACACCACTGGCCAGCGGCCTGGCACTTGCACCAGGGGGTGGTCTGGCCGACCCCAGCACCCCCTCGGCCTCTCCTTCCGCCTATAAGTTGCCTTCAGGACGAAAACCCTAAGTACCCGATCAAAAATCCACGAAAGAGTCTGTAGCCGCCATCATCTCCATCCCTAGACCGGGAGGGATCTGAAGCTCTTCCCGGCACCTGAGAGAGGAATTCACCACGAGGCCTTCTTCATCACCATGCAAGCCTCCGGTGTGATGCGTGAGTAGTTCATCCTTGGACTACGGATCCATGTAGTAGCTAGATGGCTGGTTTCTCCTCCTTTGTGCTTTCATGTTTAGATCTTGTGAGCTCCGTTCATGATCAAGATCATCTATTTGTAATCCATACATGTTGTGTTTGCGGGGATCCGATGGATATTGAGATGCTATTTCAGATTGATGATTATTGATTCTATCATGTCTTTGTTATTTGAGATCTTGCATGCTTTCCATTGTTAGTAGCTATCTTGGCCAAGTAGATGCTAGCAACTCCAAGAGTTAGTATTTATGCTCGATAGTGGGTTCATGCCTCTGGTAATCTGGGGAAGTGACAGAAATCTCTAAGGTACTAGATGTGCTGTTGCTACTAGGGAGAAAACAACAATCCTTTGTTCATAGAACAATCGTATTGTTTACTTTAATTTACACGCAGTTCGTAAAGCAATAATCTGTTGCTTGTAACTTAATACTGGAGGGGGTTCGGATGATAACCTGAAGGTGGATTATTAGTCATAGATGCAGTTGGATGGCGGTCTATGTATTATGTTGTAATGCCCAATCAAGTCTCAAAGGAGTCAAGATGATTAGTATATGCATGTATTGCTTTCTCGGTGTTTGTCAATTGCCCCGCTGTAATTTGTTCACCCAGCATATTATCTATCTAAGGAGAGCCACCTCTAGTGAACTATGGATCCCGATCCTTTTCTTTATATACAATCTACAATCTTTTACTGCTTTGTGTTTACTTTCTGCAAACTTTTACTTCTTTCCATTCGATACGTTTAATCCTTTGTTTTCCGCAAAACACGGTGAGATTGACAACCTCATCGCAAGTTGGGGACAAAGTTCTGTGGTTGTCTTGTGCAGGTCTCCACGTTGCTACTAGCACCGGTAGTGCGCCCTGCCAAAGCTCAGCTAGTAACACCTATGGGGTGTTTCCTTGCTCCTACTGGTTCGATTAAACCTTGGTTTCATAACTAGGGGAAACTTGCTGCTGTGCTCATCATACCTTCCCCTTGGGGTTCCCAACGAGCTCTACATCAACACCACGCACCAAGCACTTTTCTAGGCACCGTGTATTGAGCCATCAAGCGATTTTCTGGCGCCGTTGCCGGGGAGTCAAGGACATCTTCACAAGGGGAGTCCCTCATAACCAATCTCTTTACTTTGTTGTTTTTGTTTTGCTTAGCTTCTTTTTGCTTTGTTTGCTTGTTTTGTTCTTTCAAAAACACAAAAAAATTAGTTTTACTTGTTTGCTTTCTTATTTTAAAAACACAAAAAAATTAGTTCCTATATGTCTAGCCTTGCTCCTGTCACTATGTCGCCCGAGAAAGTGATTTTCACTTTTAAACAAGGAATTGAGAAAAGTTTTAAGGAAGCTTGGTCTAGAATCTCTGATCTAGATGAAAAAACTGAGCCTAAAATGACTCAAAGCTTGTCCCTTAGCAGTTTTTACCTTGGGATTGCTCTTTGCTATAGATATGCCTTAGATGCTATTGTGGGAGGAGATTTCCTCCAATGTAATGAGGATGATGCTATTAATGCTATAAAGAA
>CM042694.1:9016010-9056010 GCA_023614405.1 Avena insularis
AATTTTAAATTTTAAATTTAAATTTAAATTTTAAATTTTAAATTTTAAATTTAAATTTAAAATTTAAATTTTAAATTTTAAATTTAAATTTAAATCAAACTTTAAATTTAAATTTTAAATTTTAAATTTTAAATTTAAATTTTAAATTTTAAATTTAAATTTAAATTTTAAATTTAAATTTAAATTTTAAATTTAAATTTTAAATTTTAAATTTTAAATTTTAAATTTAAATTTTAAATTTAAATTTTAAATTTAAATTTTAAATTTTAAATTTTAAATTTTAAATTAAATTTTAAATTTTAAATTTTAAAATTTTAAATTTAAATTTAAATTTTAAATTTTAAATTTAAATTTTAAACTTAAATTTAAATTAAATTTAACTAAATTTAAATTTTAAATTTTAAATTTAAATTTAAAATTTAAATTTTAAATTTCAAATTTTAAATTTTAAATTTTAAATTTTAAATTTTAAATTTAAATTAAATTTTAAATTTAAATTTTAAATTTAAATTTAAATTTTAAATTTTAAATTTTAAATTTAAATTTAAATTTTAAATTTAAATTTTAAATTTTAAATTTAAATTTAAATTTTAAATTTAAATTTTAAATTTAAATTTAAATTTTAAATTAAATTTTAAATTTTAAATTTTAAATTTTAAATTTAAATTTTAAATTTTAAATTTAAATTTTAAATTTTAAATTTTAAATTTAAATTTAAATTTTAAATTTTAAATTTAAATTTTAAATTTTAAATTTTAAATTTAAATTTAAATTTTAAATTAAATTTTAAATTTTAAATTTAAATTTTAAATTTAATTTAAATTTTAAATTAAATTTTAAATTTAAATTTTAAATTTAAATTTTAAATTTTAAATTTTAAATTTTAAATTTAAATTTAAATTTAAATTTTAAATTTAAATTTTAAATTTAAATTTTAAATTTTAAATTTTAAATTTTAAATTTAAATTTTAAATTTAAATTTTAAATTTAAATTTTAAATTTAAAATTTAAATTTAAATTTTAAATTTAAATTTTAAATTTTAAATTTAAATTTAAATTTAAATTTTAAATTTAAATTTTAAATTTTAAATTTTAAATTTTAAATTTTAAATTTTAAATTTTAAATTTTAAATTTAAATTTAAAATTTTAAATTTAAATTTTAAATTTTAAATTTAAATTTAAATTTTAAATTTTAAATTTTAAATTTAAATTTTAAATTTAAATTTAAATTTAAATTTAAATTTTAAATTTTAAATTTTAAATTTTAAATTTTAAATTTAAATTTAAATTTTAAATTTTAAATTAAATTTTAAATTTAAATTTTAAATTTTAAATTTTAAATTTTAAATTTTAAATTTTAAATTTTAAATTTTAAATCAAATTTAAATTAAATTTTAAATTTAAATTAAATTTAAATTTTAAATTTTAAATTTTAAATTTTAAATTTAAATTTAAACTTAAATTTAAATTTTAAATTTAAATTTAAATTTTAAATTTTAAATTTAAATTTTAAATTTAAATTTTAAATTAAATTTTAAATTTAAATTTAAATTTAAATTTTAAATTTTAAATTTTAAATTTTAAATTTTAAATTTAAATTTTAAATTTTAAATTTTAAATTTTAAATTTTAAATTTTAAATTTTAAATTTAAATTTTAAATTTTAAATTTTAAATTTTAAATTTTAAATTTTAAATTTTAAATTTTAAATTTTAAATTTAAATTTTAAATTTTAAATTTTAAATTTAAATTTTAAATTTTAAATTTTAAATTTAAATTTTAAATTTAAATTTTAAATTTTAAATTTTAAATTTTAAATTTTAAATTTAAATTTTAAATTTAAATTTTAAATTTTAAATTTAAATTTAAATTTAAATTTTAAATTTAAATTTTAAATTAAATTAAATTTTAAATTTAAATTAAATTTAAATTCAAATTTAAATTAAATTCAAACCTAAATTTAAATTTTAAATTTTAAATTTTAAATTTAAATTTTAAATTTTAAATTTTAAATTTTAAATTTTAAATTTTAAATTTTAAATTTAAATTTTAAATTTTAAATTTAAATTTTAAATTTTAAATTTTAAATTTAAATTTTAAATTTTAAATTTTAAATTTTAAATTTTAAATTTTAAATTTAAATTTTAAATTTAAATTTTAAATTTTAAATTTTAAATTTAAATTTTAAATTTTAAATTTTAAATTTTAAATTTTAAATTTAAATTTTAAATTTTAAATTTAAATTTTAAATTTAAATTTTAAATTTAAATTTTAAATTTTAAATTTAAAATTTAAATTTTAAATTTAAATTTTAAATTTAAATTTTAAATTTAAATTTAAATCAAATTTTAAATTTTAAATTTTAAATTTAAACTCAAATTAAACTCAAATTTAAATTTTAAATTTAAATTTTAAATTTAAAATTAAATTTAAATTTAAATTTAAATTTAAATTTAAATTTTAAATTTAAATTTTAAATTTTAAATTTTAAATTTAAATTTTAAATTTAAATTTTAAATTTAAATTTTAAATTTAAATTTTAAATTTTAAATTTTAAATTTAAATTTTAAATTTAAATTTAAATTTAAATTTTAAATTTTAAATTTTAAATTTTAAATTTAAATTTTAAATTTAAATTTTAAATTTTAAATTTTAAATTTAAATTTTAAATTTTAAATTTAAATTTTAAATTTTAAATTTTAAATTTTAAATTTTAAATTTAAATTTTAAATTTTAAATTTTAAATTTTAAATTTTAAATTTAAATTTAAATTTTAAATTTAAATTTTAAATCAAATTTAAATTTTAAATTTAAATTTAAATTTTAAATTTTAAATTTAAAAAATTTAAATTTAAATTAAAATTTTAAATTTTAAATTTTAAATTTAAATTTTAAATTTTAAATTTTAAATTTTAAATTTAAATTTAAATTTTAAATTTTAAATTTAAATTTTAAATTTAAATTTTAAATTTTAAATTTTAAATTTTAAATTTTAAATTTAAATTTTAAATTTTAAATTTAAATTTTAAATTTTAAATTTAAATTTTAAATTTTAAATTTTAAATTTAAATTTAAATTTAAATTTAAATTTTAAATTTTAAATTTTAAATTTTAAATTTAAATTTTAAATTTAAATTTTAAATTTTAAATTTTAAATTTTAAATTTTAAATTTTAAATTTAAATTTAAATTTTAAATTTTAAATTTTAAATTTTAAATTTAAATTTTAAATTTTAAATTTAAATTTAAATTTTAAATTTTAAATTTTAAATTAAATTTAAATTTAAATTTAAATTTAAATTTTAAATTTTAAATTTTAAATTTAAATTTTAAATTAAATTTTAAATTTAAATTTTAAATTTTAAATTTTAAATTTAAATTTTAAATTTAAATTTTAAATTTTAAATTTTAAATTTTAAATTTAAATTTTAAATTTAAATTTTAAATTTTAAATTTTAAATTAAATTTAAATTTAAATTTTAAATTTAAATTTTAAATTTTAAATTTAAATTTTAAATTTTAAATTTTAAATTTTAAATTTAAATTTTAAATTTTAAATTTAAATTTTAAATTTAAATTTTAAATTTTAAATTTTAAATTTTAAATTTAAATTTTAAATTTTAAATTTTAAATTTAAATTTTAAATTTTAAATTTTAAATTTTAAATTTTAAATTTTAAATTTTAAATTTAAATTAAATTTTAAATTTTAAATTAAATTTTAAATTTTAAATTTAAATTTAAAATTTTAAATTTTAAATTTAAATTTAAATTTTAAATTTAAATTTTAAATTTAAATTTTAAATTTTAAATTTTAAATTTAAATTTAAATTTTAAATTTTAAATTTAAATTTTAAATTTAAATTTTAAATTTTAAATTTAAATTTTAAATTTAAATTTTAAATTTAAATTTAAATTTTAAATTTTAAATTTTAAATTTTAAATTTTAAATTTAAATTTTAAATTTTAAATTTTAAATTTAAATTTTAAATTTAAATTTAAATTTTAAATTTTAAATTTTAAATTTTAAATTTAAATTTAAATTTAAATTTTAATTTAAATTTTAAATTTAAATTTTAAATTTTAAATTTTAAATTTTAAATTTAAATTTAAATTTTAAATTTAAATTTAAATTTTAAATTTTAAATTTAAATTTTAAATTTTAAATTTTAAATTTAAATTTAAATTTTAAATTTAAATTTAAATTAAATTTAAATTTTAAATTTTAAATTTAAATTTTAAATTTTAAATTTAAATTTTAAATTTAAATTTAAATTTAAATTTTAAATTTTAAATTTTAAATTTTAAATTTTAAATTTAAATTTTAAATTTTAAATTTTAAATTTAAATTTTAAATTTTAAATTTTAAATTTTAAATTTAAATTTTAAATTTAAATTTTAAATTTTAAATTTTAAATTTAAATTTAAATTTTAAATTTAAATTTTAAATTTAAATTTAAATTTTAAATTTAAATTTTAAATTTAAATTTTAAATTTTAAATTTAAATTTTAAATTTTAAATTTAAATAAATTTAAATTTAAATTTTAAATTTTAAATTTAAATTTTAAATTTAAATTTTAAATTTAAATTTTAAATTTTAAATTTAAATTAAATTTTAAATTAAATTTTAAATTTTAAATTTAAATTAAATTTTAAATTTTAAATTTTAAATTTTAAATTTTAAATTTTAAATTAAATTTTAAATTTTAAATTTTAAATTTAAATTTAAATTTTAAATTTTAAATTTAAATTTTAAATTTAAATTTAAATTTAAATTTAAATTTAAATTTAAATTTTAAATTTAAATTTAAATTTAAATTTTAAATTTTAAATTTTAAATTTTAAATTTTAAATTTTAAATTTTAAATTTTAAATTTAAATTTTAAATTTAAATTTAAATTTTAAATTTTAAATTTTAAATTTTAAATTTAAATTTTAAATTTAAATTTTAAATTTTAAATTTTAAATTTTAAATTTTAAATTTTAAATTTAAATTTAAATTTAAATTTTAAATTTTAAATTTAAATTTTAAATTTAAATTTTAAATTTTAAATTTTAAATTTTAAATTTAAATTTTAAATTTTAAATTTAAAATTTTAAATTTTAAATTTTAAATTTTAAATTTAAATTTTAAATTTTAAATTTAAATTAAATTTAAATTTAAATTTAAATTTTAAATTTTAAATTTTAAATTTTAAATTTAAATTTAAATTTTAAATTTAAATTTTAAATTTTAAATTTTAAATTTAAATTTTAAATTTTAAATTTTAAATTTTAAATTTTAAATTTTAAATTTAAATTTTAAATTTTAAATTTTAAATTTTAAATTTTAAATTTAAATTTTAAATTTTAAATTTTAAATTTAAATTTTAAATTTTAAATTTTAAATTTAAATTTTAAATTTTAAATTTAAATTTTAAATTTTAAATTTAAATTTTAAATTTTAAATTAAATTTAAATTTTAAATTTAAATTTTAAATTTAAATTTTAAATTTTAAATTTTAAATTTTAAATTTAAATTTTAAATTTAAATTTTAAATTTAAATTTTAAATTTAAATTTTAAACTCAAATTTAAATTTTAAATTTTAAATTTTAAATTTTAAATTTAAATTTAAATTTTAAATTTTAAATTTTAAATTTAAATTTAAATTTAAATTTAAATTTTAAATTTTAAATTTAAATTTTAAATTTTAAATTTTAAATTTTAAATTTTAAATTTTAAATTTTAAATTTTAAATTTAAATTTTAAATTTTAAATTTTAAATTTAAATTTAAATTTTAAATTTAAATTTTAAATTTAAATTTTAAATTTTAAATTTAAATTTTAAATTTAAATTTTAAATTTTAAATTTTAAATTTAAATTTTAAATTTTAAATTTTAAATTTTAAATTTTAAATTTTAAATTTTAAATTTTAAATTTTAAATTAAATTTTAAATTAAATTTTAAATTTTAAAATTTTAAATTTTAAATTTTAAATTTTAAATTAAATTTTAAATTTTAAATTTTAAATTTCAAATTTAAATTTTAAATTTAAATTTAAACTCAAACTCAAATTTAAATTTTAAATTTAAATTTAAATTTAAACCTAAATTTAAATTTAAATTTTAAATTTTAAATTTTAAATTTAAATTTTAAATTTAAATTTTAAATTTTAAATTTTAAATTTTAAATTTTAAATTTAAATTTAAATTTAAATTTTAAATTTAAATTTTAAATTTTAAATTTTAAATTTAAATTTAAATTTTAAATTTTAAATTTTAAATTTTAAATTTAAATTTTAAATTTTAAATTTTAAATTTAAATTTTAAATTTTAAATTTTAAATTTAAATTTAAATTTTAAATTTAAATTTAAATTTTAAATTTTAAATTTTAAATTTTAAATTTTAAATTTAAATTTTAAAAATTTTAAATTTTAAATTTTAAATTTTAAATTTTAAATTTAAATTTTAAATTCAAATTTAAATTTTAAATTTTAAATTTAAATTTAAATTTTAAATTTAAATCAAATTTTAAATTTAAATTTAAATTTAAACTCAAAATTTTAAATTTAAATTAAATTTTAAATTTAAATTTTAAATTTTAAATTTAAATTTTAAATTTTAAATTTTAAATTTTAAATTTTAAATTTTAAATTTTAAATTTTAAATTTTAAATTTTAAATTTTAAATTTTAAATTTTAAATTTAAATTTTAAATTTTAAATTTAAATTTTAAATTTTAAATTTTAAATTTAAATTTAAATTTTAAATTTAAATTTTAAATTTTAAATTTAAATTTTAAATTTAAATTTTAAATTTAAATTTTAAATTTTAAAAATTTAAATTTTAAATTTTAAATTTTAAATTTAAATTTTAAATTTTAAATAAATTTAAATTTTAAATTTAAATTAAATTAAATTTAAATTTTAAATTTTAAACTCAAATTTAAATTTTAAATTTTAAATTTAAATTTAAATTAAATTTTAAATTTTAAATTTAAATTTAAATTTAAATTTAAATTTTAAATTTTAAATTTAAATTTTAAATTTAAATTTTAAATTTTAAATTTTAAATTTTAAATTTTAAATTTTAAATTTAAATTTTAAATTTTAAATTTTAAATTTTAAATTTTAAATTTAAATTTAAATTTTAAATTTTAAATTTAAATTTTAAATTTTAAATTTTAAATTTTAAATTTTAAATTTAAATTTTAAATTTTAAATTTTAAATTTAAATTTTAAATTTTAAATTTTAAATTTAAATTTAAATTTTAAATTTAAATTTTAAATTTAAATTTAAATTTTAAATTTTAAATTTTAAATTTTAAATTTAAATTTAAATTTTAAATTCAAATTAAATTTTAAATTTTAAATTTAAATTTTAAATTTAAATTTAAATTTTAAATTTTAAATTTAAATTTTAAATTTTAAATTTAAATTTAAATTTAAATTTTAAATTTTAAATTTTAAATTTTAAATTTTAAATTTTAAATTTTAAATTTTAAATTTTAAATTTTAAATTTAAATTTTAAATTTTAAATTAAATTTAAATTTTAAATTTTAAATTTTAAATTAAATTTTAAATTTAAATTTTAAATTTTAAATTTTAAATTTAAATTTAAATTTTAAATTTTAAATTTTAAATTTTAAATTTAAATTTTAAATTTAAATTTTAAATTTAAATTTAAATTTTAAATTTAAATTTAAATTAAATTTTAAATTTTAAATTTTAAATTTAAATTTTAAATTTAAATTAAATTTAAATTTTAAATTTTAAATTTAAATTTAAATTTAAATTTTAATTTAAATTTAAATTTAAATTTTAAATTTTAAATTTTAAATTTTAAATTTAAATTTAAATTTAAATTTTAAATTTAAATTTTAAATTTAAATTTTAAATTTTAAATTTAAATTTTAAATTTAAATTTTAAATTTAAATTTAAATTTAAATTTTAAATTTTAAATTTTAAATTTTAAATTTAAATTAAATTAAATTTAAATTTTAAATTTAAATTTTAAATTTTAAATTTAAATTTTAAATTTAAATTTAAATTTAAATTTTAAATTTTAAATTTTAAATTTAAATTTAAATTTAAATTTTAAATTTTAAATTTTAAATTTTAAATTTTAAATTTAAATTTTAAATTTTAAATTTAAATTTTAAATTTTAAATTTTAAATTTTAAATTTAAATTTTAAATTTTAAATTTTAAATTTTAAATTTTAAATTTAAATTTTAAATTTTAAATTTAAATTTAAATTTAAATTTTAAATTTAAATTTTAAATTTTAAATTTTAAATTTTAAATTTAAATTTAAATTTTAAATTTAAATTTAAATTTTAAATTTTAAATTTAAATTTAAATTTTAAATTTTAAATTTTAAATTTAAATTTTAAATTTTAAATTTTAAATTTTAAATTTTAAATTTAAATTTAAATTTTAAATTTAAATTTTAAATTTTAAATTTAAATTTTAAATTTTAAATTTAAATTTTAAATTTAAATTTTAAATTTTAAATTTAAATTTTAAATTTAAATTTTAAATTTTAAATTTTAAATTTAAATTTTAAATTTAAATTTAAATTTTAAATTTAAATTTTAAATTTTAAATTTTAAATTTAAATTTAAATTTTAAATTTAAATAAATTTTAAATTTTAAATTTAAATTTTAAATTTTAAATTTAAATTTAAATTTTAAATTTTAAATTTAAATTTAAATTTAAATTTTAAATTTAAATTTTAAATTTTAAATTTAAATTTTAAATTTTAAATTTTAAATTTTAAATTTTAAATTTTAAATTTAAATTTTAAATTTTAAATTTTAAATTTTAAATTTAAATTTTAAATTTAAATTTAAATTTTAAAATTTTAAATTTTAAATTTAAATTTTAAATTCAAATTTAAACCTTAAATTTTAAATTTTAAATTAAATTTTAAATTTAAATTTTAAATTTTAAATTTTAAATTTTAAATTTTAAATTTTAAATTTAAATTTTAAATTTTAAATTTAAATTTTAAATTTTAAATTTAAATTTTAAATTTAAATTTTAAATTTTAAATTTAAATTTTAAATTTTAAATTTTAAATTTAAATTTAAATTTTAAATTTTAAATTTTAAATTTTAAATTTTAAATTTTAAATTTTAAATTTTAAATTTTAAATTTAAATTTTAAATTTAAATTTTAAATTTAAATTTTAAATTTTAAATTTTAAATTTAAATTTTAAATTTTAAATTTTAAATTTAAATTTAAATTTTAAATTTTAAATTTAAAATTAAATTTTAAATTTTAAATTTTAAATTTAAATTTTAAATTTAAATTTAAATTAAATTTTAAATTTAAATTTTAAATTTAAACTCAAATTTTAAATTTAAATTTTAAATTTAAACTCAAACCTAAATTTTAAATTTTAAATTTTAAATTTTAAATTTTAAATTTAAATTTAAATTAAATTTAAATTTTAAATTTAAATTTTAAATTTTAAATTTAAATTTAAATTTAAATTTAAATTTAAATTTTAAATTTAAATTTTAAATTTAAATTTTAAATTTAAATTTAAATTTTAAATTTAAATAAATTTTAAATTTTAAATTTTAAATTTTAAATTTTAAATTTAAATTTAAATTTTAAATTTTAAATTTAAATTTAAATTTAAATTTTAAATTTTAAATTTTAAATTTTAAATTTTAAATTTAAATTTTAAATTTAAATTTAAATTTTAAATTTTAAATTTTAAATTTTAAATTTTAAATTAAATTTAAATTTTAAATTTAAATCAAATTTAAATTTTAAATTTAAATTTTAAATTTTAAATTTTAAAATTTTAAATTTAAACTCAAATTTTAAATTTTAAATTTAAATTTTAAATTCAAACCTAAATTTTAAATTTTAAATTAAATTTTAAATTTTAAATTTAAATTTAAATTTTAAATTTAAATTTTAAATTTTAAATTTAAATTTAAATTTTAAATTTTAAATTTAAATTTTAAATTTTAAATTTTAAATTTAAATTTTAAATTTTAAATTTTAAATTTTAAATTTTAAATTTTAAATTTTAAATTTTAAATTTAAATTTTAAATTTTAAATTTTAAATTTTAAATTTAAATTTTAAATTTTAAATTTTAAATTTTAAATTAAATTTTAAATTTTAAATTTTAAATTTTAAATTTTAAATTTTAAATTTAAATTTTAAATTTTAAATTTAAATTAAATTTTAAATTTTAAATTTTAAATCAAATTTTAAATTTAAATTTTAAATTTTAAATTTTAAATTTAAATTTAAATTTAAATTTAAATTTTAAATTTTAAATTTTAAATTTTAAATTTAAATTTTAAATTTTAAATTTTAAATTTTAAATTTAAATTTTAAATTTTAAATTTTAAATTTTAAATTTTAAATTTAAATTTTAAATTTTAAATTTTAAATTTTAAATTTTAAATTTTAAATTTAAATTTTAAATTTAAATTTTAAATTTTAAATTTTAAATTTAAATTTTAAATTTTAAATTTAAATTTTAAATTTTAAATTTTAAATTTTAAATTTTAAATTTAAATTTTAAATTTAAATTTTAAATTTTAAATTTAAATTTTAAATTTAAATTTTAAATTTTAAATTTTAAATTAAATTTTAAATTTAAATTTAAATTTAAATTTAAATTTAAATTTTAAATTTTAAATTTTAAATTTAAATTTAAATTTTAAATTTTAAATTTTAAATTTTAAATTTTAAATTAAATTTAAATTTTAAACTCAAATTTAAATTTTAAATTTAAATTTAAATTTAAATTTTAAATTTTAAATTTAAATTTAAATTTTAAATTTTAAATTTTAAATTTTAAATTTAAATTTTAAATTTTAAATTTTAAATTTAAATTTAAATTTAAATTTTAAATTTAAATTTTAAATTTTAAATTTTAAATTTTAAATTTAAATTTTAAATTTAAATTTTAAATTTTAAATTTTAAATTTAAATTTTAAATTTTAAATTTTAAATTTTAAATTTTAAATTAAATTTTAAATTTTAAATTTTAAATTTTAAATTTAAATTTTAAATTTTAAATTTTAAATTTAAATTTAAATTAAATTTTAAATTTTAAATTTTAAATTTAAATTTTAAATTTTAAATCAAATTTAAATTTTAAATTTTAAATTTTAAATTTAAATTTTAAATTTAAATTTTAAATTTTAAATTTTAAATTTAAAATTTAAATTTTAAATTTTAAATTTTAAATTTTAAATTTTAAATTTTAAATTTTAAATTTTAAATTTAAATTTAAATTTTAAATTTTAAATTTAAATTTTAAATTTTAAATTTTAAATTTTAAATTTTAAATTTTAAATTTAAATTTAAATTTTAAATTTAAATTTAAATTTTAAATTTTAAATTTTAAATTTTAAATTTTAAAATTTTAAATTTTAAATTTAAATTTTAAATTTTAAATTTTAAATTTTAAATTTTAAATTTAAATTTAAATTAAATTTTAAATTTTAAATTTAAATTTTAAATTTTAAATTTTAAATTAAATTTTAAATTTTAAATTTTAAATTTTAAATTTTAAATTTAAATTTTAAATTTTAAATTTTAAATTTTAAATTTTAAATTTTAAATTTTAAATTTAAATTAAATTTAAATTTTAAATTTTAAATTTTAAATTTAAATTTTAAATTTAAATTTTAAATTTTAAATTTTAAATTTTAAATTTTAAATTTTAAATTTTAAATTTTAAATTTAAATTTTAAATTTAAATTTTAAATTTTAAATTTAAATTTTAAATTTAAATTTTAAATTTAAATTTTAAATTTAAATTTTAAATTTAAATTTTAAATTTAAATTTTAAATTTTAAATTTTAAATTTAAATAAATTTAAATTTTAAATTTAAATTTTAAATTTTAAATTTAAATTTTAAATTTAAATTTTAAATTTTAAATCAAATTTAAATTTAAATTTTAAATTTTAAATTTTAAATTTTAAATTTTAAATTTCAAATTTTAAATTTAAATTTTAAATTTAAATTTTAAATTTTAAATTTAAATTTTAAATTTTAAATTTAAATTTTAAATTTAAATTTTAAATTTAAATTAAATTTTAAATTTTAAATTTAAATTTAAATTTAAATTTTAAATTTTAAATTTAAATTTTAAATTTTAAATTTTAAATTTTAAATTTTAAATTTTAAATTTAAATTTAAATTTTAAATTTTAAATTTTAAATTTAAATTTAAATTTTAAATTTTAAATTTAAATTTAAATTTTAAATTTTAAATTTTAAATTTTAAATTTTAAATTTAAATTTTAAATTTTAAATTTTAAATTTTAAATTTAAATTTAAATTAAATTTAAATTTTAAATTTTAAATTTTAAATTTTAAATCAAATTTAAATTTAAATTAAATTTTAAATTTTAAATTTAAATTTTAAATTTTAAATTTTAAATTTTAAATTTTAAATTTAAATTCAAATTTTAAATTTAAAACTCAAATTTTAAATTTTAAATTAAATTAAATTTAAATTTAAATTTTAAATTTTAAATTTAAATTTTAAATTTTAAATTTTAAATTTTAAATTTAAATTTTAAATTTTAAATTTTAAATTTAAATTTTAAATTTTAAATTTAAATTTAAATTTAAATTTTAAATTTTAAATTTTAAATTTAAATTTAAATTTTAAATTTTAAATTTTAAATTTTAAATTTTAAATTTTAAATTTAAATTTTAAATTTAAATTTAAATTTTAAATTTAAATTTAAATTTTAAATTTTAAATTTTAAATTTAAATTTTAAATTTTAAATAAATTTTAAATTTTAAATTTAAATTTTAAATTTTAAATTTTAAATTTTAAATTTTAAATTTAAATTTTAAATTTTAAATTTTAAATTTTAAATTTAAATTTAAATTTAAACTCAAATTTAAACTCAAATTTTAAATTTAAATTTTAAATTTTAAATTTTAAATTTTAAATTTAAATTTTAAATTTTAAATTTTAAATTTTAAATTTTAAATTTTAAATTTTAAATTTTAAATTTTAAATTTTAAATTTTAAATTTTAAATTTTAAATTTTAAATTTTAAATTTTAAATTTTAAATTTTAAATTTTAAATTTAAATTTTAAATTTTAAATTTTAAATTTTAAATTTTAAATTTTAAATTTTAAATTTTAAATTTTAAATTTAAATTTTAAATTTTAAATTTTAAATTTTAAATTTAAATTTTAAATTTTAAATTTTAAATTTTAAATTTTAAATTTAAATTTTAAATTTTAAATTTTAAATTTAAATTTTAAATTTTAAATTTTAAATTTAAATTAAAAATTTTAAATTTTAAACTCAAATTTTAAACCTAAATTTAAATTTTAAATTTTAAAACTTTAAATTTTAAATTTAAATTTTAAATTTAAATTTTAAATTTAAATTTTAAATTTTAAATTTAAATTTTAAATTTTAAATTTTAAATTTTAAATTTTAAATTTTAAATTTTAAATTTTAAATTTTAAATTTAAATTTTAAATTTTAAATTTTAAATTTAAATTTAAATTTAAATTTTAAATTTTAAATTTAAATTTTAAATTTAAATTTTAAATTTTAAATTTTAAATTTTAAATTTTAAATTTAAATTTTAAATTTAAATTTTAAATTTTAAATTTAAATTTTAAATTTTAAATTTTAAATTTTAAATTTTAAATTTTAAATTAAATTTTAAATCAAATTTTAAATTTTAAATTTTAAATTTTAAATCAAATTTTAATTTAAATTAAATTTTAAATTTAAATTTTAAATTTAAACTCAAATTTTAAATTTAAATTTAAATTTTAAATTTTAAATTAAATTTAAATTTTAAATTTAAATTTTAAATTTTAAATTTTAAATTTAAATTTTAAATTTTAAATTTTAAATTTTAAATTTTAAATTTAAATTTAAATTTAAATTTTAAATTTTAAATTTTAAATTTTAAATTTAAATTTTAAATTTTAAATTTTAAATTTTAAATTTAAATTTTAAATTTAAATTTTAAATTTTAAATTTAAATTTTAAATTTTAAATTTTAAATTTAAATTTAAATTTTAAATTTTAAATTTAAATTTTAAATTTTAAATTTTAAATTTTAAATTTAAATTTTAAATTTAAATTTTAAATTTTAAATTTAAATTTTAAATTTAAATTTTAAATTT
Source organism: Avena insularis (assembly GCA_023614405.1). Lineage (NCBI taxonomy): Eukaryota > Viridiplantae > Streptophyta > Magnoliopsida > Poales > Poaceae > Avena > Avena insularis. The sequence goes on from CM042694.1 coordinate 9,030,153, forward strand.
AAATTTTAAATTTTAAATTTTAAATTTTAAATTTAAAATTTTAAATTTTAAATTTTAAATTTTAAATTTAAATTTAAATTTTAAATTTAAATTTAAATTTAAATTTAAATTTTAAATTTTAAATTTTAAATTTAAATTTTAAATTTTAAATTTTAAATTTTAAATTTTAAATTTTAAATTTTAAATTTTAAATTTAAATTTAAATTTTAAATTTTAAATTTTAAATTTAAATTTTAAATTTAAATTTTAAATTTTAAATTTTAAATTTTAAATTTTAAATTTTAAATTTTAAATTTTAAATTTTAAATTTTAAATTTTAAATTTTAAATTAAATTTTAAATTTTAAATTTTAAATTTAAATTTAAATTTTAAATTTAAATTTTAAATTTAAATTTTAAATTTTAAATTTTAAATTTAAATTTAAATTTTAAATTTAAATTTTAAAATTTTAAATTTAAATTTTAAATTTAAATTTTAAATTTTAAAATTTTAAATTTTAAATTTAAATTTTAAATTTTAAATTTAAATTTTAAATTAAATTTAAATTTAAATTTTAAATTTTAAATTTAAATTTTAAATTTTAAATTTTAAATTTTAAATTTTAAATTTTAAATTTTAAATTTTAAATTTTAAATTTAAATTTAAATTTTAAATTTTAAATTTTAAATTTAAATTTAAATTTTAAATTTTAAATTTTAAATTTTAAATTTTAAATTTAAATTTTAAATTTTAAATTTTAAATTTAAATTTTAAATTTTAAATTTTAAATTTTAAATTTAAATTTTAAATTTAAATTTTAAATTTTAAATTTTAAATTTTAAATTTTAAATTTTAAATTTTAAATTTAAATAAATTTAAATTTTAAATTTTAAATTTTAAATTTAAATTTAAATTTTAAATTTAAATTTTAAATTTAAATTTAAATTTTAAATTTAAATTTAAATTTAAATTTTAAATTTAAATTTTAAATTTTAAATTTAAATTTAAATTTTAAATTTAAAATTTAAATTTAAATTTTAAATTTTAAATTTTAAATTAAATTTAAATTTTAAATTTTAAATTTAAATTTTAAATTTTAAATTTTAAATTAAATTTAAATTTTAAATTTAAATTTAAATTTTAAATTTTAAATTTAAATTTTAAATTTTAAATTTAAATTTAAATTTTAAATTTTAAATTTTAAATTTTAAATTTTAAATTTTAAATTTTAAATTTAAATTTTAAATTTTAAATTTTAAATTTTAAATTTAAATTTTAAATTTTAAATTTTAAATTTAAATTTTAAATTTAAATTTAAATTTTAAATTTTAAATTTAAATTTAAATTTTAAATTAAATTTAAATTTTAAATTTAAATTTTAAATTTTAAATTTTAAATTTTAAATTTTAAATTTTAAATTTTAAATTTTAAATTTAAATTTTAAATTTAAATTTAAATTTTAAATTAAATTTTAAATTTTAAATTTAAATTTTAAATTTTAAATTTAAATTTAAATTTTAAATTTAAATTTAAATTTTAAATTTAAATTTTAAATTTAAATTTAAATTTAAATTTTAAATTTAAATTTTAAATTTAAATTTAAATTTAAATTTTAAATTTAAATTTAAATTTTAAATTTTAAATTTTAAATTTTAAATTTTAAATTTTAAATTTTAAATTTAAATTTTAAATTTTAAATTTTAAATTTAAATTTTAAATTTAAATTTTAAATTTTAAATTTTAAATTTTAAATTTAAATTTTAAATTTTAAATTTTAAATTTAAATTTTAAATTTTAAATTTAAATTTTAAATTTTAAATTTAAATTTAAATTTTAAATTTTAAATTTTAAATTTAAATTTTAAATTTTAAATTTAAATTTAAATTTAAAATTTAAACCTAAATTAAATTTAAATTTAAATTTTAAATTTAAATTTAAATTTAAATTTAAATTTTAAATTTAAATTTTAAATTTTAAATTTTAAATTTTAAATTTAAATTTTAAATTTTAAATTTTAAATTTTAAATTTTAAATTTTAAATTTTAAATTTAAATTTTAAATTTTAAATTTTAAATTTTAAATTTTAAATTTAAATTTTAAATTTTAAATTTTAAATTTAAATTTAAATTTTAAATTTTAAATTTAAATTTTAAATTTAAATTTTAAATTTTAAATTTTAAATTTAAATTTAAATTTAAATTTTAAATTTTAAATTTTAAATTTTAAATTTTAAATTTTAAATTTAAATTTTAAATTTTAAATTTTAAATTTAAATTTAAATTTAAATTTTAAATTTTAAATTTTAAATTTAAACTCAAATTTAAATTTAAACTCAAAATTTAAATTTTAAATTTAAATTTAAATTTTAAACTCAAATTTAAATTTAAATTTAAATTAAATTTAAATTTAAATTTTAAATTTTAAATTTTAAATTTTAAATTTTAAATTTTAAATTTAAATTTAAATTTTAAATTTTAAATTTTAAATTTTAAATTTTAAATTTTAAATTTTAAATTTTAAATTTTAAATTTTAAATTTAAATTTTAAATTTTAAATTTAAATTTAAATTTTAAATTTTAAATTTAAATTTTAAATTTTAAATTTTAAATTTAAATTTTAAATTTTAAATTTAAATTTTAAATTTTAAATTTTAAATTTTAAATTTAAATTTAAATAAATTTAAATTTTAAATTTTAAATTTAAATTTTAAATTTTAAATTTTAAATTTAAATTTAAATTCAAATTTAAATTTTAAATTTTAAATTAAATTCAAATTTTAAATTTTAAATTTTAAATTCAAATAAATTTAAACTCAAATCAAAATTTAAAACTTAAATTTAAATTTTAAATTTAAATTTAAATTTTAAATTTTAAATTTAAATTTAAATTTTAAATTTAAATTTTAAATTTTAAATTTTAAATTTAAATTTAAATTTTAAATTTTAAATTTTAAATTTAAATTTTAAATTTTAAATTTAAATTTTAAATTTAAATTTTAAATTTAAATTTTAAATTTTAAATTTAAATTTTAAATTTTAAATTTTAAATTTTAAATTTAAATTTTAAATTTTAAATTTAAATTTTAAATTTTAAATTTTAAATTTTAAATTTTAAATTTTAAAATTTTAAATTTTAAATTTTAAATTTTAAATTTTAAATTTTAAATTTAAATTTAAATTTTAAATTTAAATTTTAAATTTTAAATTTTAAATTTTAAATTAAATTTAAATTAAATTTAAATTAAATTTTAAATTTAAACTCAAATTTAAATTTTAAATTTAAATTTTAAATTTAAACTCAAACTTAAATTTAAACTCAAATTTTAAATTTAAATTTAAATTTAAATTTTAAATTTTAAATTTTAAATTTAAATTTTAAATTAAATTTTAAATTTTAAATTTTAAATTTTAAATTTAAATTTTAAATTTTAAATTTTAAATTTTAAATTTTAAATTTTAAATTTTAAATTTTAAATTTTAAATTTTAAATTTAAATTTTAAATTTTAAATTTTAAATTTTAAATTTTAAATTTTAAATTTTAAATTTTAAATTTAAATTTAAATTTTAAATTTTAAATTTTAAATTTTAAATTTTAAATTTTAAATTTTAAATTTTAAATTTTAAATTTAAATTAAATTTAAATTTTAAATTTAAATTAAATTAAATTTTAAATTTTAAATTTAAATTTTAAATTAAATTTTAAATTTTAAATTTAAATTTAAATTTTAAATTTAAATTTTAAATTTTAAATTTTAAATTTAAACTCAAATTTAAATTAAATTTTAAATTTAAATTTTAAATTTTAAATTTAAATAAATTTAAATTTAAATTTTAAATTTTAAATTTTAAATTTAAATTTAAATTTTAAATTAAATTTAAATTTAAATTTTAAATTTTAAATTTTAAATTTAAATTAAATTAAATTTAAATTTTAAATTTTAAATTTTAAATTTTAAATTTAAATTTTAAATTTAAATTAAATTTTAAATTTAAATTTAAATTTTAAATTTTAAATTTTAAATTTTAAATTTTAAATTTTAAATTTAAATTTTAAATTTAAATTTTAAATTTAAATTTTAAATTTAAATTTTAAATTTTAAATAAATTTTAAATTTAAATTTTAAATTTTAAATTTTAAATTTTAAATTTTAAATTTTAAATTCAAAAATTTTAAATTTTAAATTTTAAATTTTAAATTTTAAATTTCAAATTTAAATTTTAAATTTAAATTTTAAATTTAAATTAAATTTTAAATTTAAATTTTAAATTTTAAATTTTAAATTTTAAATTTTAAATTTTAAATTTTAAATTTAAATTTTAAATTTTAAATTTTAAATTTTAAATTTTAAATTTTAAATTTTAAATTTTAAATTTTAAATTTAAATTTTAAATTTTAAATTTTAAATTTAAATTTTAAATTTTAAATTTTAAATTTAAATTTAAATTTTAAATTTAAATAAATTTAAATTTTAAATTTTAAATTTAAATTTTAAATTTTAAATTAAATTTAAATTTTAAATTTAAATTTTAAATTTTAAATTTTAAATTTAAATTTTAAATTTTAAATTTAAATTTTAAATTTAAATTAAAAATTTTAAATTTTAAATTTAAATTTTAAATTTAAATTTAAATTTTAAATTTTAAATTTAAATTTTAAAATTTTTAAATTTAAATTTTAAATTTTAAATTTAAATTTAAATTTTAAATTTTAAATTTTAAATTTAAATTTTAAATTTAAATTTTAAATTTAAATTTTAAATTTTAAATTTTAAATTTTAAATTTTAAATTTTAAATTTAAATTTTAAATTTTAAATTTTAAATTTAAATTTTAAATTTTAAATTTTAAATTTTAAATTTTAAATTTTAAATTTTAAATTTAAATTTAAATTTTAAATTTTAAATTTAAATTTTAAATTTTAAATTTTAAATTTTAAATTTAAATTTTAAATTTTAAATTTAAATTTAAATTTTAAATTTAAATTTAAATTAAATTTTAAATTTAAATTTAAATTTTAAATTTAAATTTAAATTTAAATTTTAAATTTTAAATTTAAATTTAAATTTAAACTCAAATTTTAAATTTTAAATTTTAAATTTTAAATTTAAATTTTAAATTTAAATTTTAAATTTAAATTTTAAATTTTAAATTAAATTTTAAATTTTAAATTTAAATTTAAATTTTAAATTTTAAATTTTAAATTTAAATTTTAAATTTTAAATTTAAATTTTAAATTTAAATTTTAAATTTTAAATTTTAAATTTTAAATTTTAAATTTTAAATTTAAATTTTAAATTTAAATTTTAAATTTTAAATTTAAATTTTAAATTTTAAATTTTAAATTTAAATTTTAAATTTTAAATTTTAAATTTAAATTTAAATTTAAATTTTAAATTTTAAATTTTAAATTTAAATTTTAAATTTAAATTTTAAATTTAAATTTTAAATTTAAATTAAATTTAAATTTTAAATTAAATTAAATTTTAAATTTTAAATTTTAAATTTTAAATTTTAAATTTCAAATTTAAATTTTAAATTTTAAATTAAATTTAAATTTAAATTTTTAAATTTTAAATTTAAATTTTAAATTTTAAAATTTTAAATTTTAAATTTAAATTTAAATTTAAATTTTAAATTTAAATTTAAATTTTAAATTTTAAATTTTAAATTTAAATTTTAAATTTTAAATTTTAAATTTAAATTTTAAATTTTAAATTTAAATTTAAATTTTAAATTTTAAATTTTAAATTTAAATTTTAAATTTAAATTTTAAATTTTAAATTTTAAATTTTAAATTTAAATTTTAAATTTTAAATTTTAAATTTTAAATTTTAAATTTTAAATTTTAAATTTAAATTTTAAATTTTAAATTTAAATTTTAAATTTTAAATTTTAAATTTTAAATTTTAAATTTTAAATTTTAAATTTAAATTTTAAATTTTAAATTTAAATTTAAATTTAAATTTTAAATTTTAAATTTTAAACTCAAATTTAAATTTAAATTTAAATTTAAATTTTAAATTAAACCTAAATTTTAAATTTAAATTAAATTTTAAATTTTAAATTTTAAATTTTAAATTTTAAATTTAAATTTTAAATTTTAAATTTTAAATTTTAAATTTTAAATTTAAATTTTAAATTTTAAATTTAAATTTAAATTTTAAATTTTAAATTTTAAATTTTAAATTTTAAATTTTAAATTTTAAATTTTAAATTTTAAATTTAAATTTTAAATTTTAAATTTTAAATTTTAAATTTTAAATTTAAATTTAAATTTTAAATTTAAATTTTAAATTTTAAATTTTAAATTTTAAATTTAAATTTAAATTTTAAATTTTAAATTTAAATTTTAAATTTTAAATTTCAAATTTTAAATTTTAAATTTTAAATTTTAAATTTTAAATTTCAAATTTAAAAATTTTAAATTTTAAATTTAAATTTTAAATTTAAATTTAAATTTAAATTTTAAACTCAAAATTTAAATTTTAAATTTTAAATTTAAATTTTAAATTTTAAATTTAAATTTTAAATTTTAAATTTTAAATTTTAAATTTAAATTTAAATTTTAAATTTTAAATTTTAAATTTTAAATTTAAATTTTAAATTTTAAATTTTAAATTTTAAATTTAAATTTTAAATTTTAAATTTTAAATTAAATTTTAAATTTAAATTTAAATTTAAATTTTAAATTTTAAATTTTAAATTTTAAATTTTAAATTTAAATTTAAATTTTAAATTTTAAATTTTAAATTTTAAATTTAAATTTAAATTTTAAATTTTAAATTTTAAATTTTAAATTTTAAATTTAAATTTTAAACTCAAATTTAAATTTAAATTTAAATTTTAAATTTTAAATTTTAAATTTTAAATTTAAATTTAAACTCAAATTTAAATTTTAAATTAAATTTTAAATTCAAATTTAAATTTTAAATTTCAATTTTAAATTTTAAATTTAAATTTAAATTTTAAATTTTAAATTTTAAATTTTAAATTTTAAATTTAAATTTTAAATTTTAAATTTTAAATTTTAAATTTTAAATTTTAAATTTAAATTTTAAATTTTAAATTTAAATTTTAAATTTTAAATTTTAAATTTTAAATTTAAATTTTAAATTTTAAATTTTAAATTTAAATTTAAATTTTAAATTTAAATTTTAAATTTTAAATTAAATTTTAAATTTTAAATTTTAAATTTTAAATTTAAATTTAAATTTTAAATTTAAATTAAATTTTAAATTCAAATTTAAATTTTAAATTTTAAATTTTAAATTAAATTTAAATTTTAAATTTTAAATTTTAAATTTAAATTTAAATTTAAACTCAAATTTAAATTTAAACTTAAATTTAAAATTTAAATTTAAATTTTAAATTTAAATTTTAAATTTTAAATTTTAAATTTTAAATTTAAATTTTAAATTTAAATTTTAAATTTTAAATTTAAATTTTAAATTTAAATTTTAAATTTTAAATTTTAAATTTAAATTTAAATTTAAATTTTAAATTTTAAATTTTAAATTTAAATTTAAATTTTAAATTTTAAATTTTAAATTTTAAATTTTAAATTTAAATTTTAAATTTTAAATTTTAAATTTTAAATTTTAAATTTTAAATTTTAAATTTTAAATTTTAAATTTAAATTTTAAATTTTAAATTTTAAATTAAATTTAAATTTAAATTAAATTTAAATTTAAATTTTAAATTTTAAATTTAAATTTAAATTTTAAACTCAAATTTTAAATTTTAAATTTAAATTTAAATTTTAAATTTAAATTTTTAAATTTTAAATTTTAAATTTTAAATTTTAAATTTTAAATTTTAAATTTTAAATTTTAAATTTAAATTTTAAATTTAAATTTTAAATTTTAAATTTAAATTTTAAATTTAAATTTTAAATTTTAAATTTTAAATTTAAATTTTAAATTTTAAATTTTAAATTTTAAATTTAAATTTAAATTTTAAATTTTAAATTTTAAATTTTAAATTTTAAATTTTAAATTTTAAATTTAAATTTTAAATTTTAAATTTAAATTTAAATTTTAAATTTAAATTTTAAATTTAAATTTTAAATTTTAAATTTAAATTTTAAATTTAAATTTTAAATTTAAATTTAAATTAAATTTTAAATTTTAAATTTAAATTTAAATTTTAAATTTAAAACTCAAATTTAAATTTTAAATTTTAAACTCAAATTTAAATTTTAAATTTAAACTCAAATTTAAACCTAAATTTTAAATTTTAAATTTAAATTTTAAATTTTAAATTTAAATTTTAAATTTTAAATTTTAAATTTTAAATTTAAATTTAAATTTTAAATTTAAATTTTAAATTTAAATTTAAATTTTAAATTTTAAATTTAAATTTAAATTTAAATTTAAATTTTAAATTTAAATTTAAATTTTAAATTTTAAATTTTAAATTTTAAATTTAAATTTTAAATTTTAAATTTTAAATTTTAAATTTTAAATTTTAAATTTTAAATTTTAAATTTTAAATTTAAATTTTAAATTAAATTTTAAATTTTAAATTTAAATTTTAAATTAAATTTAAATTTTAAATTAAATTTTAAATTTAAATTTAAATTTTAAATTTAAATTTTAAATTTAAATTTTAAATTTTAAATTTAAATTTTAAATTTAAATTTAAATTTTAAATTTTAAATTTAAATTTTAAATTTTAAATTTTAAATTTAAATTTAAATTTAAATTTAAATTTTAAATTTAAATTTAAATTTAAATTTTAAATTTAAATTTTAAATTTTAAATTTTAAATTAAATTAAATTTAAATTTTAAATTTAAATTTTAAATTAAATTTAAATTTTAAATTTTAAATTTTAAATTTTAAATTTTAAATTTAAATTTAAATTTTAAATTTAAATTTAAATTTAAATTAAATTTTAAATTTTAAATTTTAAATTTAAATTTTAAATTTTAAATTTTAAATTAAATTAAATTAAATTTTAAATTTTAAATTTTAAATTTAAATTTTAAATTTAAATTTTAAATTTTAAATTTTAAATTAAATCAAATTTAAATTTTAAATTTTAAACTTAAATTTTAAATTTAAATTTTAAATTTTAAATTTTAAATTTTAAATTTAAATTTTAAATTTAAATTTTAAATTTTAAATTTTAAATTAAATTTAAATTTTAAATTTTAAATTTAAATTTAAATTTTAAATTTTAAATTTAAATTTTAAATTTAAATTTAAATTTTAAATTTAAATTTTAAATTTAAATTTAAATTTTAAATTTTAAATTTTAAATTTTAAATTTAAATTTAAATTTTAAATTTAAATTTTAAATTTAAATTTTAAATTTTAAATTTAAATTTAAATTTTAAATTTTAAATTTTAAATTTTAAATTTTAAATTTAAATTTTAAATTTAAATTTAAATTTTAAATTTTAAATTTTAAATTTTAAATTTAAATTTAAATTTTAAATTTTAAATTTAAATTAAATTTTAAATTTAAATTTTAAATTTAAATTTAAATTTTAAATTTAAATTTAAACTCAAATTTAAATTTAAATCAAATTAAATTTAAATTTTAAATTTTAAATTTTAAATTTAAATTTTAAATTTAAATTTTAAATTTTAAATTTAAATTTAAATTTTAAATTTTAAATTTTAAATTTTAAATTTAAATTTAAATTTTAAATTTAAATTTTAAATTTAAATTTTAAATTTTAAATTTAAATTTAAATTTTAAATTTTAAATTTTAAATTTAAATTTTAAATTTTAAATTTTAAATTTTAAATTTTAAATTTTAAATTTAAATTTTAAATTTAAATTTTAAATTTTAAATTTAAATAAATTTAAATTTTAAATTTAAATTTTAAATTTTAAATTTTAAATTTAAATTTTAAATTTAAATTTTAAATTTAAATTTAAATTTTAAATTTAAAATTTTAAATTTAAATTTTAAATTTAAATTTTAAATTAAATTAAATTTTAAATTTAAATTTTAAAATTTAAATTTTAAATTTTAAATTTCAAATTTAAATTTTAAATTTTAAATTTTAAATTTAAATTTAAATTTTAAATTTAAATTTTAAATTTAAATTTAAATTTTAAATTTTAAATTTAAATTTTAAATTTAAATTTTAAATTTAAATTTTAAATTTAAATTTTAAATTTTAAATTTTAAATTTTAAATTTTAAATTTAAATTTTAAATTTAAATTTTAAATTTAAATTTTAAATTTTAAATTTTAAATTTAAATTTAAATTTAAATTTTAAATTTTAAATTTTAAATTTTAAATTTTAAATTTTAAATTAAATTTTAAATTTTAAATTTTAAATTTTAAATTTTAAATTTTAAATTTTAAATTTAAATTTTAAATTTAAACTCAAATTTAAATAAATTTTAAATTTTAAATTTAAATTTTAAACTCAAATTTAAATTTAAATTTTAAATTTTAAATTTTAAATTTTAAATTTAAATTTTAAATTTTAAATTTAAATTTTAAATTTTAAATTTTAAATTTAAATTTAAATTTTAAATTTTAAATTTAAATTTTAAATTTTAAATTTTAAATTTAAATTTAAATTTTAAATTTAAATTTAAATTTTAAATTTTAAATTTTAAATTTAAAATTTTAAATTTTAAATTTTAAATTTAAATTTTAAATTTAAATTTTAAATTTAAATTTTAAATTTTAAATTTTAAATTTTAAATTTAAATTTTAAATTTAAATTTTAAATTTAAATTTAAATTTTAAATTTTAAATTTAAATTTTAAATTTTAAATTTTAAATTTAAATTTAAATTTTAAATTTTAAATTTTAAATTTTAAATTTTAAATTTTAAATTTTAAATTTTAAATTTAAATTTTAAATTTTAAATTTTAAATTTAAATTTTAAATTTAAATTTTAAATTTTAAATTTTAAATTTTAAATTTTAAATTTTAAATTTTAAATTTTAAATTTTAAATTTTAAATTTAAATTTAAATTTTAAATTTTAAATTTAAATTTTAAATTTAAATTTTAAATTTAAATTTAAATTTTAAATTTTAAATTTTAAATTTTAAATTTAAATTTTAAATTTTAAATTTAAATTTAAATTTTAAATTTTAAATTTAAATTTAAATTTTAAATTTAATTTAAATTTTAAATTTAAATTTTAAATTTTAAATTTTAAATTTTAAATTTTAAATTTAAATTTAAATTTTAAATTTTAAATTTTAAATTTTAAATTTAAATTTTAAATTTAAATTTTAAATTTTAAATTTAAATTTTAAATTTTAAATTTAAATTTTAAATTTTAAATTTAAATTTTAAATTTTAAATTTTAAATTTTAAATTTAAATTTTAAATTTTAAATTTTAAATTTTAAATTTAAATTTAAATTTTAAATTTTAAATTTTAAATTTAAATTTAAATTTTAAATTTTAAATTAAATTTTAAATTTTAAATTTTAAATTTAAATTTTAAATTTAAATTTTAAATTTTAAATTTAAATTAAATTTAAATTTTAAATTTAAATTTTAAATTTAAATTTAAATAAATTTTAAATTTAAATTTAAATTTAAATTTAAATTTTAAATTTTAAATTTTAAATTTTAAATTTTAAATTTTAAATTTTAAATTTTAAATTTAAATTTTAAATTTTAAATTTTAAATTTAAATTTTAAATTTAAATTTTAAATTTTAAATTTTAAATTTAAATTTTAAATTTAAATTTTAAATTTTAAATTTTAAATTTAAATTTAAATTAAATTTTAAATTTTAAATTTTAAATTTTAAATTTTAAATTTTAAATTTTAAATTTAAATTTAAATTTTAAATTTTAAATTTTAAATTTAAATTTTAAATTTTAAATTTTAAATTTTAAATTTTAAATTTAAATTTAAATTTAAATTAAAATTTTAAATTAAACTCAAATTTTAAATTTAAATTTTAAATTTTAAATTTTAAATTTTAAATTTTAAATTTTAAATTTTAAATTTTAAATTTAAATTTTAAATTTTAAATTTTAAATTTAAATTTTAAATTTTAAATTTAAATTTTAAATTTTAAATTTAAATTTTAAATTTTAAATTTTAAATTTTAAATTTTAAATTTTAAATTTTAAATTTTAAATTTAAATTTTAAATTAAATTTTAAATTTTAAATTTTAAATTTTAAATTTAAATTAAATTTTAAATTTTAAATTTTAAATTTAAATTTTAAATTTTAAAAATTTTAAATTTTAAATTTTAAATTTAAATTTTAAATTTAAATTAAATTTAAATTTTAAATTTTAAATTTAAATTTAAATTTTAAATTTTAAATTTAAATTTAAATTTAAATTTTAAATTTTAAATTTAAATTTTAAATTTAAATTTTAAATTTTAAATTTTAAATTTTAAATTTAAATTTTAAATTTTAAATTTTAAATTTTAAATTTAAATTTTAAATTTTAAATTTAAATTTAAATTTTAAATTTTAAATTTTAAATTTTAAATTTAAATTTAAATTTTAAATTTTAAATTTTAAATTTAAATTTTAAATTTAAATTTTAAATTTTAAATTTAAATTTTAAATTTTAAATTTAAATTTTAAATTTTAAATTTTAAATTTTAAATTTTAAATTTTAAATTTTAAATTTAAATTTTAAATTTTAAATTTTAAATTTTAAATTAAATTTTAAATTTAAATTTAAACTCAAATTTTAAATTTAAATTTTAAATTTTAAATTTTAAATTTAAATTTAAATTTTAAATTTAAATTTAAATTTTAAATTTTAAATTTTAAATTTAAATTTTAAATTTTAAATTTAAATTTTAAATTTAAATTTTAAATTTTAAATTTTAAATTTAAATTTTAAATTTTAAATTTTAAATTTAAATTTAAATTTTAAATTTTAAATTTTAAATTTTAAATTTTAAATTTTAAATTTTAAATTTTAAATTTAAATTTAAATTTTAAATTTTAAATTTTAAATTTTAAATTTTAAATTTTAAATTTTAAATTTTAAATTTAAATTTTAAATTTTAAATTTTAAATTTTAAATTTAAATTAAATTTAAATTTTAAATTTAACTCAAATTTTAAATTTTAAATTTTAAATTTTAAATTTTAAATTTTAAATTTTAAATTTTAAATTTTAAATTTTAAATTTTAAATTTTAAATTTAAATTTTAAATTTTAAATTTTAAATTTTAAATTTTAAATTTTAAATTTAAATTTTAAATTTTAAATTTAAATTTTAAATTTTAAATTTAAATTTTAAATTTTAAATTTAAATTTAAATTTTAAATTTAAATTTAAATTTTAAATTTAAATTTTAAATTTAAATTTTAAATTTTAAATTTAAATTTAAATTTAAATTTTAAATTTTAAATTTTAAAATTTTAAATTTTAAATTTTAAATTTAAATTTAAATTTTAAATTTTAAATTTAAATTTTAAATTTTAAATTTTAAATTTAAATTTTAAATTTTAAATTTTAAATTTTAAATTTTAAATTTTAAATTTAAATTTTAAATTTTAAATTTTAAATTTTAAATTTAAATTTAAATTTTAAATTTTAAATTTAAATTTAAATTTAAATTTTAAATTTAAATTTTAAATTTTAAATTTAAATTTTAAATTTTAAATTTTAAATTTTAAATTTTAAATTTTAAATTTAAATTTTAAATTTTAAATTAAATTTAAATTTTAAATTTAAATTTTAAATTTAAATTTTAAATTTTAAATTTTAAATTTTAAATTTTAAATTAAATTTAAATTTTAAATTTAAATTTTAAATTAAATTTAAATTTAAATTTTAAATTTAAATTTAAATTTTAAATTTTAAATTTAATTTAAATTTTAAATTTTAAATTTTAAATTTTAAATTTTAAATTTTAAATTTAAATTTTAAATTTTAAATTTTAAATTTTAAATTTTAAATTTAAATTTTAAATTTTAAATTTTAAATTTTAAATTTAAATTTTAAATTTAAATTTTAAATTTTAAATTTTAAATTTTAAATTTAAATTTAAATTTTAAATTTTAAATTTAAATTTTAAATTTTAAATTTAAATTTAAATTTTAAATTTAAATTTTAAATTTTAAATTTAAATTTAAATTTAAATTTAAATTTTAAATTTAAATTTTAAATTTAAATTTTAAATTTTAAATTTTAAATTAAATTTAAATTTAAATTTAAATTTTAAATTTTAAATTTTAAATTTTAAATTTAAATTTTAAATTTAAATTTTAAATTTAAATCAAATTTAAATTTTAAATTTTAAATTTTAAATTTAAATTTAAATTTTAAATTTAAATTTTAAATTTTAAATTTAAATTTTAAATTTTAAATTTAAATTTTAAATTTTAAATTTTAAATTTAAATTTTAAATTTTAAATTTAAATTTAAATTTTAAATTAAATTTTAAATTTTAAATTTAAATTTTAAATTTTAAATTTTAAATTTTAAATTTTAAATTTAAATTTTAAATTAAATTTAAATTTTAAATTTTAAATTTTAAATTTTAAATTTTAAATTTAAACTCAAATTTTAAATTTAAATTTAAATTAAAAATTTAAATTAAATTTTAAATTTTAAATTTTAAATTTTAAATTTTAAATTTTAAATTTAAATTTTAAATTTTAAATTTTAAATTTTAAATTTTAAATTTTAAATTTTAAATTTTAAATTTTAAATTTTAAATTTAAATTTTAAATTTAAATTTTAAATTTTAAATTTTAAATTTTAAATTTTAAATTTAAATTTTAAATTTTAAATTTTAAATTTAAATTTTAAATTTTAAATTTTAAATTTAAATTTAAATTTTAAATTTTAAATTTAAATTTTAAATTTAAATTTTAAATTTTAAATTTTAAATTTAAATTTAAATTTTAAATTAAATTTTAAATTTTAAATTAAATTTAAATTTTAAATTTTAAATTTAAATTTTAAATTTTAAATTTTAAATTTAAACTCAAATTTTAAATTTAAATTTTAAATTTTAAATTTTAAATTTTAAATTTTAAATTTAAATTTTAAATTTAAATTTTAAATTTAAATTTTAAATTTAAATTTTAAATTAAATTTTAAATTTAAATTTAAATTTTAAATTTTAAATTTTAAATTTTAAATTTAAATTTAAATTTTAAATTTTAAATTTTAAATTTTAAATTTTAAATTTTAAATTTTAAATTTTAAATTTAAATTTTAAATTTTAAATTTTAAATTTTAAATTTTAAATTTTAAATTTTAAATTTTAAATTTTAAATTTAAATTTTAAATTTTAAATTTTAAATTAAATTTTAAATTTTAAATTAAATTTAAATTTAAATTTTAAATTTTAAATTTTAAAATTTAAAATTTTAAATTTAAATTTAAATTTTAAATTTTAAATTTTAAATTTAAATTTTAAATTCAAATTTAAATTTTAAATTTTAAATTAAATTTAAATTTTAAATTTTAAATTTTAAATTTAAATTTAAATTTTAAATTTTAAATTTAAATTTTAAATTTTAAATTTTAAATTTAAATTTAAATTTTAAATTTAAATTTTAAATTTTAAATTTTAAATTTTAAATTTAAATTTTAAATTTTAAATTTAAATTTTAAATTTTAAATTTAAATTTAAATTTTAAATTTAAATTTTAAATTTTAAATTTTAAATTTTAAATTTTAAATTTAAATTTTAAATTTAAATTTTAAATTTTAAATTAAATTAAATTTTAAATTTTAAATTTTAAATTTTAAATTTAAATTTTAAATTTTAAATTTAAATTTAAATTAAATTTTAAATTTTAAATTTTAAATTTTAAATTAAATTTAAATTTTAAATTTAAATTAAATTTTAAATTTTAAATTTAAATTTTAAATTTTAAATTTTAAATTTTAAATTTTAAATTTTAAATTTAAATTTTAAATTTTAAATTTTAAATTTAAATTTTAAATTTTAAATTTTAAATTTTAAATTTTAAATTTTAAATTTTAAATTTTAAATTTTAAATTTTAAATTTAAATTTTAAATTTAAATTTAAATTTTAAATTTTAAATTTTAAATTTTAAATTTTAAATTTTAAATTTAAATTTTAAATTTTAAATTTTAAATTTTAAATTTTAAATTTTAAATTTTAAATTTTAAATTTTAAATTTTAAAAATTTTAAATTTTAAATTTAAATTTAAATTTTAAATTTAAATTTAAATTTAAATTTAAATTTAAATTTTAAATTTAAATTTAAATTAAATTTTAAATTTTAAATTTAAATTTAAATTTTAAATTTTAAATTTAAATTTAAATTTTAAATTTTAAATTTAAATTTTAAATTTAAATTTTAAATTTTAAATTTAAATTTTAAATTTAAATTTTAAATTTTAAATTTTAAATTTTAAATTTAAATTTTAAATTTTAAATTTTAAATTTTAAATTTTAAATTTAAATTTTAAATTTTAAATTTAAATTTTAAATTTAAATTTTAAATTTTAAATTTTAAATTTTAAATTTTAAATTTTAAATTTTAAATTTAAATTCAAATTTAAATTTTAAATTTTAAATTAAATTTAAAATTTTAAATTTTAAATTTTAAATTTTAAACTCAAAATTTAAATTTTAAATTTTAAATTTAAATTTTAAATTTTAAATTTTAAATTTAAATTTAAATTTTAAATTTAAATTTTAAATTTTAAATTTTAAATTTTAAATTTTAAATTTAAATTTTAAATTTTAAATTTTAAATTTTAAATTTAAATTTTAAATTTTAAATTTTAAATTTAAATTTAAATTTAAATTTAAATTTTAAATTTTAAATTTAACTCAAATTTTAAATTTTAAATTTTAAATTTTAAATTTAAATTTTAAATTTAAATTTTAAATTTAAACTCAAATTAAATTAAATTTTAAATTTTAAATTTTAAATTTAAATTTAAATTTTAAATTTTAAATTTTAAATTTAAATTTTAAATTTAAATTTAAATTTTAAATTTAAATTTTAAATTTTAAATTTAAATTTTAAATTTTAAATTTTAAATTTAAATTTTAAATTTTAAATTTTAAATTTAAATTTTAAATTTAAATTTTAAATTTTAAATTTAAATTTTAAATTTTAAATTTTAAATTTTAAATTTTAAATTTAAATTTTAAATTAAATTTTAAATTTTAAATTTAAATTTTAAATTTTAAATTTTAAATTTAAATTTTAAATTTTAAATTTTAAATTTTAAATTTAAATTTTAAATTTTAAATTTTAAATTTTAAATTTTAAATTTAAATTTTAAATTTTAAATTTAAATTTTAAATTTTAAACTCAAATTTTAAATTTAAATTTAAATTTTAAATTTTAAATTTTAAATTTAAATTTTAAATTTTAAATTTAAACCTAAATTTAAATTTAAATTTTAAATTTTAAATTTTAAATTTTAAATTTTAAATTTTAAATTTTAAATTTAAATTTAAATTTTAAATTTTAAATTTTAAATTTTAAATTTTAAATTTTAAATTTAAATTTTAAATTTAAATTTAAATTTTAAATTAAATTTTAAATTTTAAATTTTAAATTTAAATTTTAAATTTTAAATTTTAAATTTAAATTTTAAATTTTAAATTTTAAATTTTAAATTTAAATTTTAAATTTAAATTTAAATTTTAAATTTTAAATTTAAATTTTAAATTTTAAATCAAATTTTAAATTTAAATTTTAAATTTTAAATTTAAATTTTAAATTTTAAATTTTAAATTTTAAATTTTAAATTTAAATTTTAAACTCAAATTTTAAATTTAAATTTTAAATTTAAATTTTAAATTTAAATTTTAAATTTAAATTTTAAATTTTAAATTTAAATTAAATTAAATTTTAAATTTTAAATTTTAAATTTTAAATTTTAAATTTTAAATTTAAATTTAAATTTAAATTTTAAATTTTAAATTTTAAATTTTAAATTTTAAATTTAAATTTTAAATTTTAAATTTTAAATTTTAAATTTTAAATTTAAATTTAAATTTTAAATTTAAATTTTAAATTTAAATTTAAATTTAAATTTAAATTTTAAATTTTAAATTTAAATTTTAAATTTAAATTTTAAATTTTAAATTTTAAATTTTAAATTTAAATTTTAAATTTTAAATTTAAATTTTAAATTTTAAATTTTAAATTTTAAATTTAAATTTTAAATTAAATTAAATTTAAATTTAAATCAAATTTAAATTTTAAATTTAAATTAAATTTTAAACTCAAATAAATTTTAAATTTTAAATTTAAATTTAAATTTTAAATTTTAAATTTTAAATTTAAATTTAAATTTAAATTTTAAATTTTAAATTTAAATTTTAAATTTTAAATTTTAAATTTTAAATTTAAATTTTAAATTTAAATTTAAATTTAAATTTTAAATTTTAAATTTTAAATTTAAATTTTAAATTTTAAATTTTAAATTTAAATTTTAAATTTTAAATTTTAAATTTTAAATTTTAAATTTTAAATTTTAAATTTAAATTTTAAATTTTAAATTTTAAATTTAAATTTTAAATTTTAAATTTAAATTAAATTTAAATTAAATTTTAAATTTTAAATTAAATTTAAATTAAATTTTAAATTTTAAATTTAAAATTTTAAATTTTAAATTTTAAATTTTAAATTCAAATTAAAAATTTTAAATTTTAAATTTAAATTTAAATTTTAAATTAAACTCAAATTTAAATTTTAAATTAAATTCAAATAAATTTAAATTAAATTTTAAATTTAAATTTTAAATTTTAAATTTAAATTTAAATTTTAAATTTAAATTTTAAATTTTAAATTTTAAATTTTAAATTTTAAATTTAAATTTAAATTTTAAATTTTAAATTTAAATTTTAAATTTAAATTTTAAATTTAAATTTTAAATTTTAAATTTTAAATTTAAATTTTAAATTTAAATTTTAAATTTAAATTTAAATTTTAAATTTTAAATTTTAAATTTAAATTTTAAATTTAAATTTTAAATTTTAAATTAAATTTAAATTTTAAATTTTAAATTTTAAATTTAAATTTAAATTTTAAATTTTAAATTTAAATTTTAAATTTTAAATTTAAATTTTAAATTTTAAATTTTAAATTTAAATTTTAAATTTAAACTCAAATTTTAAATTTAAATTTTAAATTAAATTTTAAATTAAACTTTAAATTTTAAATTTAAATTTAAATTTAAATTAAATTTAAATTTTAAATTTTAAATTTTAAATTTAAATTTTAAATTTAAATTTTAAATTTTAAATTTTAAATTTTAAATTTTAAATTTAAATTTTAAATTTAAATTTAAATTTTAAATTTTAAATTTTAAATTTTAAATTTTAAATTTTAAATTTAAATTTAAATTTTAAATTTTAAATTTTAAATTTTAAATTTTAAATTTTAAATTTTAAATTTTAAATTTAAATTTTAAATTTTAAATTTTAAATTTAAATTTAAATTTTAAATTTTAAATTTTAAATTTAAATTTAAATTTAAATTTTAAATTTTAAATTTTAAATTTTAAATTTTAAATTTAAAATTTTAAATTTTAAATTTTAAATTTAAATTTTAAATTTAAATTTAAATTAAATTTTAAATTTTAAATTTAAATTTTAAATTAAATTTAAATTTAAATTTTAAATTTAAATTTTAAATTTAAATTTTAAATTTAAATTTTAAATTTTAAATTTTAAATTTTAAATTTTAAATTTTAAATTTTAAATTTTAAATTTAAATTTTAAATTTTAAATTTAAATTTAAATTTTAAATTTTAAATTTTAAATTTAAATTTAAATTTTAAATTTTAAATTTAAATTTAAATTTTAAATTTTAAATTTAAATTTTAAATTTAAATTTAAATTTTAAATTTTAAATTTTAAATTTTAAATTTAAATTTAAATTTTAAATTTTAAATTTTAAATTTTAAATTTTAAATTTAAATTAAATTTAAATTTTAAATTTTAAATTTAAATTTTAAATTTTAAATTTTAAATTTAAATTTTAAATTTAAAATTTAAATTTTAAATTTTAAATTTTAAATTTTAATTTTTAAATTTTAAATTTTAAATTTTAATTTTAAATTTTAAATTTAAATTTTAAATTTTAAATTTAAATTTAAATTTTAAATTTAAATTTTAAATTTAAATTTAAATTTTAAATTTTAAATTTAAATTTTAAATTTTAAATTTAAATTTAAATTTTAAATTTTAAATTTAAATTTTAAATTTTAAATTTTAAATTTTAAATTTAAATTTTAAATTTAAATTTAAATTTTAAATTTTAAATTTTAAATTTAAATTTTAAATTTAAATTTTAAATTTAAATAAATTTTAAATTTTAAATTTAAATTTTAAATTTAAATTTAAATTTTAAATTTTAAATTTTAAATTTTAAATTTTAAATTTTAAATTTAAATTTAAATTTTAAATTTTAAATTTAAATTTAAATTTTAAATTTTAAATTTTAAATTTTAAATTTTAAATTTTAAATTTTAAATTTTAAATTTAAATTTTAAATTTTAAATTTTAAATTTAAATTTTAAATTTTAAATTTAAATTTAAATTTTAAATTTAAATTTTAAATTTTAAATTTAAATTTAAATTTTAAATTTTAAATTTAAATTAAATTTTAAATTTTAAATTTTAAATTTTAAATTTAAATTTTAAATTTAAATTTAAATTTTAAATTTTAAATTTTAAATTTTAAATTTAAATTTTAAATTTTAAATTTAAATTTAAATTTTAAATTTAAATTTAAATTTAAATTTTAAATTTTAAATTTAAATTTTAAATTTTAAATTTAAATTTTAAATTTTAAATTTAAATTTTAAATTTTAAATTTTAAATTTTAAATTTTAAATTTTAAATTTTAAATTTAAATTTAAATTTTAAATTTTAAATTTAAATTTAAATTTTAAATTTAAATTTTAAATTAAATTTAAATTTTAAATTTAAATTTTAAATTTTAAATTTTAAATTTAAATTTTAAATTTTAAATTTAAATTTAAATTTTAAATTTAAATTTTAAATTTAAATTTAAATTTTAAATTTTAAATTTTAAATTTTAAATTTAAATTTTAAATTTAAATTTTAAATTTAAATTTTAAATTTAAATTTTAAATTTAAATTAAATTTAAAATTTTAAATTTTAAATTTAAATTTTAAATTTAAATTTTAAATTTTAAATTTTAAATTTTAAATTTTAAATTTTAAATTTTAAATTTAAATTTAAATTTTAAATTTAAATTTTAAATTTTAAATTTAAATTTTAAATTTAAATTTTAAATTTTAAATTTTAAATTTTAAATTTAAATTTAAATTTTAAATTTAAATTTAAATTTTAAATTTAAATTTAAATTTTAAATTTAAATTTTAAATTTTAAATTTAAATTTTAAATTTAAATTTTAAATTTAAATTTTAAATTTTAAATTTTAAATTTAAATTTAAATTTTAAATTTAAATTTAAATTTTAAATTTAAATTTTAAATTTTAAATTTAAATTTTAAATTTAAATTAAATTTTAAATTTAAATTTAAATTTTAAATTTTAAATTTTAAATTTTAAATTTTAAATTTTAAATTTTAAATTTAAATTTTAAATTTAAATTTAAATTTTAAATTAAATTTAAATTTAAATTTTAAATTTTAAATTAAATTTTAAATTTTAAATTTTAAATTTAAATTTTAAATTTAAATTTAAATTTTAAATTTAAATTTAAATTTTAAATTTTAAATTTAAATTTTAAATTTAAATTTAAATTTTAAATTTAAATTTTAAATTTTAAATTTTAAATTTTAAATTTAAATTTTAAATTTTAAATTTAAATTTTAAATTTTAAATTTTAAATTTAAATTTAAATTTTAAATTTAAATTTTAAATTTAAATTTAAATTTAAATTTTAAATTTTAAATTTTAAATTTAAATTTTAAATTTAAATTTTAAATTTAAATTTTAAATTTAAATTTTAAATTTTAAATTTTAAATTTTAAATTTTAAATTTTAAATTTAAATTTAAATTTTAAATTTAAATTTTAAATTTTAAATTTTAAATTTAAATTTTAAATTTTAAATTTTAAATTTTAAATTTTAAACTCAAATTTTAAATTCAAATTAAAATTTTAAATTTAAACTCAAATTTAAAATTTTAAATTCAAACTCAAATTTTAAATTTAAATTAAATTTTAAACCTTAAACTCAAATTTTAAATTTTAAATTTTAAATTTAAATTTTAAATTTTAAATTTTAAATTTAAATTTAAATTTAAATTTTAAATTTAAATTTAAATTTAAATTTAAATTTTAAATTTTAAATTTTAAATTTTAAATTTAAATTTTAAATTTTAAATTTTAAATTTTAAATTTAAATTTAAATTAAATTTTAAATTTTAAATTTAAATTTAAATTTTAAATTTTAAATTTTAAATTTAAATTTAAATTTTAAATTTAAATTTTAAATTTTAAATTTTAAATTTAAATTTTAAATTTAAATTTTAAATTTTAAATTTTAAATTTTAAATTTTAAATTTTAAATTTAAATTAAATTTAAATTTTAAACTCAAATTTAAATTTAAATTTTAAATTTAAATTTAAATTTTAAATTTAAATTTTAAATTTTAAATTTAAATTTTAAATTTAAATTTAAATTTTAAATTTTAAATTTTAAATTTTAAATTTTAAATTTTAAATTTTAAATTTTAAATTTTAAATTTAAATTTTAAATTTAAATTTTAAATTTAAATTTAAATTTAAATTTTAAATTTAAATTTAAATTTTAAATTTTAAATTTAAATTTTAAATTTTAAATTTAAATTTAAATTTTAAATTTTAAATTTTAAATTTTAAATTTAAATTTTAAATTTTAAATTTTAAATTAAATTTAAATTTTAAATTTTAAATTTTAAATTTTAAATTTAAATTTTAAATTTTAAATTTAAATTTTAAATTTTAAATTTTAAATTTAAATTTTAAATTTTAAATTTAAATTTTAAATTTAAATTTTAAATTTTAAATTTAAATTTTAAATTAAATTTAAATTAAATTTTAAATTTTAAATTTTAAATTTTAAATTTAAATTTAAATTTTAAATTTAAATTTTAAATTTAAATTTAAATTTTAAATTTAAATTTTAAATTTTAAATTTAAATTTTAAATTTAAATTTTAAATTTAAATTTTAAATTTAAATTAAATTTTAAATTTTAAATTTTAAATTTTAAATTTAAATTTTAAATTTAAATTTTAAATTTAAATTTTAAATTTAAATTTAAATTTTAAATTTAAATTTTAAATTTAAATTTAAATTTTAAATTTAAATTTAAATTTAAATTTTAAATTTTAAATTTTAAATTTTAAATTTTAAATTTTAAATTTAAATTTTAAATTTAAATTTTAAATTTTAAATTTTAAATTTTAAATTTAAATTTAAATTTTAAATTTTAAATTTTAAATTTTAAATTTTAAATTTTAAATTTTAAATTTAAATTTTAAATTTTAAATTTTAAATTTTAAATTTAAATTTTAAATTTTAAATTTTAAATTTAAACTCAAATTTAAATTTTAAATTTTAAATTTAAATTTTAAATTTAAATTTTAAATTTTAAATTTAAATTTTAAATTTTAAATTTTAAATTTAAATTTTAAATTTTAAATTTTAAATTTAAATTTTAAATTTTAAATTTAAATTTAAATTTTAAATTTTAAATTTAAATTTAAATTAAATTTAAATTTTAAATTTAAATTTTAAATTTAAATTTTAAATTTAAATTTTAAATTTTAAATTTAAATTTAAATTTTAAATTTTAAATTTAAATTTAAATTTTAAATTTAAATTTTAAATTTTAAATTTAAATTTAAATTTTAAATTTTAAATTTTAAATTTTAACTCAAATTTTAAATTTAAATTTTAAATTTTAAATTTAAATTTTAAATTTTAAATTTTAAATTTTAAATTTAAATTTTAAATTTAAATTAAATTTTAAATTTTAAATTTTAAATTTTAAATTTAAATTTAAATTAAATTTTAAATTTAAATTTAAATTTAAATTTAAATTTTAAATTTAAATTTAAATTTTAAATTTTAAATTTTAAATTTTAAATTTAAATTTTAAATTTTAAATTTAAATTTAAATTTTAAATTTAAATTTTAAATTTTAAATTTTAAATTTAAATTTTAAATTTAAATTTAAATTTAAATTTTAAATTTTAAATTTTAAATTTTAAATTTAAATTTTAAATTTTAAATTTAAATTTTAAATTTAAATTTAAATTTTAAATTTAAATTTTAAATTTTAAATTTTAAATTTAAATTTTAAATTTTAAATTTAAATTTTAAATTTAAATTTAAATTTAAATTAAATTTAAATTCAAATTTAAATTTTAAATTCAAATTTAAATTTTAAATTTTAAATTTAAATTTAAATTTTAAACTCAAATTTAAATTTTAAATTTAAATTTAAATTTTAAATTTAAATTTAAATTTAAATTTTAAATTTTAAATTTTAAATTTAAATTTTAAATTTAAATTTTAAATTTAAATTTTAAATTTTAAATTTAAATTTAAATTTAAATTTAAATTTTAAATTTTAAATTTAAATTTTAAATTTAAATTTTAAATTTTAAATTTTAAATTTAAATTTTAAATTTAAATTTAAATTTAAATTTTAAATTTAAATTTTAAATTTTAAATTTAAATTTAAATTTTAAATTTTAAATTTTAAATTTTAAATTTAAATTTTAAATTTTAAATTTTAAATTTTAAATTTAAATTTAAATTTTAAATTTTAAATTTAAACTCAAATTTAAATTAAACTAAATTTTAAATTTAAAATTTAAATTTTAAATCAAATTAAACTTAAATTTTAAATTTTAAATTTTAAATTTAAATTTTAAATTTTAAATTTAAATTTAAATTTTAAATTTTAAATTTAAATTTTAAATTTAAATTTTAAATTTTAAATTTTAAATTTAAATTTAAATTTTAAATTTAATTTTAAATTTAAATTTTAAATTTTAAATTTTAAATTTAAATTTTAAATTTAAATTTTAAATTTTAAATTTTAAATTTTAAATTTTAAATTTTAAATTTAAATTTTAAATTTAAATTTTAAATTTTAAATTTAAAATTTTAAATTTTAAATTTTAAATTTTAAATTTAAATTAAATTTTAAATTAAATTTTAAATTTAAATTTTAAATTTAAAATTAAATTAAATTTTAAATTTAAATTTTAAATTTTAAATTTTAAATTTTAAATTAAATTTAAACTCAAATTTAAATTTTAAACTCAAATTTAAATTAAACTCAAATTTAAATTTAAATTTAAAATTTAAATTTAAATTTTAAATTTTAAATTTTAAATTTTAAATTTTAAATTTTAAATTTTAAATTTTAAATTTTAAATTTTAAATTTTAAATTTAAATTTAAATTTAAATTTTAAATTTAAATTAAATTTAAATTTAAATTTTAAATTTTAAATTTAAATTTAAATTTTAAATTTAAATTTAAATTAAATTTTAAATTTTAAATTTTAAATTTTAAATTTAAATTTTAAATCAAATTAAATTTTAAATTTAAATTTTAAATTTTAAATTTTAAATTTAAATTTTAAATTTAAATTTCAAATTTAAATTTCAAATTTTAAATTTAAATTTTAAATTTTAAACTTAAACTCAAATTTTAAACTCAAACCTTAAACTCAAATTTTAAATTTAAATTTTAAATTTTAAATTTTAAATTTAAATTTAAATTTTAAATTTAAATTAAATTTAAATTTTAAATTAAATTTAAATTTTAAATTTAAATTTTAAATTTAAATTTAAATTTTAAATTTTAAATTTTAAATTTAAATTTTAAATTTAAATTTAAATTTTAAATTTTAAATTTTAAATTTTAAATTTAAATTTTAAATTTTAAATTTTAAATTTTAAATTTTAAATTTTAAATTTTAAATTTAAATTAAATTTTAAATTTTAAATT